>CM062819.1:177727066-178237066 GCA_031772625.1 Pinus tabuliformis | reverse complement strand
AAGCATTAAACACCCAATCATTCCAATCTCAAACCAACAACAATTCTTTGCAATAACAAAATTCCAACCTCCTGGATCTCATGGAGGAGAGATCCATATATAGATGTTTGGAGAGAGGATGAGTCAGCTTGAGATCTGACTAGTGTCCTCTCCCTCTGTCAGTTCTTGCTTCCACTTGGAGACTAAGAGCCTCTTACTCATCACTAGTCGAATTCATTGAGGCAAGTGTCATTGGAGAAGATTCTGGAAGATTCCAGGGTCTTTCCACCTCGTTGAATGAACTTGCCATTTGTCACTTCCCACTCAGCACACCCTGGTAGTGCTTCTACCTGCGTTGCAGTGCACCTAGCCAGTGTAATCTCTGCATTTCAGCGCAGACAGCTAGTGGAGCCTCTGAATTGATCATGAATTGACTTGTTTTTGAGCAATTTCTAGTGGAGAACTTCTGTGAATTGCTGTGGTTTGTTAGCCTTGTTCCTCTAGGGGTAGGAACAACATGTTTAGGGACTTTGGATCCCTTAGATTATGGACATTTCATGCTTATAGGTGTAAGGCACAAAAATGTCTATAACAGTTGCCCCCTAAAGTATGAGGCCGTTTATCGGGTGAAATGCTTTATTAGGAGGATCCGAAGTTCATCCAATGCTGGGAGGAGACCTGTACTAAGATACAATACAATACATTATTTTTCATACTTCTTTCATGATTTAGCTGAGGCGGGCATTCCCATGCTCAGCTTTATAAATTAATTTTTTTGTACATAGAACAGACAATCGTCTGATGGTAGACTGATAATTTTGATGAAATTATCATCCTTTGGGTAGGATGATCATCTGCTGCAATGATGTACATGTCAATGTCTTTATCTTTCCTGAATATATATCGCAGCCCGGATGGATGAAACTAGATCCGGGGTCTTCAAACTCGTTCGATCTTCACTCTAAGTACAAGTCGATCCATGTGAGAAATGTTCTGAAGTCAAACATGGAAAGACATCGCTTGATTACCGGTCAATGAGGTAAACCGTTAACAAGCGCGAGAGGAATCACGTATAATGATAATGGCACTCAAGGTACTGCAGTACAATTCACGTGGTGTGAAGAAAGGACTTGGCGTCGAACACCACGCAAAATCTTTCGGTCGAAGTTCATTGATGTATACCTGTCGCCGGAAGTGAGAAACTTGCCATTGAGGCATGCAAGCTTCAAAGTACTGAAGGGGGTGTTCCTAGATCAACTTCTTGGATAATGAGCTGATGTCGACAAGAAGCGATCCGTCAAAGGAGGGCCTTAATGAATCCCACATCAATGACACAGAACGGAGCTAATGATTTTGATGGAGGTGAAAACGATCTGATGACATATGATTCAGGGTGGCAGTCATGAAAGGATGAAGGATAATGTACGGCAATGGATGGGACACAGTTGACTTCTCTGAACGACTTCTCTTGAACATATGGCGACACTTATGCGATGGATCGGTAGCATTACCCCAAATATGTATGGTATGGTGAGACCATGGTGATGTGACCGGTGAATTAAACAACCCAACCCGATTGTGGTACGGAGGAAAAGTGTCATGTTCAAGAGTGACTTGCTACCATCAAAGTTTTCTTGATTTTCTCCCAATTTTCCCCAGTCATTGCTGACCAGTACCTCTTTATTTTTGTCAAGCTTGAGGAGGATAACATATGCTTGTTCTATAACTTTCCCTTCGGGCAAGCCCATCGCTATGTTTTAACGAGCCTAGCGATAGTGAAACTCATCCTCATCTAAAGACAAGTTTGTCGCTATTTAATGATTTTAACGAGTCTAACGACAAAGATAACTCGGTCCTTTTCATTTTTAGAGAGTCTGAAAAGGTACGTAAAGTCAACTCTGAAAGTCCTTTTTCGTCATCTAATCCCTTAAGTCCGAAAAAGTATAAAACAATACAGAAGCGATGAGTTTTCGATAGTTTTAACGAGCCGAACAAAACAAGCGCTCGATCTTTTTGTGCATTAATCCCTCAGGTCCAAAAAGATTAAAATCTAGAGGAGGGATAGCACTTCCGGTCGCTTTAACGAGCTGGAAGGCCAAAACTCGACAATCTTTTCATATTTTACGAGTCAGATGAAAAGAGCTTAAAGAAGACTCGTCTTTTGAGGAACGAGTGATAAAACGGGTTAGCAGCTGATTCCAGGTACGGGTTGGAATTTTCCATTCACGGCAGTGTCACAAGGATGGCTAGTGAAATCACTCTTCGCAACTGTTCCTCAAAATGGGTAAACAATCATATGGAGGTGAACAATCGGCCAATGGAAAAGTGGAGGTGACGGTGCAAACACGACCAAGGCTTTAATGGCTGATAATGTTACATTCATAGTGGTTATTTACCGGAAGATAGTTCATTTTTTAACGAGCTTAAACGCGGAAAAACACTGCTCAATCTTATGTTTATTTTTTAACGAGCATGAACTATGTGCTAAAATTGCTCGGATCTTGCGTTTATTTTTTAACGAGCATGAACTGTGTGCTAAAACTGCTCGATTATCCAGTCATATGATAATTATGTCTCATATAAAAATGGCAACTTTTGGAGTTTTTCCCCACATCCTTTGTTTATGCAAGTTAGGAAACGACTAATTCCAAAAAACGGATAAATAACTGCTCTTTGCTTGCACTCCGAAAGGTTTGCATGCCCCCAGGTATAAAGTATGATTTCAAGGTTACCCCTACTTCACTTCTACCAAAACATTTGTTTTACCGAGAGAGGCCTACCTCTTTCAGGTTACCCAAAGATTGTCCTATTCACAGAGCAAACAAAACACTTCTTTGGCGATGTCTACCGAGATAGACAAAGGTGAGTGACTCTGTTCTGTCAAACACATAACTTTGACAAAAGAATCTTATTCTAGAATAAACCTCTTCCAGCATGGGCGGGGTACAGACTAGTCATATTCTCCTGCGGAAACCTACCCTATACCCGAAGTTTTCCTGCCGAAGCAGACCAGGACGCATGCCCCCTGGGTTCCAGTCGTATCCTTCCGAATCACTCGCGCTCATCGGGAGGACGGACCGTGGGTTGAGACACTTCTTGCATGAAGAGACCATTTAGGGATGGTACATGACTATTTGCGATGCGTGATCTAGGAAATGAAAGCTGGTCCACGAGCTTGACCACTCTTCCTTCGTGCGGAAAACACATTACTCTAAAGAGTGAGGACACGATGGCTCCCATGCAATATATATAGTCTCGTCCAAGGAGTAGGTTATAATCCAAGGGTCCTTGAACGACCATCACGTTCATTTGAACGGTCTTCCCTTTCAATGTTATGGGCACATTGGGGAGGATCCCTAAAGGTCGACTGGTTCCTTTATCGAAGCCTGATAGATTTCTCATTTCAGGAAAAAGCGCTGGCGAACCAAGCGCTTTCCAAGCAATAGAGGAAAGGATACGCACAGATGCCCCCTCATCAATGATGGTGCCAACCATTACCATTCTGTATATTTGAACGATAATTCTGAATGGTATGCTTGCTGGCAACCGGGGTCTGCCTAGTTGGTTCCAGTCGAAGGATACAACTAGGTTGCTTGGTGGTGGGACCGAATAGACGGCCGGGTATGACTCTGATGAAGTTCCTTCCTGCGATAAAGGAATGGGAAAATTGCCCCCTTGTTCGTTGGAGTCTGTGTTGATGAAGAGAATTTGGACGGTGTCATCTTTATTCTCTTCTGTGATGGTATCATTCGAAGATAGAACCTCTGAAGTCAAGATCGGGTCAACTGCCGCCTCGACCTTTCGACTTTCGTCAGGTATGGATTCAGACGGTTCATCCTCAATGATAGGTGCTTCGGCTGACCACCTGAGCGGGCCAGCCGGGTTCTCAACTGGTGAAGGACTTGGCAGGAGTTTTTGATATCCAGGAGGAAGTCGCGCTGGTAAAACCAGGCGATCTTCCAAAACTCTTTTAGCCTTGTCTAAGAAGGGACAACGGTGGATGGCATGGTCACCTTCACACAGTTTGCAAGGAAATCTAGCTTTCCCTCTCTGTCCTGTGGCTTCACTTTCACTAGTTGACGGTGTGCTGTCAACATGGCTATCAGAGGTTGACGCCACCGAATTGTGCAAACGTGAAGACCAGTCCCTTAGTATCCGAGGGATGCAGGGACAATCTCTGTGGAAGTGGTCTCCCTTGCATATGACACATGGTGATTTAGGCCTAGTCAGTGCTGTGTGTGTATTTTTGTCAGACGACACTTGTTTTCCCCCAGTCGCTTTTGGCTCCTTCTTCTTCTTCTCTTTCTTCTTCTTTTCCTTCTTCTCCTTAGGAACTTGGTTTTTTGTTTTACCAGTTCCGTCAAGTGAAGAGGAAGGAGGAGAGGAAGAATTAAATGAAGTAGAAGGTTGGTGGGTAACTCTGGTCTGGTCTAACTGTTGATTCGCCTGTTCAGGAATAGTGGCGTTCTGAACGACATTGGTTGAAAAGAGCCAGACCGGCAAGCCAATTGTCAGTCCTGGAAGCGACAATGTAGCCATATGGGGTGCACCAACATCTCCCCAGGAGGAGAAGGGACTAGGATTTCCACCAAGGGGAATTCCTTGGTTGGTGTGCTCCATTTTCTCAACCTAAAGATCAACGCAGGAAGAAGGGGTGATTGTTCCATTTAAAATAAATTTTAACGACGCTTTAGACACAACTTGATTTTTCAATTTTAAAGAGTCGAGAAAAAGCTAAAGATGACTCTAGTCTCCTTCGATGTTTTAACGAGCCCGAAGTGACAAATGCTTAGATGGACTTTTTCCGTTATAGAGTCTGAAAAAGGCCAAAAGGAACTACTCTAGAGTTCTAGGTAGAGGGTGTGCCAAACTTTTCGCAAAACCGCAAAATACTTTTTAAGGTACGGGCGGTCAATCTTCCTGAATGCTGTGTTCAGTGCATTGCGATCAGTAGGGCGGCCGACACGGCTTCCTAAGGATAAAGGTTTTATGCCTATAGGGGTCTCCCAATATATACTCGACGGTACGTGGGAGCACAATCCGTACTGGCGCTATCGTCCCTCAGGAGGAATCACCCACCATCAGCGAGATCGACAGTCACCAGGCTTTACGACGTCGGAACACATCTCTAGCCTAGACCTCTATGTTGTGCATTAAGTTACAAAGCGTTGTTAAGTTCATTTAATTTATTTTAGGTTGATCTTTTTAGAATTTTGCCTTTTTGGATCACCACGAGATGTATGATACAATTCCTAAATGCAGTCTAAAGATGATAAGCAAGCTTTTATATCTTTTCAACAATGAAAATCCTAGCTACAAAGGGAAAAGAAAGACACCATCTTTTCTCAAAGAGCAATCAGCACACTCTAATGCACTTTTCCTAAATCAAGCATGCAAACTATCAAGATGCAAATGCACAATGCAAGTGTTTGTTTTCCGCTTTCTTAATATTGATGTCTAAAAAGAAAGCTTTTTGTACAACTTTGAATTTGCTTTTAAATGACAAATACAAAAAAGTTTACTTTTTCGAAATCAGAAAGGGTAGAAGAGAATACAACACTTTACGTCTTTCGAAATGAACACTTGTTTCGACACTTAAAAGAGACAAACTCAAACCAAAAGCAAAATTAAATGTATAGTCAACTGTAAACAGCCAATGAACTCTCTCCTAAGATCACAATCAACAGATCTGAATCAAGGGCTACAGGATGATTATTTCACTCTTGCAAAGGAAAACTGTAAATGACGCCACAAACACATAAAAACACTCACAGTCTTTTTGTACAAAAGGAGGCGGAATTTAAGCAGAGAAAAGGAGTTATCAGACAGGTACCTATGCTGGTTACAGGCTGCAAAAAATCAGAGATCAAAACAAGGCAAAACAGAGCAGAGAACCCCAGCTGCACAAGGCCTAACTGGATCAACGCACCCTCAACACAGAGGTTTTGACATTCAGCGCAGGTAGCCTTCACGGGACCTACGTTGAAATGCAGAACCTCTTCACAGAGTCTGCGCTGAAGGAGAAACGAGAGTTCCTCACTGGGTTCTGGGTCACAGTTTGCTGATTAATCTACGGTTTCAGGCCAAATAAAAGCAACAAGCAAGGTACAATCAAAGGGATGCTTTGAGGGAGAACTAAGATCTATCAAAAAGGATCATCAAATCATTTGTGAGTCCATTGTTCAGATCATAGACAAATCCAGTGATTGGATCAAAGCAGCAGCTGTCTACTTTGCATCTGAGAATAGCAGATGCAGTTTGATTGTTGCCGTTGAGTCTATGAAACAAACAATGATAGAGACACAAATAAAATGACTAAACAGATCTCCCCAGTGGAGTCGCCAATTTGTTGTGGGGAAAAATGCCTATGCAGGACGATCCTATCCACCTAAGGTGTGACAGTGCCTTAGCAACAAACAGAAACAGCTATTCTAGTATTCTTCCTTTATGAATTAAGAATGAAGAGAGATGGATGGACTAACCGGTGTCTTCCATTTGTCCCTCGATCCAGTTTCTCTTCTCTTTGAGATTTCCCAGCTCCTTGCCTTCTCGCTTGCCCAGCTTCAACAGGTCCCTGCAAGATCACAAGAAGAAAATACTACACAAAGACATAGATTCATATTCATAACTAGTTCAGGATTAGAAATAAACTAAACATACTAATGCAATCATACATCAAAGATACATCAGTATATAGGAGAAACCAAGATAGCTTTATTGATGAATAACAAGGTTCAGGGGGAGATACAACCAAGAGGGCTCCAATCCAGCATCTCCTTCCCAGCAAATGAAATTCCTATCTTCACCTCCCTTCAAAGCATTAAACACCCAATGATTCCAATCTCAAACTAACAGCAATTCTTTGCAATAACAAAATTCCAACCTCCTGGATCTCATGGAGGAGAGATCCATATATAGATGTTTGGAGAGAGGATGATTCAGCTTGAGATCTGACTAGTGTCCTCTCCCTCTGTCAGTTCTTGCTTCCACTTGGAGACTAAGAGCCTCTTACTCATCACTAGTCGAATTCATTGAGGCAAGTGTCATTGGAGAAGATTCTCGAAGCTTCCAGGGTCTTTCCACCTCGTTGAATGAACTTGCCATTTGTCACTTCCCGCTCAGCGCACCCTGGTAGTGCTTCTACCTGCGTTGCAGTGCACCTAGCCAGTGTAATCTCTGCATTTCAGCGCAGACAGCTAGTGGAGCCTCTAAATTGATCCTGAATTGACTGGTTTTTGAGCAGTTTCTGATGGAGAACTTCTGTGAATTGCTGTGGTTTGTTAGCCTTGTTCCTCTAGGGGTAGGAACAACATGTTTAGGGACTTTGGATCCCTTAGATTATGGACATTTCATTCTTATAGCTGTAAGGCACAAAAATGTCTATAACAATAGTATAAGGATTTACAAGAAATGACCAAAGTTTGCAAGCAAGTGGTGTGATGGGGAGAGAATATGATGTCGACTAAATGGACACAAGCTAGGATGATGGGAAGCCATGGGTGGAAATAAATTTTTAAGGCGATTTCAAGGTGAGGTGAGCATTGTATATGATTGTTGAGTGGATCTTAAGGAGTACATGAAAAATATGGATCACCATGGGCTAGAGATATAGTGAGAAAAATGTTACATAGTTGCATGGATGAGAGAATGTAGATGAAGTCCAAGTTGTTGAGGGTTAGTGAAGGAGCTAGCATGTTATGGAGACTGCAATAGTGAATAAACACCCTAGAGTGTTTGGTCAAAGTTGTAAAGCCTGTCCATAGGTAATATTTAATTCCTAATATTATTGTAAGACTTATTATTTGGGTATACATATTGTAGTGTAGTAGAACATGATATCATTGCTAGAAAGGTAGGAAGGAGGAAACAAAAATTTCACATAAAAAAAATATTATTTGTTTCTCTTTTATTGATCACACAAACTTGACTTGAATTAATTATAATGAACCCATCATGGGGTATTTACACATTTTAACTCGCGACTCAACTGATGCTAACTTCAACATGCAAACACTAACTAAATTTAACCTTTCCTAATATAGAGGAACTCGAACTTCTGATATTGGACTCAAATTAGCTTAACTCAACTCAACCAATCACTTCATGCACATGGGAGTAATTACAATTGCCAACACTCCCCCTTAATTATGACCATATGACTCAACATAACTCAAACATGACTCAATTATGTTTGCTAGGCCTACAATAAAAATTGACTCAATCATCCCTTAAACATGCTCGTTGGTCTACCTCTCAGCTAAGCTTACAATGATTTTAAAAACCTTACAAATTTGAATTTTCTTTTTCGTTTCTTCCAAATTCTATACCCTCGAAATTGCTTCGTTTTCTACTACGATTTCTTGTTTTAAGCTCCATATTTCTTTACTTGTTCTTGCTAAAATGTTTCTTTTTCTCTTGTATTCATCCTGAAAAGTAATTTGATCTTGCCTTCTACAACTTCCTGTTCAACAATTCTTTCACTCATGGACTACTCCCACAACTCTTCATCTTGAAACTTTCTTCTTTCGTCTGCTTCTTACGCTTCATAGTCTTGAATTTCTTTCTACCATATTTCTTGATAGAAGAATCTATATATTCTTGAATCCATTTTTGAAAAATTATTTCAATGATTTCATATTTTCCTTTAGAAATGTCCATCTCTTTCTCTTCACTTTCATCATCAGGTATTGTTGCTTTTTTCCTATACACTACACACTCAAGATCAATGTTAGAAATATATGCATTATGATTTGTAGTGAGAGATTTATTATCTTCCTCTTCCTTGTCTACCTTCTTTTCCACTCCTTTACAAACCCTTGTTGTTGCAAACAAGTTTCCTTCCACTTGGCTTCCAGACCCAAGTAGGCTTCTCTCACTAAATAACAAAAGATTAATGGGTTCTTTCTGTTGCTTCATGTGCAACCACTCATCACTAGTTAAATTATCTTCATCAAATTTAACATCAACATTATTCTCATCCACTATATTGTGGGATATTTGAGCATGCATATGCTCATTAACAATTCAACTTCACCAAATTTATCAGTTGCGATTGGATTCACCAACTCACATCTCACTTTGTCGTCATCATCCACATGTGTTTCATCATAGAGGGATACACCATTATCTCCACCATACACATGAATATGCTCTTGCTTTTCTTTACACATATATGCTTCAACTTCTCTCTTTGAAATATTTGTTGCGACTTCTTCATCTTCCACATGTGTGGCTACTTCAATGTTTTCACTCTCTTTTTCTACTATTACAAACTTCTCTACCTATGACATAACTTGTTGCTATATGTCACTCTCCTTTGTGCCAAATTTTTCTTCCAAGATCTTCCATGTTTCCTTGGAAGTTGTAGCTTTTAGTTCCTTGCAGAAAAACTCCTCATCCAATGTTTTTTTTTTCTAAAATTCAATACTAAAGTAGTGCATACTTCATCATATGGGTCACTATACAAATACTAAATTAATTCTTTACCTCAAAGAAAATTTAGAATTTGATAACCCAGTAATAAAAATATGTACCAGTCAGTATATGAGGTTGTATAAGATCTAGGCTACAGTAATCACCCTAGATCTCTTCTCCATCTTTTTCTAGACATCGTAGTTCCTTGAATCCTACCAGAAACTCTCTAAACATGGTAGTGATCTCTTCCTCTTCTTTTTATATCTTTTCTTAATTTTCTTTAGTCTTTCCTTGTAACCCATCACTATTGTATTTCTCCCGTCTTCTTTCTACTTTCCTTATTGTATGAGGCTTCTCTCCATATCTCCCAACAAAAAAAATATAACTTTTAATATGTGCCCCCATATGACACAATCTTCACCCAAAACAATGCCATGCTTGACAAAACATAAATTTCTTCATACCAAATGTTGAGGAAAATTAATTACCTATCATTTAATTTCAACTGGGGGTTTCGTAAAACTTGTAAAGCATGTGTGCACTATATAAGCTAGAATCAACTTCCAGTTTAGATCAATCTAACTACGAAACCAAATAATGACAAACCAAATTCACCTATTCAATTTCAAAAATAATTTCAAAATAAATTATAGTACAGTGCGTGGAATTGAGATATTAATATATCACACTTGCAGGAATTGAAATCTTCATCTACCACACTTGTAGGAATTGAAAAGCATACCACTCTTTTAGAAATGAAATTGCATGAAATGAAATATACTCTAAGGGATCACGTGTGCATTATCAAATCAAGATCCTACAAAATTAATAATAAAAACCACATAATATGAAATGAAAAAAAAAAAATCATTTTTATCCTCTAGATATGAAAGAAAATAAAAAAAATCACTCTTATAAGTTTTAACCATTTAATTCACTTTTAATACTAGAAATCATTAGCTTTTGGAAAACACAAAGGCAACCCCATGTAATCATGAAATGGAGGCTAGTGAAGGTTATATCGTCATGGAGTTGTGACATATGAGTGAAATGGTGGTGATAAAGGTGAAAGTGGATGATATTTTGAATAAATTTTGGAGACTCTACATCCCCCCTAACTGATGTTATTTAATATCCTCATGCAATATATTTCATTGCTTAATCATGATTTTCTTTTGAATGAGCTTGGCTTATATCAATTGTCCTTAAACTTTGCATTTGTCAATTTCATTTCTTTTTGCAAAGTATTCCTTGTTTTATATTGAATTGAAACATGTTTGGTTAGTTCTTGTGTGACAACCAAATCGTAATTGGTATTGGTTCTTGTGTTTCAATACCTTGTTTCTTTTTGTTGCTACAAGATTCACTAAAAATGTTGAAGAATGCATCTTTAAATCAGCGATATAATATGCTCATCATTTAGGCATTATTTGCAAATCACATAACTTTTGAACCATAATTCAATCATAGTGATTAGGAAAAGTATGTTTGGATGAAATGAAGTGAAATTGAATGAAGTGATTATGAAGAGTAATCGTAAATGGATGTCCCATCCCTCCCCAACTAAAGGTGTTTACATTTTTTTTCAAATGAGAAAGGAAATATGGTGAAGTATTTTCCGAAAATTATAATTATAGTATTCAAGGAATTCTATTATTAAAATATAGAAAAGAACATACTTTTACTTACCTAGGAAGTGGAAAAACTATGCATATGTAGAGAAGTTGTAGCTGTTGTTGGATCATGGAATAGAATGTAGAATTTCATCTGCTTCTTGGTTGCATAAATGGTGGATGAAGTAGTGAAAGTGGAGTCTTTATTGTTGGTACTAAATGTGCTATATCCGCTGGAAAATGATTAAATGATATAGTATCCACCTGCTACAAAACCTGATGGTACAATTCTAATCATGCGAATAAATGTGTTGTTGTCGAGCATGAAGAGAAGTCATTGGATTACCAACCATTGATGAATGTCGTTAACCAATGCAAGGCATGCCAAGTGAGAATAGATGAGCTGATGTCGAGCCACTTGAAAGATCCAACGCTCAAGGGACATTGATGTATTCCCATGATTTTTGGCAAGATAACTTGGCATTGATGCATACAAGCCCCAAGGTACTAATAATAACTCTAGCCCTGAACCTAGATATTGTACTGATGTCGATAGGCCAAGACTTATTAGAAGTGAGGCATTATGAATCCCCCATCATCTAACACGAGTATGGAATAATGATTTTGGAAGGACTATGGATGGAAAATTTTGTAGTGGATCAAGGTTTATTTAATGGGAAGTAAAATGATAAGAGGCTAAACAAGCGAATGGAAATCAAATAGACAGATCAACATCTAAGTGAGTTGAATGTCTCTATGAATGGAAATTAAGAAAAATGTGAATGGAAAATGTAAATGGAAAATGTGGAGGAAACATGCGACTCTTTGTAAGGAAAATGGTGATGATGATGCTTAGCAAAAATTCTTGGATAGCTTGTGAGTTTGGAGAGGAAAATGATGGCATTTGTGAATGATAGAAATCGTTTTAATTGGTGCATGTTTCTTGAAATTGGTTGTAGAAAACCAATCATACATAATTGGCTTCCTTAAATTCTCTGATTTCTTGGAACCTGAAAACAAACATGGCACTAATATGGAAACAAGCGTGAGTGTGTTCAAAGAGAATTGATCAATTTCTCTAGGTTCATACGAAAAATTTGCATAATTGACAGGTTCATGACGTATTTTCATTTCAAATGGTTAGTACAATTTCACAATCATGATAATAAATCCAATTTCTAAGAGAAAACAATTTCCTCAATTTATGTTTGAATCATAGAATTTCATAAAGATAAAGAAATATTATTCGTGAATGCTTAATGATTCCTGCAAAACAATCCTCAATTAAAAACTTAATCAATTGATCCTGCGGATAAAGCGCCTTTATAATTCTTCTTCCCTCCTACATCATGCTTGAAAACATCATCATTAGACGAAACCAATAAATTTTGACCATGATTTTCTGATTAGAATGCATTGTTGACAAATAGAACATTGAGTTAAATACATAGCTACAGAATTATTTTTCACTTGCAGAATTGTGGTTCAACTGCAGAATTGTGGTTGAACTCCATAATTGTGTAGTTTATGTAGCTAAAATCCTAAACATATAGTTAAGTACACACAAATATGCATTTTTGTTATGAACAAATACCCAGTCCAATCCTCAAATTGATCAATACCTCTTCCAAAAAAGTTAGAAAATAGCACAATTTTTTTTATTAAAATATTTTTTTTAAATAAATAAATATAACAATTTTTTTTTTTTTTTATGTATGTTTTAAAATTAAAAAAAAAACACTTCATTGATCTCTCTCTCTCTCTCTCTCTCTCTCTCTCTCTCTATATATATATATATATATATATATATATAGATATATATATATATATATATATGTATGTATGTATGTATGTATGTATGTATATATATGTGTATATATATATATATATATATATATATATATATATATATATATATATATCTATAAAATTATAAAATTCTAAAAAAAATACAATTAAGAAAAAAAGGCAATCAAGCTTGATTTTATTTTTCCTAATTTATCTACCTAATTTTTTTTTTTAATTTTTAAGTATATGAATGTTTCCAATAAATCCATGTGTGTAAAAAAAAAATATATATGCTCATATGCAGGTTTGAAATATATTCTTTGATACGTACTCGTGCATGAGAGACCATTTGTCTTGATTGAGATGATGTCAGAAGGTATTGAAGAATGGAACATTGGGATCTAATGACTGTCTTGAACCAAGATTCAATATAATATTGTCTTCCTTGGCTTCCTTCTATCATGTAATGCAAGTCCTCACATATGTGATCTCCATTAATGGAATTTGGTGATAGGCATGCATGAAACTTTTCAATCTTAGGTTCCAAAAACTGCTCTTTATCGATGGCCATCCACGATTCTTGGATCTTATCTAAATATTCTTCTTCTAGTTGTTGTTCTTCAATGGTCTGTTGGTGAATAATTTTGCAATACCTCAACATTTTAAGTGGATTGAGGTTTTTTATTGTTGGGGATTCAAAACGTTTGTGCAGGTAGTGGAGTGGGAATGGGTCTTTGGGGTGTTTGTGTGTGTGGTAATGGGAAAGGTTGAATTGAGATTCACTGAGGGAGAAACTGATTTTGTGGTGGAGGTGAATGGTATGGATAACATTGATATTGGTATGGAGGATAGTGAGGGAAAGATTGAGTATATGGTGGATTTCCTCTATAAGTGTCTTCCCAACGCTGTTTCCAAGATTGGTTTTGAGATTTGGATTGAGATGGACAAGGTTGCCAAGGCAAAGGTGTTTGCCAATTACTTTGAGATTGTTGTGCATAACCTTGAAATTATGCACAAGGATATTGCATCATATTGGGTTTATTAGGCTTCCATGGTCCTCTTGGAGCTTGAGTCACTTCATTATCCTTTTGGTAAACCGCCTTTAACCCTGGTAATGATGGAAAATCCTTAGTAGCATGTGATCCTAAAAACATTTTACGAATTTTAATGTTATTAAGTGGACATTCATGCAAAGCAACATTTTCAACTTTTTTCTTGTTTTGCATTCTTATCATCTCAATTTGTTCTTTTAAATTACCAATAAGGTTTAGCAAATTGTTACGTTTAGTTTGACTTACCAATCTTGTTGTCAACTTATTTTCCCTTGCCGTAACTAGGTCTTGAGGATATCTTCCATACTTTGTTTTTCCTCTTGATATGTTCTTTCATAGTTCACAAAACTCTTGAAATTACAATTAATAAACATCTCCTTTTCCCACCAGGTTAATAAGATCAATCCATTTATCCTTTATAGCATTTAGTAGGAGATCTTTTAATATGTCTGATCCTAAATTGTGCATTTAGATCTTTTGATATTATAAGTAAATCTCTCCACTAGGTCATCTAGATTTTCATCCTCTTTTTTATTCATATTAAACACTTCATTTCTAAGGTCATGGTGTTTGTAATGATTTTTATATTTTTCCAAAAATACTCTTTTCATATCATCCCATGTCCTTATATAATTTACTCCTAAAGTCATGAACCATCTAAGAGCTTTATCCTTCAATGTTGTTGGAAACAAATTTTATTTTTGAATATGTAATGAGTAGCCATAAGATCTACAAATGATTTCAAATTCAAAAAGAAAAGTTCATGGGTCTTTTGATCTCATAGCTTTGAAGTTCGGAAGTACGACTGGAGGGATGTTATTCATTTGAACATTGACATTAGTTTCATGAATGGGAATTCCAAAAGGATTTCCATCCATTTCTTCATCCTCCTTTGTCATCTCTTATACCTGCAAAAATAAGAATCCATCATGTGGATGTGTGTCTCTTACTACACCACGTGATATAGTGTGGGTGGTAGGTGATTGAAGATTTTTTTTTTTTTTAATATAAATGATATGCAGCTAAATGATTTATGTGTCTACATGCTTTAATCATGCATATAGAAAAAACTGAAAAATGAACTCTAGACTGAAATCTAGTTCCTATGCACACTTTCTTGGCAACAACGCTAAAATGTTGAGGCAAGTTAATTACCTATCATTTAATTGTCAACCCGGGGATTTCGTAAAACTTGCGAAACATGTGTGAACTATATATGCTAGAAATTAACTTTAAATTTAGATCAATCTAACTACGAAACCAAATCATGACAAACCAAATTCACCTATTCTATTTCAACAATCAATTCAAAAGAAATTATAGTACAGTGCGTGGAATTGAAATATTAATGTACCACACTTGCAGGAATTGAAATCTTGATCTACCACACTTTCAGGAATTCAAAAGCACACTACTCTTTCAAAAATGAAATTGCATGAAATGAAATCCACTCTAATTGATCATATGTGAATTATCAAATCAGGATCCTATGAAATGAATAATCAAAACCACATGATATGAAATGAAAAAAAAAAAAAAAAACATTTTTAACCTCTAGATATGAAAGCAAAAAAAAACAATCACTCTTAACCTCTCACATAGGAAAGGACATGAAAGAAATAAATCTTAATCTATGAAAGAAATAAATCTTAATCTATGAAAAACAATAAATATTAATCTATGAAAAATAATAAATCTTAATCTTTGAAAAATAATAAATCTCACATTATAGGTGGCCAATCCAAAAGCATGAGGGATGGAAAGTTGAGAGGCTCCAAATGAAAGCATAAACAAATCAATGTGAACATCACTCATGAGCATGGTGCCAAATCCAAATTCTATATTCAAAACATGAGAATTTCCCCAAATTTTCACATGCCTTTGAAAGGAGGAGGCTCTCCTATTTATGAAAAAACATAAGAAGCTACCTAATTAATGGACGTCCATTATTCTCTCCCTAGATCCCTAGAAAATCTCATAGAGTTACAACTCAAATAGGTAATGGTGAGACACATATCCTCTTTGACCTTTATCCAAGTCTTCTTCCATATCTTGAAGGGATTCTAATTTGAGGATTGGAGGCCACATAAGAGTGCCTTGGAAGCTTCCAAATGACCTACACATGTCATGAAACTCAAACCACCTTTAAGTATTAGCAAGTATATGTCATTTTTCTAAGTCCTAACCACTTAATTCACTTATAATATGAAATCATTAGCTTTTGGAAAACACAAATGTAACCCCATGTAATCATGAAAATGGAGGCTAATGAAAGGTTATATCATCATAGAGTTGCGACATGCGAGTGAAATGGTGGCGATAAAGGTGAAAGTGGACGATATTTTGAATAAATTTTGGAGACTCTACACCAAAGTACCATTCTATAGCCCTAAACTCTCTTTTCAATAAAACTCATTTCTTTCTTTAATTCTTGTTGAAAAACAAAAAATCAATTTAAAAAAGTCTTCCTTTTTCTCTTTATAAACATTTAAGATCCTTCATAAACCTTTAACCTCTTTCACGAAAAATTTCATACCATGATACCATGTAAAATTTATATATATATATATATATATTAAATCTCCAACTTAAAAAAAAAAAATATATGCCTCTTTAAAGCATTTACACTCCCTTAATTATATTCTCTATTTTTTTCATAAAACATAAGAATCACTTCTCAAAAAACAACTAACTCCATAAGATAAACCATGTTTTCAATATATTCTAAAATCTCTTACAAATCATGTTTAAATGACTTCAAGAAAATCTTCCCTCTCAAACATATGAATGGCTTTAAAAAATTATTTATGTTACCTTTGTGTGTTTGATCTTTCACGAATTTCCGTGGTCTCTCTTGAAATGAGACTTCTCATGAAAACACTAACTTGTGTGGTGAGTGATGTTCAAGGAAGTTACAGCTGCTCCTTAATCTTATGACCCTAAAAAAACTTTGGATTCTCCTTGCAGACCAATGGATATAAACCTTAGTTTTTGGTTGCTCAAAAAGATGATTATGGTAAAATCCCACATCACTTTCTCAATATGGTGGGTGGTTTCTAGTGCTCATACATGCAAAAAATGATGGAAAAACTTTTGAATCTCTTATCACTCACACAAACTAGCTCAGCAAGTTGTGGTTGGAGGCTCTCGATGCTTTGAAACATTTTACTCTTCCTTAGCTCTGGTACCAATTTATTGGAAGGGCGGAGGAGGAAAGGCACAAAATTGACACACAAAAACAATATGAGTTGCTTCTCTTCTATTGATCACAAAAAATTGACTTGACTTAATTAAAATTAACCCATCATGGGGTATTTATACTTTTTAACTTGCGACTCAACTGATGCTAACTTCAACATGCAAACACTTACTAAATTTCAAATTTCCAAATATAGACTGAACTCGAACTTCTAATATTGGACTCGACTTAACTCAACTCAAATCAACTCCTCACTTTGTGCATCGGATGCACACAAGAGAAATTACAATTTCTCCATATCATAACATAAATTCTATGGAGGATCAACTTGTAGGATGAACCACTTATATAGGTATTGTTGGAAATAATAATGAGGGGGGGGGGTGAATCAGTATTATCACATCAATAAAAATTTTTCATTTCCATATTCAGATTCATATATGCTACTTCCACAACTTCTTATGATTCAGTTAGTTGATCCTTAATGAGTGCATTAGAACATTATCAACCATATTAACAGTAAACAGGTGCACTAAAATAGAACAGATCATCACACATAAGCCACACACATGAACACCATGATATAAGGTGGAAACCCAATATGGGAGAAAACCACCTGATGCAAGTCATCTCAATCTTCTTCTTAATAAGAAAATCCTTTTACAATATTTATGTATTGGTGCAGTCTTATACCAGTACGCACGCTTCTACCTGCAGAGAGCTACAACCCTCTCTCGTTCTCCAGTCTCTCCTGGAAGGGAGCTACAACCCCCATAGTTCTTGTACTAGCTGATCCATTTACTAGTACGCAGGCTGCTACCTGCTAAAATGCTCCAACGTTTTCAACTGCTACTGGAAGGGAGCTACCACCCCCTTAACTCTTGTACTAGCTAAGATCATGGAAAACTTTAGGGGCTAATGTTCGCCCAATGGGCTAATTTTCCATGATTTTTCCACAAAAAAGATTCGCCAACTTCCAATTTTATAAAAGACGATTCGCCCAAATTTTAGAATATAAAATTATTTTACCTTAAAAATTGCCAACATTATATAGAGACTATATATAAAATAATTATAAATTTGATTAATTTTACAAATATATCAATAAACATTTATAATTTGCATATTAGGGATTAGTGAGATTCGCCAATGTTTTAAACTTCAAGAAAATTTTCCATCCTTAAAATTTTCCTTGGCTAAGATACTAGTAAGTAGGCGCCGACCTACAATCTTATCTCCTCTAGGTACCACGTTTCATACATTTTCATACTGGATACTCTTAAAGCACAACACATAATCTGAAAGGCCACGTTTCATCCAATTTTCATACTGGACCCATTAATATCATTGAAGCACATAATCAATTAATCTTCTGAATCACCCAAACACTAGATCAATACATATAGAAGGGTAATATATGTGTTAGCACCCAGATCTAGTCCATCAGATCACATAAATATGAGTCATTATGATCCTGATCCAATATTAGTTCTCATCCATCAATACTGAAGCTAAACACAATCAACCAAACAGGATATGCAGAATACTGACACCTTTAAACTGTCATCAGAACCCATCAAAAACTAGAACCACCTGTGACTTCAAATATCATAGCTCAAATTGTATACACTACTACAATGAACAAAAACCTGCATATATACGCGCTTACACCAAAGCCAACCCACGTATAGATCTATAAATATTCAAACATGACTTGCAATGATTTCAAACTTAAGTTATACCCAGTTCAGATCATTTTTCAATATACAGATCTAGAATAAGCATAATCAAATATATAGAGATAGTTCATTTCAAACCATTTGATCTCGATCTATCCATAATCTTGTTCTCCATCAACCGGTGAGATCCCTCTTTAGCTCAGATCCAAATCTGCACCATAACCCAATCACAATATTCCAGATCTAGTACTTTATCAGATATTCAATAATTCAGATGATGCTTTGCCAAATGATGTCCTTCCTCTTTTATAGCCTTAGTCCTTTCTCAATACCACAATCGAAAACCATAGGATCAAAAAACTGTTGGACTAATACCATGAACCAACCATGAAAGTGCATGAGATCAACACTTTTGGATGCAATACCACAGACCAAAACCATAGGATAAAAAATTGTCGGACTAATACCATGAACCAACCATGAAAGTGCGTGAGATCAACACTTTTGGATGCAATACCACGGGCCAAAACCATAGGATCAAAAACTGTCGGACTAATACCATGAACCAACCATGAAAGTGTGTGAACTTTTCTCTTGCATGAAAGTGCGTAAAATTTTCTCTACATGAAATAAAATTTTCTCTGCATAAAAGTGCGTGAACATTTCTCTACATGAAATAAACTCTTCTCTTCATAAAAGTGCGTGAACGTTTCTCTACATGAAATAAACTTTTCTCTACATAAAAGTGCATGAACTTTTCTCTACATGGAATAAACTTTTCTCTGCATAAAAGTGCGTGAACGTTTCTCTACATGGAATAAAATTTTCTCTGCATAAAAGTGCGTGAAATTTTTTCTACATGGAATAAACTTTTCTCTGCATAAAAGTGCGTGAACTTTTCTCTACATGAAGGAAACTTTGTTGCATTATAATTTATCAAATAAATTTGCTGCACTATAATTTATCATTTCTGTGATTTGCCATCAAGGACAACACTTGTCTCATAATGCCAACAATCTCCCCCTTTGGACTTGTCATACTAAGAATTTTCATCTGATATCTCTTCTGTAGATTCATCTAGATATATATAAGTGAGTTCATCTTCTATGAGTTGTTTTCCATCAAACACAACACATGCATCATAATGCCAACAATCTCCCCCTTTGGACTTGATGGCAACAATACCAAATCACTCTCCCCCTTTGACATCAAGGGCAAAGGGCGAACCAAGATATTCTCTTTCCTAGAAAGGCATTCTGTTGTTCATACTCCCCCTGAGTACCTGTTGAAATCTCTGAATGAGCTCCCCGTTTGTATATGCCAAGGTGTACCAATATGTTGAAAGATCTTGCTCTTGCTGAATTGTGTTGTTCATGCTCCCCCTGTATGTAAAAAAGGTCTGCAAAAAGGTGTTTTACAAGAACATGACTCTATACATCATACATGACCTTCCTAGCACCAAAACTCATACATACATCCATCTCCCAACCAAGTGGGGATATACCAGAAAATGACAACCAAGTGCATTACATCATTCATCCCAGGCATAGTGGGGAAACCAACATAGGCCGTTACATGACCTTGATATGACTGAAATATTTCATCAAATGACTACAATAGATAGAGACACACTATTACATCATGAGTCTTGATATGACCTTTACATCGAATGATATACATGACATTTATAACAGAGACCAAACACCTAAATAAGATCATGATAAACATCAGCAACGACACTGAATGATCTGCTCCATGGCATCTGTCACCAGCAACTTGTATTAGTGCATGAATCATAAAGGTATGTCCGTATCAACTCATCCTTTTGAACAGAATTTTGTATATACAGAATCATTCTATCATATGTGAGAAACACCATAGCCATCCAGATCTGCATGGACCAAGTATCATCAATTGGGAATATCAATCAACATATGTATGAAACAACCTATCATCATATAGGTAAGAACTCATCATCATCAAGTCTCCAACAATGCAACTTTCCAACAATGCAACTTTGAATAATCATCCATGTATCCAGCCAACAATCCTCATCCATATATGTGCCAAGAACAATAGGAATCCTCCATCATAACTATAATATATAATCTTTATGCATATGACGACAACAGCATATGAGTGACTCATCATCAAGTAAAGAAGATGTGAATTCAAGCTAAGTACTCTTTATCCTTATGAAGATCACCATGTACGCACCATTAGAGGATCAACCACAAATCTGATCTAAATATCAACTATGTAACCCCAAGAATCATCTGAACAACTCATAACCATATCATAGCAAGATGAATCATTTATCCATATAAGCATCATCACCAAGGACTATTAACCATAATGCCAACAATGCATTAAAAGCATATGCTCCGCCTAAACCTGTGCCATCTTGTTTACTGTCGGATCTGATCATTCATATCAGCAAGAAGTATCAATACATCATCATTATCAAGTTAGAAACAAAACACTTCTAACCATCAAGTCATTTCCACACATCATCAGCAAATTGTAACCATTATCAAACAACGCAAATAATAAACCGAATCATGACTGATCCTTTTCCTGAACCTGTCCGTACTGCCTTTCCTCAAACAATCATATACGCGACTATGCCATAACCAACTCTCGTATATACTTGACTTCTCTTTAAGAAAATTGCGTATGAGATTTAGGACATTGAAGTTTTACACTTCCAGCTCCCTCTAATTCTATTATGTCTGTATGTTGTGCTGTGCCGCCTCTTTCTGACTGTACTTCTTTCTTCTTCCACATCTTCAAGTGTGATGATGATGTTTTCTCCTTTTGGTATGGTGCCCATACTTTGTTCCTGCATTCCTTAGCTATATGTCCAAGCTTGTTACATGCATAACATCTTACATGTTTCATATTCCTCCTGTAGCAATCAGCAGCTTTGTGACCAAACAAATTGCAAGAAAAACAATATCCATTGAAGTACCTGGAATGTGATGATCTTTCGGTGTGATGATCTTGAACCATCCTTCTTCTGCATCTAGCTGAAACATGTCCAAGATTATGACATTCATAACATTCAATATTATTGATATGCGTAAATGGCCGACCATAGTTAGGAGTAAGATATTTTCTTTGAGGAGTCTCTTTCCTTGATTGTTGATGGGGTTGACCTTTCATCTCCTTGTTGATCATTTTATATTTCTCTTTAGAGTTCCTTGCCTCAGCTTGTGAACTAGATTCACCTTCAACAGATTCATGAAAACCAAGACCAGTCTTGATAGCAGGAGACCTTTGACTACTAAGAATATCATCCAAGGCTTTAGTACTATCTTGAAATCGTAATAGTTTATCCTTTTCTTCTAATTTACCTTTCAAGATATTTACCTCAACTTGAAGTTTTTCCTCCTTTTCTAGACATTGCTTCTTCATGTCTTCTTCAACTTTCCTTCCTTCTTCCAACTGATGCCTTAGTTTGAGAATATCCTTTTCTTGTTATTCATTCAGATCCTGCTGTATTTGACGAATTCTGAAGGCACATTCCAGTTGAGATTTTAAGCTGATATCTTCGTTTACCTATTTTTCAATAGCTTGGAGTAGATCTTTATTCTGCTTGTTTGATTCTTCAAGATCTTCCTTTAACGAGCGGATCGTGGCTTCAAGAATTTCATAGTAACTGGATCTATCTCTGAGTTTCTTGATGGTTGTGCTTCTTTCATTGACTTCATCTCGTAATGATGTCACTTCACCCTGCAACTTTTGACATTGATTTTCCTTGTCCTTGAGTAACTTTCTTACCTTGTTTCCTTCCTTTGATTGAGCTTTTAGTTTGGTAACTTCTTCTTTGAAAGCACATTCCCTTTTATTCAATAGATCTTGTTGATCTTTAATTTTGTCTGTAAGACTTCTAAATACTTCCTCTATTTGATACTTTTCTTGCTCACCCATAAAAGCAAATTCAGTTGCTTCACTATCACTTTCATCTTTTCCAAATGGATAGATAGCTGGAACATCAGAGGATAGAAAATTCATACCTGATAGTTCATCTTCATTCTGAAATGATTTTGAATCTGAAGAGCTTCTTATACATAATCCCCAATCGATTCTCCCACTGTCATAGTTCTTCTGAGATTTCTTCTTCTTCTTAGGTGCTTTCTTCTTAAGCTTCTTTCCCATAGTTCCACGGATCTCCTTCAAGCGATCAAGCTTCTACCAAAGGACCTGCTCTGATACCAATTGTTGGAAATAATACTGAGAGGGTGGGGGGGTGAATCAGTATTATCACATCAATAAAACTTTTTCATTTCCATATTCAGATTCATATATGTTACTTCCACAACTTCTTATGATTCAGTTAGTTGATCCTTAATGAGTGCATTAGAACATTTTCAACCATATTAACACTAAACAGGTGCAGTAAAATAGAACAGATCATCACACATAAGCCACACACATGAACACCATGATATAAGGTGGAAACCCAATGTGGGAGAAAACCACCTGTTGCAAGTCATCTCAATCTTCTTCTTAATAAGAAAATCCTTTTACAATATTTATGTAGTAGTGCAGTCTTATACCAGTACGCAGGCTTCTACCTGCAAAGAGCTACAACCCTCTCTCGTTCTCCAGTCTCTCCTGGAAGGGAGCTACAACCCCCATAGTTCTTGTACTAGCCGATCCATTTACTAGTACGTAGGCTGCTACCTGCAACAATGCTCCAAAGTTTTCAACTACTACTGGAAGGGAGCTACCACCCCCTTAACTATTGTACTAGCTAAGATACTAGTACGTAGGCACCGGCCTACAATCTTCTCTCCTCCAGGTACCATGTTTCATACATTTTCAGACTGGATACTCCTGAAGCACAACACATAATCTGAAAGGCCACGTTTCATCCAATTTTCATACGGGACCCATTAATATCATTGAAGCACATAATCAATCAATCTTCTGAATCACCCAAACACCAGATCAATACATATACAAGGATAATATATGTGTTAGCACCCAGATCTAGTCCATCAGATCACATAAATATGAGTCATTATGATCCTGATCCAATATTAGTTCTCATCCATCAATATTGAAGCTAAACATAATCAACCAAACAGGATATGCAGAATACTGACACCTTTAAACTGTCATCAGAACCCATCGACAACCAGAACCACCTGTGACTTCAAATATCATATCTCAAATTGTATACGCTACTACAATGAACCAAACCTGCATATATACGCGCTTACACCAAAGCCAACCCACGTACAGATCTATAAATATTCAAACATGACTTGTAGCGATTTCAAACTTAAGTTATACCTAGTTCAGATCATTTTTCAATATACAGATCTAGAATAAGCATAATCAAATATATAGAGATAGTTCATTTCAAACCATTTGATCCCGATCTATCCTTAAATCTTGTTCTCCATCAACCGGTGAGATCCCTCTTTAGCTCAGATCCAGATCTGCACCATAACCCAATCACAGTATTCCAGATCTAGCACTTTATCAGATATTCAATAATTCAGATGATTCTTTGCCAAATGATCTCCTTCCTCTTTTATAGCCTTAGTCCTTTCTCAATACCACAGCCCAAAACCATAGGATCAAAGAACTGTTGGACTAATACCATGAACCAACCACGAAAGTGCGTGAGATCAACACTTTTGGATGCAATACCATGGACCAAAACCATAGGATCAAAAACTGTCGGACTAATACCATGAACCAACCATGAAAGTGCGTGAGATCAACACTTTTGGATGCAATACCACGGGCCAAAACCATAGGATCAAAAACTGTCGGACTAATACCATGAACCAACCATGAAAGTGTGTGAACTTTTCTCTTACATGAAAGGGCGTAAACTTTTCTCTACATGAAATAAACATTTCTCTGCATAAAAGTGCGTGAACATTTCTCTACATGAAATAAACTCTTCTCTGCATAAAAGTGCGTCAACTTTTCTCTACATGAAATAAACTTTTCTCTGCATAAAAGTGCGTGAACTTTTCTCTACATGGAATAAACGTTTCTTTGCATAAAAGTGCATGAACGTTTCTCTACATGGAATAAACTTTTCTCTGCATAAAAGTGCGTGAACTTTTCTCTACATGGAATAAACTTTTCTCTTCATAAAAGTGCGTGAAATGTTCTCTACATGAATGAAACTTTGTTGCACTATAATTTATCAAATAAATTTTCTGCACTATAATTTATCATTTGTGTGATTTTCCATCAAGGACAACACTTGTCTCATAATGCCAACAATCTCCCCTTTTGGACTTGTCATACTGAGAATTGTCATCTGATATCTCTTCCGTAGATTCATCTAGATATATATAAGTGAGTTGATCTTCTATGAGTTGTTTGCCATCAAGTACAACACATGCATCATAATGCCAACAGGTATGAGGTTGACATGTGTAATTGTATGCCAGTTTGATATTAGTTTGTTGTAAGACCTATTATTCAGGCATACATATACTACAATGACACATGAGTTATGTATGATCAAGTTGTGGAATGCACCACTTGAATTTGTACAAGGTTAGCACATGTACTGACATTGGCTTGAGGATGCAATGCCAGATTTCAAAATATGAGATGGTTCATGAATCATGTGTGAGAAAATATGAGAAAAAGTGTCCTAGAAAATCAGAAAATATAGCCCCTGGTTATCCATGTATTCCCTTTAATGGTAATTGTTTTAATATGGACTTCAACAAAGATATTGGAACCTAGTTAATCTCCCTAAGTCAAGTCAAGTTTAAGAAAGGATTGTTAGGATACGCTTGACTAGGTCATAAAATCAATTTGATATAGTCATTTATGTAGACAGGCCTGCGAATAAACTCCACATGGAAATTTATTGTATTCACAATGAGAACTTCATTTATACAAATGTAAGGTAGATTCGAGATAAAATTATCTCAATACCTTATTAATGGAAAAATAAAAAGTAACAACTAATTGCTAATGTACAATCATAATCTCGAAGGATTAGTCAAAATCTCCCTCTTAATCTGAAGGGACATCTGACATGCCAAATAAAATTCTAAACTTTTCAAACTTTTCACATCCAAGTGCTTTAGTAAAAATATCTAAGATATACTTTGAAGTAGGAAAATGCGTCGGATGAATGACTTTGGCCTCCACATAATGTCGAATCAAGTGATATTTGGTGTTAATATGCTTTCATTGATCATGAAACTTTGGATTCTTGGCCAATTGAATTGTAGAATAGTTGTCAATAAATAGAGGAGTTGAAGCTTTTGTTTCTCCTAGAAATCTTCAATCATTTTTTGAAGCAAAATGATTTCTTTTGTAGCTTAATATGCTGCAAAAAAATTGGCTTCGGTGGTATAATCAACAAGAAAAAAATGCTTGCGTTATCTCCAACTGATAGCTATTGATCCAAGATTCAACAAATAACTAGAAGTAGAGATCTCATTCTCCTTATCTCCATTAAAATTAGAATCTTAACAACCAATGAGGTAGAAATTTGCAACTTCGGAATATTTGATGTCATATGTTTGAATGCCTTTTAAATACTTAACCACTCATTTTGTTGTAGTTGAATGACCTTCATAGGGCTAATGCATGAACTTGGGAAGTGTTCCTACAACAATTGTTTTGTGAAAATGAGTAGTAGTTAGAAAATTTAAACTTCCAACAAGCTTCTTGTACTTTGTTTGATCTTCAAATGCACTTACTTCAGTGGAAGCATGATTCAAATTTTTCTCCATTGAAGTGGAAACAAGGTTACAATCCTTCATTCCAAATCTATTCAATAACTCTCCAATCTGCTTTTTCTCAAAAATAAAAATGCATTTGGGGTTTTGATCAACTTCAATTCCTAAATAGTAATGCAATAAAGCCAAATTTGTCATGTAATTTTTTTTCTTCAGTAACTCTGTTTTAACAAAAGCTATATAATCATCATTGTTCCTTGTAATCATCAAATCATCAACATAGACAACCAGATATATAACCGACTTTCCAATCTTCTCAAAAAAATGAGTTGCATAATGTATATCAAATAGCCTATAATTGAACTTGAGAAAGTGTTCAGTTATTTTTTCATACCATGCACAAGATGCCTATTTTAGTCCATACAAAGATTTCAACAATTTACATACCTTATTCTCTTTCCCTTTGATAGCAAAACCCTCTGGCTGAAACATATAAACATCTTCCTTCAAATTGTAACAGCCCTGGTCAAAAATCCATGTAAATTTTAGTAAAGTCAAAATAAGACTTTTGTCATGGGACATGTTTTCGAAGTTGAATGTTGGGAAAAAACATAGCGATGGGGATCACTTGTGATTAATTAATGTCTATGGAAATTAGAAAAGGAAATTCCTAAGGCTTTGGAAAGAAAAAATGGCATTTATTTATGAAAATAATGGAAATTAGGAGAAAAGGAAGGTGAAAGGTCACATGTTACATGTGAGGAGGAAAATGAAGGAAAAAAAAAGAAAATTGAAGAAAATAGAGGCCTCATTAATAAAAGGTATTCTAAGAATCAATTCATTTATGGAGCTCTCATTTCTCTCTCTCTCTTTCTCTCTCTCTCTCTCATACTCTTAGACACAAAGAGTTTTCTTGGAGCACTCTTGGAGGAGTGTGGCATACTTGGGATTTGGAGCAAGAAGGAAAATAAGAAGTAAGAAAGTGCAAGAGGACATCGGGTTCAACAGCTACAACAATTTTTTCTTGTATGTACCGAGTTGCATGTATGGTTTCCTTGCTAGTTTTGGCATGCATAGCACATGCAGCTGGTTTCTTGGTTATGAGATGTCATTGGCATGGAGGATTTGCTGGATTGACAGTGATTTTTCCTAAACTTTACATTTACTGGATAGCCATAGTGTTGTGGGTTTCACTTTTGATTTCTAGTTGGTGTTCTTGAACCTTTGGCTATGGGTTGAGTTATTAGTTCTTGGAAGCCTTGGTTGGACAAATGCTCTGGAAGCCTTGTAACAACTTGGGTTTTGTTACTAGTCTTGGAAGCCTTGGCTGGAAAAATGTGTTGGCATTATGTTACTGGTATGGCTATATGTTACAGATGTTGTACATGATGGCAACTCCCGTGACAAGGCTCTCAATTTATTGAAAATTAAGAAGTACGCAGGAAATCAGTTTAGAAGGTGTGTACCCGCAGGTACACCATGCAGGGACCGCGTCCAGATACGCTGGCTAGCCGTTCAGGAGGTGCGTCCCCCAGTGCACACATTTCTAGGCAGAGAAAAGTACACGTGGGGTTTCTTATGTTTTACTCTTGGTATTTAGCCGACGGTATTGGGTTATTATGCTGTCGGCTCGTGGTATTGTTCCATGATTTTAGGAGGAGCTTGCCTATATAAAGCAAAGGAGATCACTTGGCTAAGCATCTTTGCAATTGAATATCTTTAGATCTGAAATATGGGGTTATGGTCTTAAAAGCTTGATCTATATGAAATGGAAGTTGAAGGCGAATCTGTGAAGGGTGATCTCTCGAGCGCATGATCAGATCTGAGCAAATGTGCCACTCTGGTGGACTGCCTATTTGGCCCTAATCAGAAGGCCGCGGGTGTTTAACAGAAGAACTGCGTGGGTACGCAGTGCAGAAATAGGAGATCTACGTCGGTACGTAGAGCAGAAACAGGAGACCTGCGTCGGTACGCAGAGCGACTAAGGTTCAGGTGCGTTCGCATAGTAAAAGTACGCGGCGCGATAGTATTTTGGGTGCATCCCTGCAGTAACAATACGCGGCGCGATAATGTCTCTGGGTGCGTCCCTGCAGTAATAGTACGCAGTGCGGCAGAAGGATCTCTGCGGGTATACGCAGGGAGGCAGAAGGTGAACTGCGTAGCGACGCAGGCCACAGAAGGGAAAACTGCGTCCCTGTCTTAAAATGTTCTGTTGATTGAATTGTTCTGTTGATAAGGTGTTCTGGGTTAGTTCTGTTATTGCTGATATGATAACTGTAGTGGATTGTAACTTTTATGTACTTGATGATCATTTGATGCTTTATGAAAAGAAGTAGGGGGTTGTAGCTCCCTTCCAGGAGAGACTGGAAAACAAGAAAGAGAAAGTTGTAGCTCTCTGCAGGTTGCAGCCTGCGTACTGGTAAAGGACTGCACCAGTACAAAACCATTGTAAAAGAAGTTTCTAATTTGAAAGAAGATAGAGACATATTGCAGCAGGTGGTTTTCACCCACATTGGGTTTCCACCTTACATCTTGTGTTCTTTGGTGTGACTATCTGTTTTTCCTTGTTCATGCTCATTATTTTATGGTACTGACATGCAAAAATAATTCAAAGAACAAATAAGGAAGATTTATTAAAAGAATTAGATAATACTGATTCACCCCCCCTCTCAGTATTATTGTCAACAATTGGTATCAGAGCAGGTCCTTCAGAGAAGCTTGATCGCTTGAAGGTAGATCGTTCATCATGAGCAACTACGAGAGAGAAGCATCAATCAGGCCACCGATTTTTGATGGGACAAACTTCAATTATTGGAAGGTAAGAGTTACTGCCTATCTTCAATCTCTTGGTACAGAAGTTTGGGACATCGTAGAGACAGGCTACGCTTTTCCTTCAGCTACTCCTACAGATGCAGCCGAGAAAAAGAAGTATGAAACAAATGCGAAACAGTCAGTACTCTATTAGGATGTATATCTCAATCAGAATTCATGAAGGTAATGCACTATAAATCCGCAAAAGAGATATGGGACAAAATTTTCACGAGCTATGAAGGAGATGAACAGGTAAAACGTGCTAAACTTCAAACTCTCAGAATTCAGTATGAGACTCTCAAAATGTATAATGATGAAAGTGTGGCTAACTATTTTCTTCGGGTAGATGAGGTTGTTAACTGTATGAAAAATTTGGGTGAAGAAATAAAAGAGGCTGTTGTGGTTGAAAAGGTTCTAAGATCATTGTCCCCCAAGTTTGAATCTAAAGTATCTGCAATAGAAGAAAAGGAAAATCTACGAATTCTTACTATGTCTCAGCTACATGGAATTCTAACTGCTTATGAAATGAGGAAGGGAGGTCCATCAGACAGAAGAGAAGCTGCTTTCAAGGCATCAGGCAAAGGAGATTATTATGAAGCGAGCCACGTCCCAGAAGAAGAGGAAGAAGAATCAAATTTTGTCAGAAATCTTCAAAGGGGTTCTGGAAGGTTCAGAGGTAAGTTACCTTTTAAATGCTTTGCTTGTGGAAGAGTAGGTCATTATGCTGCAAAATGTCCTTATAAGGATAAAGGAAAGGAACCTGCTAGATGGAACAAGAAACAGAATGCAAATAAGAAAAGCTACTACACTCATGAAGATAGTGATGGTCTATCAAACAGTGATGAAGATGAACAAGGTAATGAATATAAGTTGTTAATGGCATTTGAAGATGATGATTATATGGATGCTATAGATGTGGATAACCTTTATGATGAAATTACTAGACTCAAGAGATGTATAGAAGAAAAGAACATGATCATTGATACTCTACAATTTCAAATTGATGAAAAGGAAAAACATCTTGAAAAATATGAAGGTGAAATTGTTGGTCTTAGAAAAGAGATTGAGAAAACAAAAGCTATTAATCTCAAGTTTGTCAAAGGATCTGAAACTTTGGATGAGATTATCAATGTGCAGCGGTCTCCTCTAAACAAGACAGGTCTGGGATATAATGGAGAAACCTCTCAAGCATCCACCTCAAAAAGTTATCTTGATGCAGCAAGAAGAAATGAGCAAAAGCACAATGAAGATCATCAGGTAAAGCAGGGACAAATTACAAACAGAAACTATCAAGGGCAATCCATCTTAAGGGTGAACAAAAGCTACAACCAGCCACAGGTAAAATTTTCTCAATTTGGTTCAAGAATAGATGACAATAGAAATTACAATCAATTGGCTGGTAGATTCGATAACCGCATAAGTTTCTTCAATGTACAATGCTTTTCTTGCCATAACTTTGGTCACAAAGCAGCTCAATGTGTTGCATATAAAACGATCATGACTAGGGAAGCTCAAAAACAAAGAAGTATGATGGGGATTACAAAAAGGACCTATAACAACTTTTCGGTTCTTGAAAATGAAGTTGAATGTTCTATTTGCAGTAACTTTGGTCATGAAGACTCTGAATGCAGGAGCAGGTTTCAGCAGAAAAAGGAACAAGCCTCAAGCACCAAAACATGGAGAATAAAGGAACCTCAAACAGAAAGATGTGGGATAGCATTTTATGCAGAGGGACAGGAAAATCTATGGTACATTGATAGTGGATGTTCGAAGCATATGACAGGTGATAAAGAAAAACTTGAGTCTTATTCTACTCTAGAAAAGGGAAAGAAAGTCTCTTTTGGAAATGATACTCCTGCAACTATAAAAGGAAAAGGCATTGCTCAGTTAAAAGAAAAGGTCAAGGCTGGAAATGTTTTGTATGTTGATGGATTGAAGCATAATCTTCTAAGTGTCAGCCAGATGTGTGATCAAAGAACCGAGGTTATATTCAGATCAAATGGATGTCTTGTTCGTGATCTTGATACAGGTAAAATAGTGATCAAAGGCAAAAGAACTCCAAATAATCTGTACATATTTGAAGAAGGACAACAACAATGCTATCTGAGCAAGGATGATGAGCACTGGTTATGGCATCGGAGGTTGGGACATCTAAGCTTTTCACAAATAAGGAAAGCATGCAAATATCAGGCAGTTCGTGATCTTCCAGATATCAAAATTCCTGACAACACCATATGCAAATCATGTCAGTTTGGAAAACAAACCAGAACTAACTTTCCAGAGAAAGAAGGATCAGCTAGCATGCCTCTTGAGCTAGTACATACAGATACATGCGGTCCTTTCAGGAAAAGAACACCTCGAGGAGAAGAATACTTGATATTATTCATTGACGATTTCTCCAGGTTTGTCTGGTTAGGACTTATGAAGCACAAAGATGAAGCATTCGAAAAATTCAAATCCTTCAAAGCCTTGGTTGAAAATCAATCAGGTCACAAAATTAAGTGCCTCAGATCTGATAGAGGTGGGGAATTTACGTCAAATGAATTTTTCGATTTCTGTGAAGAACATGGGATAAGAAGAGAATTATCTACAGCAAGAACTCCTCAGCAAAATGGAGTTGTGGAAAGGATGAACAGAACAATCCAACAAATGGCTCGTGCTATGCTTGATGAGTCGGGAACTCCCGCAACCTTCTGGGGTGAAGCTGCACATGTTGTGGTTGTTATTCTCAACAAAACAAATGTCCGGGTGAACAGCACTCAAACTCCTCATGAGCTCTGGAGTGGTAGGACTCCTTCGGTAAAACACTTCAAAATCTTTGGGAGCAAATGCTATATCAAGAATACTGATGAGCAGCTTGGCAAACTTGAACCTAGAGCAGATGAAGGCATTCTTCTTGGTTACTCTCCACATAGCAAAGCATACAAATGCTACAATAAAAGACTTGGCAGAATTGTTGACAACATTGATGTAGTGGTTGATGAGAAGGGATACATTCCTAGGCAAGTACATCATGAAGACATCGAAGAAGATGAAAGCTACCCTCAAAGACAGAATGATGAAGAAGAAGAACCTCAAGAAGAACCAGAGGAGCAGACAAGAATAGAAGAAAAGACTCCATCCAGATATGTTCAGAAGAATCATCCAGAATCTCAGATTATGGGGCAGAAAGAAGCAGGTGTACAGACAAGAAGAACAGTTGCAGAAGCTTCAAGCTATTTGGCATTACTCTCCTCTACTGAACCACAAAGTGTGAAAGAGGCATGCAAAGATGAATGTTGGGTGAAAGCAATGGATGAAGAACTTGAGCAAATCGAAAAGAACAACACTTGGGAGCTGGTTCCTAGACCAAAGGATAAGAATGTTATCGGAACAAAATGGGTCTTCAAAAACAAATTGAATGAAAATGGAGAAGTAATTAGAAACAAAGCCAGACTTGTTTGTAAAGGGTATGCGCAGCAAGAAGGAATAGACTTTGAAGAAACCTTTGCTCCTGTTGCAAGACTTGAGGCCATCCGAATGTTCCTTGCTCTCTCAAGTTTTCAAAACTTCAAAGTATTTCAAATGGACGTAAAATCAGCCTTTCTGAATGGAGACCTGGAAGAAGAAGTATACATTGAACAGCCAGATGGGTTCATTCTTGGAAATGATCCAAATCTTGTATGCAGATTGAAAAAAGCTCTCTATGGTCTCAAACAAGCTCCAAGGGCTTGGTACTACCATTTGGACAAATATCTTCATCAACAAGGTTTTTCAAAAGGATCAGCAGATAGCAATCTTTATATAAAAGTTGAAAATGTCAAATTGCTAATACTTGTTGTGTATGTAGATGACATTATTTTTGGGAGCAATGAAGAAGCTATGAGTCAAAGCTTTGCCTCGGTCATGCAGAAAGAATTTGAAATGTCTTTGCTAGGAGAACTGACATATTTCCTTGGTTTGCAAATCCAACAAAAAGGAGGAATCTTTTTGTCTCAAACCAAGTATCTCAAACAGATTTTGAAGAAATATGGTATGGAAGATGCAAAACCCGTATGTACACCCATGGTCACAGGATGTAGCCTCAGTGAAAATGATGAATCTGCAGCAGTACATCAACCAACCTACAGATCTATGATTGGAAGTTTACTTTATTTGACAGGTACCCGACCGGACATCATGCATGCAGTTAGAATAGTTGGAAGATTTCAGGCAAATCCGAAAGAGACTCATCTTCAGGCAGTGAAGAGAATTTTCAAATATCTTCAAGGGACTCAAAATTATGGCTTATGGTATCCTAGAGATACAGATCTTACACTTCATGCTTATACAGATGCAGATTGGGCCGGAAGCGTGGATGACAGGAAAAGTACAAGTGGTGGTGCGTTCTTTATGGGTTCCAGACTGGTATCTTGGTTCAGCAAGAAACAGAGTTCGATTGCCTTGTCTACAGCTGAAGCGGAATATGTTGCTGCTGCATCTTGTTGCACTCAACTCCTTTGGATGATGCAGACTTTACAGGATTTTCAAATCACTTGTACACCACCTATCCCCATCTTATGTGATAACACAAGTGCAATCAGCATCTCAAAGAATCCGGTTATGCATTCAAAAACCAAGCACATACCAATCAAGTACCATTTTCTCCGGGAACAAGTACTTGAACAGAAGGTCAAGTTGGAGTATGTTCCTTCTAAGGAACAAGTTGCTGATATTCTCACCAAACCATTGCCCAGGGACACTTTTGAATACCTCAGGCAAAAGCTGGGGGTTGTTGATGCATCATCTTATTGTTGAACCTTTTTCTGATTGATGGTACAGGTTCAGGGGGAGCATATAATGCATTGTTGGCATTATGGAGGATGGTCAGAAGGAGATCTTGGAAATAGTTGCAATATGTCTCTATCTCTTTCATGGTGGATTATGGTTCTTTGTTGCAGATCTGGTTCATTTTCAGGGGGAGCATGATCTTAGGGGGAGCATACCCCTTTGCCCTTGATGTCAAAGGGGGAGAATGAAGCTGAAGTTTGTGAGGTTGCCATCAAGTCCAAAGGGGGAGATTGTTGGCATTATGTTACTGGTATGGCTATATGTTACAGATGTTGTACTTGATGGAAACTCCCATGAAAAGGCTCTCAATTTATTGAAAATTAAGAAGTACGCAGGAAATCAGTTTAGAAGGTGCGTACCCGCAGGTACACCATGCAGGGACCGTGTCTAGATACGCTGGCCAGCCGTTCAGGAGGTGCGTCCCCCAGTGCACACATTTCTAGGTAGAGAAAAGTACACGTGGGGTTTCTTATGTTTTACTCTTGGTATTTAGCCGACGGTATTGGGTTATTATGGTGTCGGCTCGTGGTATTGTTCCATGATTTTAGGAGGAGCTTGCCTATATAAAGCAAAGGAGATCACTTGGCTAAGCATCTTTGCAATTGAATATCTTTAGATCTTAAATATGGGGTTATGGTCTTAAAAGCTTGATCTATATGAAAGGGAAGTTGAAGGCGAATCTATGAAGGGTGATCTCTTGAGCACATGATCAGATCTGAGCAACTGTGCCACTCTGGTGGACTACCTATTTGGCCCTAATCAGAAGGCCGCGGGTGTTTAACAGAAGAACTGCATGGGTACGCAGTGCAGAAATAGGAGATCTGCATCGGTACGCAGAGCAGAAACAGGAGACCTGCGTCTGTACGCAGAGCAGAAGAAGGAGAGCTGCGTCGGTACGCAGAGCAACTAAGGTTCAGGTGCGTCCGCATAGTAAAAGTACGCGGCGCGATAGTATTTTGGGTGTGTCCCTGCAGTAACAATACGCGGCGCGATAATGTCTCTGGGTGCGTCCCTGCAGTAATAGTACGCAGTACGGCAGAAGGATCTCTGCGGGTATACGCAGGGAGGCAGAAGGTGAACTGCGTAGCGACGCAGGCCACAGAAGGGAAAACTGCGTCCCTGTCTTAAAATGTTTTGTTGATTGAATTGTTCTGTTGATAAGGTGTTTTGGGTTAGTTCTGTTATTTCTGATCTGATAACTGTAGTGGATTGTAACTTTTATGTACTTGATGATCATTTGATGCTTTATGAAAAGAAGTAGGGGGTTGTAGCTCCCTTCCAGGAGAGACTGGAAAACGAGAAAGAGAAAGTTGTAGCTCTCTGCAGGTTGCAGCCTGCATACTGGTAAAGGACTGCACTAGTACAAAACCATTGTAAAAGAAGTTTCTAATTTGAAAGAAGATAGAGACATATTGCAGCAGGTGGTTTTCACCCACATTGGGTTTCCACCTTACATCTTGTGTTCTTTGGTGTGACTATCTGTTTTTCCTTGTTCATGCTCATTATTTTATGGTACTGACATGCAAAAATAATTCAAAGAACAAATAAGGAAGATTTATTAAAAGAATTAGATAATACTGATTCACCCCCCATCTCAGTATTATTGTCAACAAAATGTTATGGAAGCCCTTGGTTATTCGAGTTACTAGTCTTGGAAGCCCTAGTTGGAACAAACACTCGAGAGCCTTGGACAACTTGGGTGGAGACCAATTTGGTGATGGTTAGTGATGTCTGATTGTGAGGTGGAATCATTGGTTGAGGGTTGAGCTGGTTTGGCCTCTGGAGGCCCTTGATGTTTTTGATCTCTTTATTTTATGAGATCCCAAATTCATGCTTCGAATATGGCACATGGGTGACTAGCTGAAAGAAATATTTGGTTCAACCTAGTCTATGGTCAGGTGGTTTCTGGATACCTGGTCGTCTTATGAAATAATCAATAAGAGCTCTCTTTCTCCTTGGTATATTATGGGTAAATATACTTGCTTTTATGTTGCTTATATGGTTTTTATGTTGGAATTTCTAAGTCTAACCCATTATAAAGCCTTCATGTACTTCCTAATTTATTCCTACCTACTTGTTTTGTTAATTAACAAGTTATTTACCATGTAAATATTGGAAAAAAATACAAGTACATGATCAACATAGTACAGGTCATCAACTAAAGGAAACAAAACAAGAACACAAGTGACACCATTGTTTTTGGACCAACGTCCCCGAAAAATCCCAATGCAAGAAAACTAGTGTAGCTATCTGAGGGTTTTATTATTATGCATTTTTTGAATACAATCTGGGTGCCAAAACTAGCTCACCCAACATAGAAGAATCTCGGCAATAGTACCTCTCCTTTGGAGATAGATGCTCTCGTTGAAACCCAAGATAAATACTCCGGTACCTCCTCAACTCCAATCTACCCCAAGAACAACCCCAGCGTTAGCCTCTTCTACCCTTTGTGTCAGCTTTCTCGGTAGTTCCCAGCAGTTCCATATTCTACCCTCTGTGTCATATTTCCTAGCTATTCCGACAGTTCCCGACAATTCTGGCTTTTCTCAACAATCCTAGCTTTTTCCCTCTGAATCATCTTTCCCGACAATTCCCAGTAGTTTCGGCTTCTTCCCTCTATGTCAGCTTTCCTGACTATTCTGGTAGTTCTTGACAGTTCTAGTATCTGCCCTCTGCGTCAACTTTCCTGCCTGCTGCACTAATCCTCCTGACACTATCTATTCCACCATGTTTCTCTATTCAATGCCCCTCAGTTGCAACTTTGATCACTCTCTCGATTTCCTCAACAAACCCTACCCCAGAAAGTTGAAATCTTGATCAACTCGGTGTGTTCTCCAAGTGACCCTCAAGCCTCCTTTGATACTTTTCTCGTTGAAAAATCAACGATGGAGATTAAGTCCCTAATAAATGGCTAAGATTAGATCTGGCTTGATCCATGACTTTTGAACCATTCTAACACATTTTTATATTAATTCACATTAATATATTTATTCTCCCTAAGTCTAGACTTAGGGACTCTATTGAAATATTAATTATTTTAATATCTCCCAAAATCTTTCGAATCCTCCCAAACTCTTTTTGGGTATTGAATATTGCATGTGCCTTAGCCACTCCACCAATTTTTGTGGCTAGATAACATCCGATGCTACCCCAAATCAACACTCCCTCTTAGCCAGGACTATGCTCCAACAATACTCCTCACTAAGTATCACCATGATCATCTGACATTGGTCCCTGTGTTGATGCTAGAACTGCTGCCCATCCTCTACACTGCTGCATATTGTACTACTACCCATGGCCCCACCACTTACACTACTACATCCGTACTGCAACTCCCTCTCATCCTACTGCATCGTGCTGCCCATAGCACTGCCACTCCTAATTGCTACACTAAAACTCAGTTATTGAGAAGTAAGTAACTGATCTCCCAACTCTGACATCTCTGTCAGGCTAGAGACACCCATGAAGCTAAAAACTCCATTTGTCGTTGACAAGTGCTCCTTCTCTGACCTCTGCACTATTGCAGCTACTCCATGCATCTCGCACTGTTGCACACCTCTCTGTGTCATATTGCACTGGTGCAACACTCTTGTTCTTCTCACACTGCTACCTCACACCGTCCTGGGACTCCTACACTATTACTCCCTCTCTCTCTTCATCCACATCTGTCTCTATTGACATCCGCCAGTACTGCTACTCCTCTTTAGGGCTCTCGTAGGAAGGTCTGATCCAAGAGGCTAGGTACCTTGAGGATCCTACCCCTCATCGCTTGTAGTCTTCCTGACTATAGCTCGATGTCTCCCCACTTCTTCTCAAGTGGCACATGAGTACTCATGGCACAATAAATATCCCTCAAGGTGAAGGCCTTGATACGATGTTTATCTAGAATGGATAGGATCCTGACCTTCCAGGCTACAAATTTTGATGCTTCGTCCAACCTATCTTGATCCCTCATCCCATTCATGGCCATCCCTCTACTTCTCACCTGGAAGTTTGGTTAGACTCATGCTGAGTCTCTCCACTTCCCATCTAGAATTTCTTTGTTCGACTCCTCCGAGTCTCTCTACTTCCCATCTAGAATTTCTCTTCTGGACTCCCTTTGAGTCCCGATTTCCCTCCTGGAAATCCTTCTCCCAATCGTCAAGTCACCCCTCTCTGATCATCTGTGAAACTGCACCACTGATTTGGTTTCCTTGGCTAGAAATATGCCTCAGTAGCAACTCCCTCCCCTTGGTCTTGCCTTGTTAGTTACTGTTCTGACTACAATACCCCACCAACTTCACTCTGCAACTTACCTACAGCCTCGTATACACTACCAATTGAAGGATTGAGCCACTTGGCTCTGCATAATCCCGACATTGGCAAATCATATCTCCTAGCCAACTTCGTCAATCCTCCTCACCTCTGTGTTGTTATAGACATTTTTTTGGTCACTGCAACCCCAATCATATATTTCCGTAAACTAAGAGCTCCTGAGTCCCTAAAATTTTTGTTTCATGCCCTAAAGGGATAAGGTCAACTGAATACATCATCTCCCAGAAGTTCTCCATAGGAAACTGCTCAGAATTGGTCAAAACTGGACCATACAGGTTACTCAGTGCTAAGGGTGCGATGCATCTCACCTGCCCAGTGTAAAGGGTGCGATGCATACTGGAAATCCCTTCTGTAGGGTGCGATGGGGAAGAGTGGAGAAATGGCAGAGACAGTTTGTGAGGTGGATGATCATAGAATCTTCTAGAAACTTCTCCTGTGACAGTTGCCACTCTGAATTCCGCCAGGGATGAGTAAGAGATCATCAATCTCTAAGTGGAACCAAGAACTATCAGAGAGAAGACACTAATCAAAATCCCACAAGCTGACTCACCTCCCTACAATCATCTATATATGGATCCCTCATCCCAGAGATCCAGAGGCTGGAATTTTGTATCTTGTAAGGAAGTGTTGTTGGTTTCCTGCTGGAATATCATAGTTTTGTGTGATCTAAGCTTTTCATCAGGTGATGAAGGGCTTTCATGCTGGGAGGATGATGCTGGGTCAGAACAATGGGTTGTAATCCTCTCTTCTAATCTTCATATTAATAAAGCTATTCAAGTTTTCCTCCACATTCTTGTATGTCATATAGTATATGAATTTGTGTGTTCAATATATATTTGGTCCTATATTGTTTATCATTGTAGATCTCTGCACTTTGAAGGTATTATGCTGCTTTGACTTTATAGGTACTCTTTGAAGTGGAGTGGCCAAGGGAGAAGTGGCAAAGACCTGTCAGTGAGGAGAAGGGATAAGCAAAGAACTGAGTGAAAGATCAAGGTTGGTATTCTTTGATCCTCTCCTATATATTTCTCATAAAGGAAAATGAAAGTAACTTTAATCTATTTGTTTCTAAGATAGCTACTCAAATTAGTGGGACTAGCAGCTCTGCATAGACACTAGATTTCCCGATAACGAAATGGTGACCATACTGGGGAGTGAATAGATTGTTTGCTTGTCTATATTTGTTTGCTTTATAAACTTATAGATGGAGCCTAAAGTTAAGCCAACTAACCTTTGAGCTGCATTTGCTATGCAAGTGAAAAGTAGATCAATGCTGCTTCAGTCTATCTCCGGGTTTTGTTTATAAACTGAAAAAATGATTTGAAAACATCCTAATTGCCCTAATGGTGGCTCTAGTAACCTCATTAGATCAGCCCCTGTGATTTCTACTTACTGACTATCATTAGCTCGGCCTAAATCCCTGAACTAAGCTGCAAACTGTGACCAAGAACCAAGTTGAAGTCTCGTCCCTGGACCATCGTACTTTCTCCTCTTGGGAATCTGGATGCATCACACCTCCCGTGTGCAGTAGGTGCACTGCATCGCACTTTCCCTGTGTTGCAGGTGTGCTGATCAGATAAGACCTCTTCTGCTCTCAGATTTTGGTTTCTGTGTTCACTCTCTTCAGCTTTATCCAAGAGTTCTGTTGTCTGTGATCAGTATACCACTGTGGAAACTCCCTTCCTTTGCATGATTTTGCCTCCATAGTACAAAGAATTTTGAATGTTTTTATGTTTTGTGTGCCATTTACAGTTCTTTTTTACAAAAAGTAGCCTAATCAAACTGTCGTCTTTTGATTTGGTAGTGTCGCTAGTGTCATTTTCAGTCAAAGAAAAGAATTCTACTGTTCTTGATGGTCAATTATATAGTTACTATTGTATTTGATTTGAATTAGTAGTTTTTAAAGTGTCGAAAGTAGTTTTCAATTCAAAGTCGCAAAGTGTCGTCATTATCTTCCTTTCATTTTTGAAGAGAAATTTGTTAGTACTGTCACTTTAAAAAGATAATTCAGATTTGTACTTAGCATTCTTCTTGTCATTCATACATTGAGAAGGCTGAAAAAAAATACATGCATGTGCATTTGCATTTAGACTGCTTGTTCGATTGATTTAGGACAGTGCATCTAGTGTGTGCTCTCTGCTCTATGTTGAAAGAATATCATCTCTCTTTGTTTAGTAGCTAGGATTTTCATTGCAAAAAGAAGATTAAATGATTGTTTATCATCTTAGATTGAATTTTAGGAATTCTATATCTACATCATGCGGTGAACCTGAAAGGAAAATTTCTTAAGAAAGATCAATTGTAAAATAAATTCAATGAACATAAAAATGCTTTGGAACCTAACGCACAACATCTAGAAGTCTAGGCTAGAGACATATTCTGATGTCGTAAAACCTCGTAACTATCACTTTCATTGTTGGTTGGGATATTCCTCCTCTTTGAGACGACAAGTGCCATTATGGACTTGTGCTCCCACGTACCATCAAGTATATATTGGGAGACCACAATAGGCTATATCCTTTATCCATAGGAAGCTATATCGATTGCAATGCACTGAACACAACATTCAGGAAGATTGACTATCGTACCGTAAAAAGTATTCTGCAGTTTTGCGATTGGTTTGGTAATCCCTCTGTCTAGATTTCTAGAGTAGTCTCTTTCGTTCCTTGTCACTTCGGGCTCATTAAAAATTGAAGGCAACTAGAGTCATCTTTTGTTTTTTCTCGACTCTTAAAAAGTGAAAAAACAAGTTGTCTCAAAGCGTCTAAAATTTATTTTAATTGGAATAATATCACTATTCCCGCATTGGTCTTAGGTTGAGAAAAATGGAGTCCACCAACCAGGGATTTCCCCTTGGAGGAAATCCTAGTCCTTTATCCTCTTGGGGAGATGTTGGTGCACCCCATATGGCCACATTATCACTTCCAGGATTGACGATTGGCTTGCCAATATGGCTCTTCTCGACCTCCGTCGTTCAGAATACCGTAATTCTTAAACAATCAAGTCAGCAACTAGATGATACTAAAGTTACCCCCCAACCTTCTACTTCATCTGATTCTCCATCTCCTCCTTCCTCTTCACTTGATGAAGCTGGTAAAGCCAAAAATCAAGTAACTAAGAAGGAGAAGAAAGAGTAGAAGAAGAGGGAGCCAAAGGCGAAAAGGGGTAACGAGTCATCGTCTAGTGAAAATCCACACAGTACACCACCCAAGCCTAAATCTCCATGTGTCATTTGCAAAGGGGACCACTATCATCAAGATTTTCCTTGCATCCCTCGGATCCTAAGGGACTGGTCTCCTCGTTTGCACAATCCGGTGTCATCAACCTCTGAAGATCATGTTGAGATTACACCATAAACTAGTGAAAGCGAAGCATTTGGGCAGAAAAGGAAATGTAAATTTCCTTGTAAACTCTGTGAAGGCGATCACGTCATCCACCATTGTCCCTTCCTAGATGAAGCTAAAAGGGTCTTGGATAACTGTCTTGCTTCACCGCTACGACTTCCTCCTGGATACAAGAAACTCTTTCTGAGTCCATCACTAGCTGAAAATCCAACTGACATGCTATTGTGGTCGGTCGAAGCATCTATCATTGAAGATAAACTCGCTAAATACATACCAGATAAAAGTCAAAAGGTTGAGGCGGCAGTCAACCTGGTCTTGTCTTCAGAAGGTCCATCTTCAGATGATACAATCACTTAAGAGAATGAGAACGACACCATTCAAATTATTTTTGTAAACACAGACTCCGATGAACATGGGGGCAATCTACCCATTCCTTTACCGTGGGAAGGAAGTTCGTCAGAGTCATATCGAACCGTCTATTTGGTCCCACCTCCAACCAACCTAGTCGTTTCCTTCAATTGGAATCTATTAGGAAGACCTCGTTTACCGGCTAATGTACCCTTCCTAATCATTGTACAATCTTACAAAATGATCATGGTCGGTACCATCATAGATGAAGGGGCTTCGGTGAGTATCCTTTCCTCAACTGCTTGGGAAGCGCTTGGTTCGCCATCGCTTCTATCTGAGATGAGAAATTTGACAGGCTTCAACAAAGGAACTAGTCAGCTGTTAGGAATCCTCCCTAATGTCCCTATAACGTTGAGAAGGAAAACCGTTTATATGAACATAATGGTACTCCGAGGACGTCTAGACTATAATCTACTCCTTGGGCATGACTATATTTATTGCATGGGAGCCATTGTCTCCTCACTCTTTCGAGTAATGTGTTTTCCGTATGAAGGCCGAATGGTCCTGATCGTAGACCAGCTTTCGTTCCCCAGCTCACACATAGCTAATAGTCAAATTCCATCCCTAAATGGTCTTTTCATGCAAGGAATGTCTCATCAATCTCCAGTTTGTCCACCTGTAAAACACGAGTAATTCGGGGGGTCGTGACTGAAACCCAGGGGGCATGTGCCCTGGTTTGCTCCGGCAAGAAAACTCTAGGTATAAGGTAGGTTTCGGCGAAGGATATATGACTAGTCTGACACCCGTATGTATAGGAAAATGGTATTAGACCGGATAAGATACCTCCATTAGAAGGTATGCCTTTCCTGATAGAACAGACATTTTGTTTGCAAATTGAGGGGTAACTTGTATAAGGTAGGCCTTTCTTGATGAAGAAAATGTTTTGTTTGCAAATTGAGGGGTAACCTCGAAAATCTACTTCACTATACCTGGGGGCATGCAAACCTTTTTTCGTGCAAGTGGAGAGCGACCATTTATTTTCTTAGTTTGTAGGTCCTCAAACCCTTTAAACTCGTAGGATTGGTCGTTCCTAGCTTACATAAAGGAAGGATACAGAGCAAAGCTTCGAAAGGTGCAAGCTCCATAAAAAAGGAATCTATCGATGAGACATCCTTTTTATACTACTGGAACGAGCAGTTTTTATGTGAAGTTCAAGCTTGTTAAAAATTAAACCTAAGCAATGAGCAAATGTTTCCCCAGAGTTTAAGCTCATTAAAAAATGAACCAATCTCCAGTAAATAACCATTGTGAATGCATTATCATCAGCTCCTGAACCTTGGTCGTGTTCTCATCATCACCTCCACTCTATTTTTCTGATCATTCACCTCCACTTGATTGTTTACCCCTTTTTGAGGAATAGCTGCGAAGAGTGATCCTGTTAGCCATCCTTGTGACATTGTCGTGATTGGAAAATTCCAAGCCTTACTGGAATCAGCTGCTACCCAAAATTATCACTCGTTCCTCAGAAAACGAGTCTCCTTTAAGCTCTTTTCGTCTGACTCGTAAAATATGAAAAGATTGTCGAGTAGTTGGCCTCTCTAGCTTGTTAAAGCTACCCAGAGTGCTATCCCTCCTTTAGATTTTAATCTTTTTGGACCTAAGGGATTATTACACAAAAATATCGAGCGCTTGTTTTGTTCGGCACGTTAAAATTATCGAAAATTGATCCCTTTCGCATGATTTTATACTTTCTTAGACTTAAGGGATTATATGACGAAAAAGGATCATTGGAGTTTCCTTTACGTCCCTTTCAGACTCTCTAAAATTGAAAAGGACCGAGTTATCTTTGTCGTTAAACTCGTTAAAACTAATAGCGACAAACTTGTCCATATAGACAAGAACGAGTCTCACTGTCGCTAGGCTCATTAAAACATAGCGACGGGTTTGCCTGAAGGGAAAATTATAGAAAAAGCACATGTTATCCTCATCAAGCTTGATAAAAATAAAGAGGTACTGGTTAGCAATGACTGGGGAAAAATTGGGAAGAAAACTTGAAGAAACTATATTGGTAGCAAAGTCACTCTTGAACATGACACTTTCACTCCATGTCTGAGTCGGTTTGGGTTATTCCATTCACCGGTCATATTACCATTGGTCCATCGTACCATCCATCTTTGGGGTTAACGCTACCAATCCATTCCAAGTGTTACCGATATCTTCAAGAGAATTTGATCAGAGAATTCACCAACCCATCTTGTGTCTCATCCACTGCAATACCTTTACGCTTCATTCTTTCATGACCGCCACCCTGAGCCTTGTATCATCATATCGTTTTCACCTCCAAAAGTCATTTCCTCCATTCCGTGTCATAGATGTGGGATTCATTAAGGCCCTCCTACTACGGGTCACTTCTTGTCGACGTCAGCTCTTTATCCAAGAAGTCGACCTAGGAACAACCGTTTCAGTACTTTGAAGCTTGCATGCCTCAATGGCAAGTTTCTCACTTTCGGCGATAGGTTTACATCAATGACCTTCAACCGATAGATTTTGCGTGGTGTTTGACGCCAAGTCCCATTCTCACACCACACAAATTGTACTGCCATACCTTGAGGGTCATCATCATTATCGGTGATTCCTCTCGTGCCTGTTAATAGCTTACATCATTGGCTGGTAATTAGGCGATGTCTTTCCATGTTCGACTCCAGAACATTTTTCACATGGATCGACTTGTACTTTGGGCAAAGATTGGACGAGTTCGAAGACCCCAGATCTAGTTTCATCCATCTGAGCTGTGATATATTCAGGAAAATAAAAACATCAAATGCACATCATTGCTGCACAGATGATCATCCGAATCAAAGGATGATGGCTCTACTACAATCATCAGTCTGCTACACAGATGGTTGTCTATCCTATGTACATGAAAATGAATTTATAAAGCTAAGCATGGGAATTCCCACCTCAGCTAGATCATGAAAACATTATGAAGATAATGTATTGTATTGTATCTTATTACAGGTTGCCTTCCAGTTTGAAAAACCATGGATCCTCATGATAAAGAATTTCACCCGACATCAAAAGATTAATGACCTCATGCTTTAGGGGGGCAACTGTTATAGGCATTTTTGGGTACTGTAACCCCAATCATATATGTCCAAAAACCAAGAGCTCCTGAGTCCCTAAAAGTGTTGCTTCATGCCCTAAAGGAAAAAGGTCAGCTAATTACATCATCTCCCAGAAGTTCTCCATAGGAAACTGCTCAGAACTGGTCAAAACTGGACCATACAAGTTGCTCAGTGCTAAGGGTGCAATGCATCTCACCTGCCCAGTGTAAAGCATGTGATGCATACTAGAAAGCCCTTCTATAGGGTGCGATGGGTGAGATTGGACAAATGGCAGAGACAGTTTGTGAGGTTGATGATCATAAAATATTCTAGAAACTTCTCTTGTGACACTTGCCTCTCTGAATTCGCCCAGGGATGAGTAAGAGATCATCAATCTCCAAGTGGAACCAAGAATTATCAGAGAGAAGACACTAATCAAAATCCTATAAGCTGACTCACCTCCCTGCAATCATTTATATATGGATCCCTCATCCCAGAGATCCAGAGGCTGGAATTTTGTATCTTGTAAGGAAGTGCTGTTGGTTTCCTGGTGAAATATCATAGTGTTGGGTGATCTAAGCTTTTCATGAGGTGAAGAAGGGCTTTCATGCTGGGACGATGATGCTAGGTCAGAACAATGGGTTGTAATCCTCTCTTCTAATCTTCATATTAATAAAGTGATTCAAGTTTTCCTCCACATTCTTGTATGTCTGATAGTATATGAATTTGTGTGGTCAATATATATCTGGTCCTATATTGTTTATGATTGTAGATCTCTGCACTTTGAAGGTATTATGCTGCTTTGACTTTACAAGTACTCTTTGAAGCGAAGTGGTCAAGGGAGAAGCGGCGAAGACCTGTCAATGAGGAGAAGGGACAAGAAAAGAACCGAGCGAAAGGTCGAGGTTGGTATTCTTTGATCCTCTCGTATCTATTTCTCATAAAGGAAAACGAAAGTAACTTTAATATGTTTATTTCTAAGATAGCTACCCATCTTAGTGGGACTAGCAGCTCTGCATAGACACTAGATTTCCTGATAACATGTGTGTCTCTGTGTGAGCTTGATTCTGCCTCCCTTAGCCTCTGCACTATCTTTCTTTGGCCCAGAATGATGACGTGGTCCCTCGGCGTCAATGCTTCCTCTGTCGCCTTCTGCAAGGATCAACTTTTTCACTCAGGACAAATGATTTCTATTGTTGCTGCTCTGCTCAGCTAATGTCCTCAGTTCTCCTGGGATCTACAACCATGCTCTGATATTGTGTTGGAATTTCTAAGTCTAACCCATTAGAAACCCTTCATGTACTTTCTTATTTATTCCTACTTACTCGTTCTATTAATTAACAAGTTATTTACCATGTAAATACTAGAAATAAATGCAAGTACATGCTCAACACATTACATATCATCAGCTGAAAGAAACAAAAAAAGCACACAAGTGACACCGTTTTTTTTCGACCAATGTCTGTGGAAAATTCCAATGTAGGAAAACCAGTGTACTTATCTGAAGGTTATATTATTATGAAGTTTCTCAATATAATCTGGGTGCCAAAACTAGCTCACCCAACAGAGAATAATCTCGGCAATAATACCTCTCCTTCGAAGACAGATGGTCCACCTAAAACCCCAGATAAACACTTTGGCAGCTCCTCAGCTCCAATTTGTCACATGGAAAACCCCAGCATCAACCTCTAAAGAATGTGTTAGCCTCTTCTACCCTTTGCATCAGCTTTCCTAACAGTTCCATCTATTCCTAGCATTTCTAGATTCTGCCCTCTGCATCAACTTTCTTGGGTGTTCTAGCAGTTCTCAGCAGTTCCGACTATTCTTGGGAGTTCCGACTTCTACCCTCTACATCACCTTTCCAGCTTTTCCGGGAGTTCCCAGGAATTCTAGCTTCTACCCTCTCTGTTGGCATTATGAGATAAGTGTTGTCCTTGATGGCAAACCACACTGATGACAAATCATAGTGCAGAAGGTCAGCAACAAGGAATTGATGATCAGACTAGAAGAAGAAGAGAAAATTCATATACGTAGGTTCCTTAAGCCCAAGTCGCATATGCACGCTGGTTCGCTATATACCAAGTCACGTATACGCAGGTTCGCTATATACCAAGTAGGGTATACACGCAAGTTCATGAACGGAAAAGAGCGTACGTGTCAGAAAGCTTACTTTTGGTCCGTGGTAGTTAGTCCTCGATACTTGAGCCTATGTTTTGGACCAAAGTATCTCGACAAACGTGTTGATCCCTAGTATTGAGTTGATGGTAATGTTTTACTATGGTTTTGGACCGTGGTATTATGAAAGGCCTAAACCTATATAAGGAGAAGATCATTAGGCCAAAGGGGCTGAGTGAGTAATGAATATCTGATGAAGTGTAAGATCCAAATGCTGGTTATGGGTTGGTGATCTAAACCATGGTTTCACTCATGTGGAGGATGATGAACTATGGAACGGGATCTCAAGGCTTGGAATGATTATCTTCATATGGTTTGACTGTGGACAGACTAGATCTATTGACGCATGTTTATTGTTATGATCTGGGTATGTTTTGATGTCTGATATAGCTGCGGAATTATAAGTTAGGATTTGTAGATCTGTACGTAGGTTGTCTTTGGCAAAAGAGCGTATACACGCAGGTTGGGTTTTTCCAAGTAGCGTATACAATGTGAAGTATGATATTTGAAGTTGAAGTTGGATCTGGTTATTGTTATGTTGTCTATGTTGTTGACAGGGTTTCAGTGATTCAGTATTGGGTGATTCAGAGATTGATGATGCAGGTTATTTTATGGATCCAGTATGAAAATGTATGAAACGTGGTCCCGGGAAGATCATAGAGTTTCAGTAGGCTGGTGCCTACATACTGGTAAACATATCAGCCAGTACAAGAGCCAGGAGGTTGTAGCTCCCTTCCAGGATCAGCTAGAGAACGAGTAAAGGTTGGAGCATTCTGTAGGCAGGCACCTACGTACTAGTAAATGGATCGGCTAGTAAAAGAGCTAAGAAGGTTGTAGCCCTCTGCAGGTTGTAGCCTGCGTACTAGTAAAGGACTGCACCAGTACATTGTAAAAGAAGTTTCTTATTAAAGGAAGATAGAAACAAATTGCAGCAGGTGGTTTTCACCCACATTGGGTTTCCACCTTATATCATGGTGCTCATGTGTGTGCCTTATGTGTGATGATATGTTCTGTTATACTGCACTTGTTTACTGTTAATATGGTTAATAATGTTCTGATGCATTTACTGAAGATAAGCTAACTGAATCATAAGATTACTGCATGTACGCTAGTTGCCCTTAACGAAGTCGCGTATATACGTTGATATCCTTAACTGAAGCTGCGTGTATGAATTTGAGTATGAAATTGAAAAGTTTTATCTGATCTGATAATACTGATTCACCCCCCCCCCCCTCTCATTATTATTTCCAACAATTGGTATCAGAGCAGGTCCTTTGATAGAATCTTGATCGCTTGAAGGAGATCCGTGTAACAATGGGAAAGAAGCTTAAGAAGAAAGCTCATAAGAAGAAGAAGACATCTCAGAAGGACTATGACAGTGGGAGAATCGATTGGGGATTAGGTATAAGAATCTCTTCAGATTCAGAATCAGAATCAGAATCATTATCAGGTATGAATATGTTATCCTCTGATGTTCCAGCTATATTTCCTTGTGAAAGAGATGGGAGTGATAGTGAAACTACTGAACTTGCTTTTATGGGTGAGCGAGAAAAGTATCAAATAGAGGCAGTATTTAGAAGGCTTACAGACAAAATTAAAGATCAACAACATCTATTGAACAAAAGGGAATGTGATTTCAACGAAGAAGTTACCAAACTAAAAGCTCAATCAGAGGAAGGAAACAAGGTAAGAAAGTTACTCAAGGACAAGGAAAATCAATGTCAAAAGTTGCAGGGTGAAGTGACATCATTAAGATATGAAGTCAATGAAAGAAGCACAACCATCAAGAAACTCAGAGATAGATCCAGTTACTATGAAAGTCTTGAAGCCACGATCCGCTCGCTAAAGGAAGATCTTGAAGAATCAAAGAAGCAGAATAAAGATCTACTCCAAGCTATTGAAAAACAGGTAAACGAAGATATCAGCTTAAAATATGAACTGCAATGTGCCTTCAGAATTTGTCAAATGCAGCAGGATCTGAATGAAGAGCAAGAAAAGGAGATTCTCAAACTAAGGCATCAGTTGGAAGAAGGAAGGAAAGCTGAAGAAGACATGAAGAAGCAATGTCTAGGAAAGGAGGAACAACTTCAAGTTGAGGTAAATATCTTGAAAGGTAAATTAGAAGAAAAGGATAAACTGTTGAGATTTCAAGATAGTACTAAAGCCTTGGATGATCTTCTTAGTAGTCAAAGGTCTCCTATTATCAAGACTGGTCTTGGTTTTCATGAATCTGTTGAAGGTGAATCTAGTTCACAAGGTGAGGCAAGGAACTATAAAGAGAAATCCAAAATGATCAACAAGGAGGTGAAAGGTCAATCTCATCATCAACCAAGGAAAGAAATTCCTCAAAGAAAATCTTTTACTCCTCCTATGAATAATGTTGAATGTTATGTATGTCATAATCTTGGACATGTTGCAGCTAGATGTGGAAAAAGAAGAGTTCAAGACCATCATGTAGAAAGATCTCCACATTCAAGGCACTTTAATGGATATTGCTTTGCTTGCAATATGTTTGGTCACAAAGCTACTGATTGCTACAGGAGGAATATGAAATATGTAAGATGTTATGCATGTAACAAACTTGGGCACATAGCAAAGGAATGCAGGAACAAAGGACGGACATCACACCAAAAGGAGAAAACATCATCACACTTGAAGATATGGAAGAAGAAGGAAGTACAGTCAGAAAGATGTGGCACAACACAATGTACTCAGATACAGCACAACACAGACATAACAGACTCAGAGGGAGCTGAAAGTGTAAAACTTCAGTATCCTGAATATCATACGCAAGTTCCATAAAGGAAAGGCGCGTGTATACGCGAGTTAGACACTGCAAAGTCGCGTATATGTCAGTATATGGAAAAGCAGTGGGGACAGGCTCAGAAAAGGAGTCTGATATGATTCAATCCAGTATTTGCTCTATTGGTTAACAGTTACAGTCTACTAAGAATGTCTTGAAATGTCTTGATACTTATCTAATAGAAAACAGATGGCACAGGTTGAGGGGGAGCATATGCCTTTAATAATTCATTGTTGGCATTATGGTTGATAGTCCTTGGTGATGATGCTTATGATATGTTGTGGCTATAAGTTGATCTCATATGTTTCTTGGGGTTATATATATTTGATGATCAGATCATATTAGTGGATTGGTTCTTAGATGGTGCATATATGATGATCCTCATAAGGACAGGGAGTAGTACAAAGCTTAACTCACAATCTTCATTACTTGATGCTGCTAACATATAATATTGTTATGATGCAAGATTCCTACAGTTCTTGGTGCCCTTATGGATGAGGATTGTTGATGTTGATGATAGTGTTGGATACATGAATGATTGCTCAAAGCTGGTAGAGATGATGATGATGAGCTCTTATCTATATGATGATAGGTTGATACTTACATATGTTGATGATAGTTGGATCATGTAGATCTTGATATTTGATGAAATGGCTATGGTGGTTTCACATATAATGTGAATGATTTCATGATGATGTCTAAAAGGAGGAGTTGACATCTATGTTCAGACATACCTTGTTGCAGGACATTTACAGGTTGCTGATACGGAAATGGGTGTACGTGAGTTTCATAAGGCCTATCCACGTATATATGCTTGTTTATGTGGATGCAAATGCGTATATGGAGTTTTGAAGGAAATCAGCAGGGACAGATGATGGTTGTAGAGAGTCTGATATGGGTCTGACAGAGACCATCTGGCACAGGTTCAGGGGGAGCAGATAATCTTCCAATGATGCATTGTTGGCATTATCTTAGAAGCTTTTGGTTCTAGTTCACATTTGTTGTTGGTCTCAGGTGGAACAAAGGCGAAAGGAGAACAGAAGGATCTCTTGGTTGCTGATCTGAATGGTGATTGACAGATGCTGCCAATATCAGTTATTGGTGACATTCATAAGTCTTACTCTAGATTTTTCGTCTCTATGTCATATATCTCTTTTGTGGTATCTCTTTCATGGTGTCAAGGTCATGTAATGGCCTATTTTGGTTTCCCCACTATGCCTGGGATGATTGATGCAATGTGATTGGTTATCATATGTAAACTTTTGATGTATCCCCACTTGGTTGGGTGGATGAGTCAATTTTTGTATATCCTCACTTATTTGAGAGATGGATGTATGTATGAGCCTTTGGTGATAGGAAGGTCTTTTATGATCTATAAAGTCATGTTCTTCTTGAAGAACATCTTTCGCAGATCTTACCTACAGTCAGGAAGAGCATGAACTCAGGCGGAGAATTGACAGATTGGTACACTTTGGCATATACAATGGAGGAGATCATTCAAAGATTTTAACAGATACTCAGGGGGAGTATGGACAGCGAAATGTTCAGAAAAGGAAGAGAACATCTTGGTCTACCCTTTGCCCTTGATGTCAAAGGGGGAGAGTGATTTGGTGTTGTTGCCATCAAGTCCAAAGGGGGAGATTGTTGGCATTATGATGCATATGTTGTACTTGATGGCAACCCTCTCATAGAAGAACATCTCACTTGTTTATAATTGGATGAATCTTCAGAAGAGATATCAGATGTGACTGATGGAGGACAGGTCAAAGGAATTAGATGATAGTTCTAAGTGTGACAAGTTAGCTTTGCCATCAAGTCCAAAGGGGGAGATTGTTGGCATTATGAGATAAGTGTTGTCCTTGATGGCAAACCACACTGATGACAAATCATAGTGCAAAAGGTCAGAAGCAAGGAATTGATGACCAGACTATAAGAAGAAGAGAAAATTTATATATGCAGGTTCCTTAAGCCCAAGTCGCGTATACACGCTGGTTCACTATATACCAAGTCGCGTATACGCAGGTTCGCTATATACCAAGTAGGGTATACATGCAGGTTCATGAATAGAAAAGAGCGTACGTGTCGGAAAGCTTACTTTTGGTCCGTGGTAGTTAGTCCTCGGTACTTGAGCCTATGTTTTGGACCAAAGTATCTCGACAAACGTGGTATCCCTAGTATTGAGTTGATGGTATTGTTTTACTATGGTTTTGGACCGTGGTATTATGAAAGGCCTAAACCTATATAAGGAGAAGATCATTAGGCCAAAGGGGGTGAGTGAGTAATGAATATCTGATGAAGTGTGAGATCCAAATGCTGGTTATGGGTTGGTGATCTGAACCATGGTTTCACTCATGTGGAGGATGATGAACTATGGAACGGGATCTCAAGGCTTGGAATGATTATCTTCATATGGTTTGACTGTGGACAGACTAGATCTATTGACGCATGTTTATTGTTATGATATGGGTATGTTTTGATGTCTGATATAGTTGCGGAATTATAAGTTAGGATTTGCAGATCTGTACGCAGGTTGTCTTTGGAAAAAGAGCGTATACACGCAGGTTGGGTTTGTCCAAGTAGCGTATACAATGTGAAGTATGATATTTGAAGATGAAGTTGGATCTGGTTATTGTTATGTTGTCTATGTTGTTGACAGGGTTTCAGTGATTCAGTATTGGGTGATCCAGAGATTGATGATGCAGGTTGTTTTATGGATCCAGTATGAAAATGTATGAAACGTGGTCCCGGGAAGATCGTAGAGTTTCAGTAGGCTGGTGCCTACATACTGGTAAACATATCAGCCAGTCAAGAGCCAGGGGGTTGTAGCTCCCTTCCAGGAGCAGCTGGAGAATGAGTAAAGGTTGGAGCATTCTGTAGGCAGACACCTACGTACTAGTAAATGGATCGGCTAGTACAAGAGCTAAGAGGGTTGTAGCCCTCTGCAGGTTGTAGCCTGCGTACTGGTAAAGGACTGCACCAGTACATTGTAAAAGAAGTTTCTTATTAAAGGAAGATAGAAACAAATTGCAGCAGGTGGTTTTCACCCACATTGGGTTTCCACCTTATATCATGGTGTTCATGTGTGTGCCTTATGTGTGATGATCTGTTCTGTTATACTACACCTGTTTACTGCTAATATGGTTAATAATGTTCTGATGCATTTACTGAAGATAAGCTAACTGAATCATAAGATTACTACATGTACGCTAGTTGCCCTTAACGAAGTCGCGTATATACGCTGATATCCTTAACTGAAGCTGCGTGTATGAATCTGAGTATGAAATTGAAAAGTTTTATCTGATCTGATAATACTGATTCACCCCCCCCCCCCTCTCAGTATTATTTCCAACAGTTGGAATTTCTAAGTCTAACCCATTAGAAACCCTTCATGTACTTTCTTATTTATTCCTACTTACTCGTTCTATTAATTAACAAGTTATTTACCATGTAAATACTAGAAATAAATGCAAGTACATGCTCAACACATTACATATCATCAACTGAAAGAAACAAAAAAAGCACACAAGTGACACCGTTTTTTTTCGACCAATGTCTGTGGAAAATTCCAATGCAGGAAAACCAGTGTAGTTATCTGAAGGTTATATTATTATGAAGTCTCTGAATATAATCTGGGTGCCAAAAAAAGCTCACCCAACAGAGAATAATCTCGGCAATAGTACCTCTCCTTCGAAGACAGATGGTCCACCTAAAACCCCAGATAAACACTTTGGCAGCTCCTCAGCTCCAATTTGTCGCATGGAAAACCCCAGCATCAACCTCTAAAGAATGTGTTAGCCTCTTCTACCCTTTGCATTAGCTTTCCTGACAGTTCCATCTATTCCTAGCATTTCTGGATTCTGCCCTCTGCATCAACTTTCTTGGTTGTTATAGCAGTTCTCAGCAGTTCCGGTTGTTCTTGGGAGTTTTGTCTTCTACCCTCTACATCACCTTTCCATCTTTTCTGGGAGTTCCCATGAATTCTAGCTTCTACCCTCTCTGTTGGCTTGTTGGTGCTTGCATGAGGTTCAAAATTAGTTAGCCAAACAAATCCCTATAGTATTGGACCTTTCAGCATCAACCCGCAGAGTGCGGATCGAAGTCTCACCTGAAGTAGTATGGAGGGATGTTTGAACCAAGTTCCCACTCCCTGAGATGGTTGTGATGTCAGTTTATTTCTTCTATTCCTTCTTTCACGTAGGTCACTTAGTCCTAGGGCTTGCCAAATTAGCCTTTTATTCTAGCCTTTAGTACCTCCGCGAAAAGGTACGATTGATCTTCGCACAACCCTAACCTACGGATCGGGTACTAACGCGTTCCTAGGGCAGCGTACTATGCAGATTCCCAAACTAGTTTAAGTGTCTTACTTATCTTATTAAACAATCATAGTTAGCACAACCTAAACAAAATTTCTTACTTGATTTCACTTAACCAACGTATTTACATACATTCACGCATCATATAAGCATTATAAATGAAATTCATACATAACATATCAATATGTATTAACAGGAAACAAGGACATAGAATTCGCAGAATGCTTCTCTTTATTGATATCTTCAGATGATTACAGACTTTATTCACCTTGCACACACAGCTCCAGGGGTCCATGCACTCATCTGTGGACTTCCACCCTAGACCTCCATGCACTCAGTTGCAGAGCCTCTACCTATGCTAAGACCTAAAACTTAGACTTCTTACTTCCGAGCTATGATTATCTTACTCTAACTCATGATTCTTTACTACTTAGAGCTTACTTAGCTCTTTTTATACAATCCCATGGTCCACTAATCATGTGTAGATCTTGTAAAAATGACTTTACAAAAATAATGGCAGCCAACGCTTTATGACTCATCACACCTTCACACTCTGCGGCCTCAAAATGCAGAAACTTTACAAGTTTATTACAAAATTCGACCCAAAACATGAGCTTTCAACCCCAAAATTTTCCTTCGGGGAATCCCATTCCCAAAAATCCCCCACAACAAACATTTTTACTTGCCCTTGAGTCACTTAGCAAGCGCAAAGATCTTAGCATGAAGACGTTCCAGCTCAACTTGTATGACTGCAACCTCAGCAGTGAATTGTGCGACTGCCTGCTTCATGTGTTTAAGCATATGCTCGGTCACTGCTCTTGAATTGTCAACCTGAAGCGTTTGCTAAGTTTATTATAGAGTCGCAAGATTTCCTTCAATAAATCCTGTCACCGTGTAAGCCTCATCCAGCCAGGGCTTCAGTCGTGCCTTCAGCACTACTTCCTTGTGCAGTGCTGCATCCACTTGTTCTTTCATCTTCTTGGCCTCTTGCAGCTTTTCTAGTCTCTATGTCAGCGCAGTGGTTCACGCTGTTCCCTTGACCTCATCATAGCCCTGCTATAGCTTGCACACTTTTGTCTCTAGCCGCTATACAGTAGGGTCCTCCTACAAGCTTGTCAGCAACTCGAGTGACTTCTCAAAAATTTATGTGCAGTCTGCTATTGCACTGTCCATCGCCACTACTGCTTCTATGACAACGGTCGTCCACTACACCTTCACTTCTGGTGGAGTTGAAGGTTGGGCCTTCAACTGTAACTCTATGATCTGTAGGTTTAGCTCCAATTAAACCCTCACCATTTTGGTCTGAGCATCGCACACCCCTGTGGCCATCTTGAGGAAACACACCTTGACTAGTTCTTCCTTAGGAATGGCCAACTCTCAGACCATTTGGCATGCCTCTTTGAAAAACTGCATAATACGCTTGTTATAATTGGTCACCTCGGTCACAACAGTGATGGGAGAGACTCGCTATAGTGCCATCTACTCGTTGTTGATCTGCTACTCATTGATCAACGAGAGGGCGCAGTGCGCACGGGCCCTCAGTTTTGCAATCACTCCATCCTGTAAGAGGTGGAGCACTTCACCAGGTAGTGCTACCAGATTCAACCCTACTCCATTTAGAGCACTGACAGTGGGCCTTTCAGCTTTGTTCTCTATGGTCAGTGCTCCATTAGGTAGCATAATCGCGCTAGAGGCCTTCGCACACAGCATCTCAGCAGCTTCTGAAGTGTCGCTAGCAAGGCTAGTAGACGTTGTGCCACCCTGTGATGCACAGGTCTACAACTCTTGTAAACCTATCTGAATAGTCCCTAGAATTATTTATTGCTGCTGCTCAAACCATTGTAGGGCCTCCATGGTGACATCCCGCACCATGTCACCCATGTCGTGCAGATCACCCTCTATCAGCGTGATTGGGTCTAGTGATGTCTTGGTAGCCTTTGATTTCTTCCTAGACCCTCCTTTCTACTGCTCCCTTGGACACTTGATGTGGGTAAATGTCGCCTATGGGTCCGCATCTTGTTGTTCTTTTTGCTCATTTGTCTCCTCCTTTGTCTCAGGTGAAGGTGACCTCGCGCCTTTGTCAGAGCCCTGCTCTGTCCCACCTGTTTGTGCCTGCATCTATTAAGCGGCATCAGACTCCATTTGCGCCTTTTTAGCGGCCTCATTTTTCCTCTTTTCAGCCGACCATTGATCGAGTATTGCATCAATGGTGTCATCCGCTGCCAGGTAAGGCAATTCATACCATTTCTACATAAGGTCATTCCGCGCCTTGATGGACACATTATGAAAGTCTTCTTTAAACTCTGCATAGCCCTGCAGGTTGGCGTACACTGTAGGCGGCAATCACGGTTTGGGATTGATGGCCATGTGGATGTTCATCTCCATCAAGATCGAGAAGATCTTGTCGTCCTTGATTCTCTGCGCATCCTTAGTTTCCCACAACAAAGCGTACTTCACTACTTCTGGTAGGTCTGGCACGACCGAAGGGAATTGACCATCCTCTAGCAGCTCCCATGATACCAGCACAATCGATAGTAAGAACCATATGTAGTGGAACGTCTTGTTGAGATCTTGTGCTTCGTGTAATTTTGCAAGGAAATCTCCGCAAAGGTAGTACAACCAGTTGAACTAGACTCCTTCGATGCACTAGGCTACTAGCGTGATGATAGGCGCTGACACCTCATTGGCACAACACTTTCACATCACTTTCCCTGCTAAAATCTATCTAGCTAACTTTATAGCAGGGTCACAGATGCTAGATATGGAATACCCAAATGACTTCTTTACCAGCTTAAACCTTTCTTTCATGGCCTCTGCAAGGGCCTGCTCACCACCTTTTCTACTAAATATCATGGCCGGATTCTCTCCTGTGTAAGGAAATTGTGTGATCTTGTGGATGAACCAGTCAGTGATGGGTATTGGATCCTCTAGCCACAGACACCCATCATGCACCAAGAATAGCAGCTGCTTGATGACCAATATTGTAACCAGGGTACAGTTATGGTCCGGCACCCAAAGCAGGTTGAGCAACCTTGCCTTGTCTACTCCTATGATCCACCTCTCTGACTCCAATGCGGTCATTCCAGTGTTCATATCGATGATGTGGTGCATCAACTACTCGGTCACCAGGTGTGGGAACTTCTTGTGATCAACCAAGTCCCAATCCACAAGTTTTAGTAGTGGCACCTGCGCTAAGTGTGGTCCTTCGAAAACAATATCTTCCGGCAGCAAAGGGGTTTGCAAGGGGGTCTTGCTTTCAATGATGTCTTTCGGCACCTTATCTTATGCTTGGGCGAAGGGACATACTTAGGCAACCATGTGATAAGGTCAACACCCTCGGCTTCAACTTCTTCCACATCTACTGCCACATTCTCATCATCCATTGGGATTTCTTCAATTTCTTCCTCCTCTGGCTCTAAATTGATGGTGTTTCCCCTCTCCTATGTGGCGGGCTTCAGTGGGTTTCTCCTTGGGGATACACACACTGGTATTGCAGGCTGCTTGCCCTTCTTATCCTTCGCGGACTCCTTGGTTGGGGTCAGCTTTGGTCTTGGCATTCTTGGTGATTTAGCGACTTCAGCTAATACTTCAGCAACCTCTGGAGTAGCTACTTCTATCTCTATCTCCATTTTCAACACTGAATCCTATGCTTCAATATCTATAGTTGTGGTAGAAGTCGACATAATTTTCTGGAAGAACACTTTTGTCTCCTTTGGTAACGTCTCAAAGAATGAACTGGATATCAGAAGTTTGTAGTGCTCGTGATTCATGTTTTCCTAAGAGCTCAACAACTCAATTCTCAAAATTCCAAGTGTTTTTAGCTGGACAACCACTTGTAATTTATATGGCATTTTGAATTCAAATATGACCGTTCCCCCCAAAGTCAGTTCATTAATGCCAGATTTCCATTAGATCTTCAAGGATATGACCCGTAAAAGTTATCTTAAATGTTGGCTGCCCACTCCATTTGGCTGCATTTCTACCATCAAGTCATGAACAGTGAATTTAATGGTCACTTTCCAGCCGCCCTGCGCGATTTCTCCCTGGGTAACACAGCTCCCTTCGCGATGCTGCGAACCTTGTGACACTTCCTTGCTTCACAAAATCCTCCAATCATGTAGCTCCCCAACCCGAGCAGTGTAGTTTATAGTCCCGCACCTCCTTTTATCTACCTGGAGTGCTAAGACTATGCTACCTTCATCTAATCACATGGTTAGACCGCTTGTGTATGGCTTCGATCGACTACCATTCACCTTTCCTAGGAAGGGTTCACAATTCAATTTGACAAGTTTTACCACTCCTCCATCGGTAATTTCCTTAATGACATAGGGACCTAATCAATGCATTCTAAATTTCCATGGAAATTTATCAAACTTGTTGTAATATAACAAAACCAATCCATTTACCTTAAAGGTGCGCAACTTAATGTGTCGAACATGCCATGCTTTTTTGCGCTGCTTTTGTATATGTTGGTGAAATCCGGTTGGAAATATCTCTTCCTCAAGTTCAGCCAGTTGTGTGAGCCTTTCTTCCAGGGCTCCGTGATCCATCATGCCTGTGAGTGCTGCTATGCGTAGACTAGGCACAATATATTCCATAGGCATTACTGCTTCAACACCATAAACAAGCCTAAACAGATTTTGTTCAATCAATTTCTTGCATGTCGTTCAATAGGCCCATAGTACTATGGGTATGCATAGGTCCTAATCACTTTGCTGAGTGTTGCAAACCTTGTTCAGCACGTTCTCGAGCACTTTATTGAATACTTCCACCATCCCATTAGCCTGCAGGTGATAAGGCGTGCTCTTCTGGTGATATACCTGAAATTCCTATGTCAGCAAGCTGATTGTCTCATTCAGAAAGTGTGTACCATGATCACTCCTCCAAATCCTTGGACAACAAAATCACTTTAGTACATACTCAAGGAGGAACCTCATAGCAATCATGCCTGTGAAATCCTTCACAGGTTGTGCCTCCACCCAACAAGTCAAATACTCCATTGCGGTGATAATGGACCTCACTTCCATCTTTCCTTGTGGTTGAATGGTTCCCACAAAATCTATCACCCATTTCTCAAAGGGTTGTAACATCATCTATGGATTCAGAGGCATCTCATCCATCCACAGTGGCCTGCTAGTCCTTTGACACACATCACAGCCTTGCAATATACTTTTGAGTCCTAACGGAGGGTTGGCCACCACAAACTTGCACGTAGAATCTTCTACGTGGTCACTCTCTATGCATAATGGTCTCTGGCGATGCCCCATGAGTGTCCACAACGATGCTACTCCTTTCAAGCTCCAGTACATATTGTTGCAATATCTCATCAGACCCCATTTTATACAGATTCTCGATAGTGACAGAAAAGTCTATCGCGAGCACCACTAACTCCTTCTTCTACTGGACATTGTATTCTTCTGAGGCAGTTCTTGTCATTAGGAAGTGTATAATATCTTCAAAATGACCATCGACGACGTTTACTGCAAATAGCTACGCATCAAGCAATTCTTCTTCCAAATTAATGGGCTCTTACCCTGTTTTGATGCGTGACAAATGGTTTTTTCCTGCGTTCAGTTGTCCAAGCTTCACAATAACTTCAGAATCATACTCCTGGAACAATAATAGCCACTTGTAGATTCTCCCCCCCAACACAGGCTTATTGACCAGGTATTTCAGCGTGGAGTGATCTGTATACAACTTAAAATCACCACCCAACGAGTAGTATCTAAACTTCTGGAGCACATATACCATGGCTAACCCTTCACGCTCAGTGGTGGAATAGTTATTCTCTTCCTTGGATAACCTTCTGATTGCAAACACTATAGGATGGTCCAAGTCTCCTTCATCAACCTGTGTTAGTACTTCTCCCATCATTATACATGATGCGTTGAGATATACATGCAACTTCTTCTTCCAATCCGGGAAGACTAAAATTGGCATGGTGACCAACTTTTCTTTCAATACATCCAAGCTCTCCTGATAGTCCTCATTCTAGTAGAATGTGACATCCTTCTTCAACAAATTCTCCATAAGCGCGGGGATCTCCTAGGGTAGCACGCAACTATTTCACACTCCTTAGCGCTTCCAAGTTTAGTACTACTGCGATCTTCGCGGGATCTACCTTTAGTCCTTGTCTGCAAACCACATGACCCACCAGGGTCCCAAAAGGAACACAAAATAGGCACTTGTTCAGATTGAGTGTGATCTGGTATCTTCAATAGGTATCTAGCATCAAGCATAAACTTGCGACATGGCGTTTCACCAGTCCAAACACAGTCCAATCGTTAGAGTATACTTCCATGAACTTATGAATAAATCCTTGAATGCTACAATGACTACATGCAAGAAAATTGCAAGTCATTCTTTAATCCAAACAACATTATAGTGTACTAAAAACACCCCTACTTAGTCGCAAAGGTTGTCTTGCTCTTATCCTCTGGCCACCACAACCCTACGCGTAGAATCTTCTGCGCAGTCGCTCTCCCTGGATAGTGGCCTCTCTTGGTTCCCCAATTTGTACTAGAGTTGGAATGTAGCAGCATCCACAAGGATGCTGCTCCATTCAAACTCTAGTACATATTGTCGCAATATCTCATCAAACCCCATTTTATACATATGTCCGACAATGACAGAAAAGTTTGCCGTGCGCACCACTAACTGCTTCTTCTCCTATACCACCATTGGGCTTACCCAGTTAGATTCTTCCATAGGCTCAATGATGCCTGCTGCGAGCATCTTATCTAGCTCTAAGCGAAACTTCTCCTTATACTTCATATTGAGATGGTAAGATCTTTGCTTAATCGGCTTCGGGTTGGGCTTCAATGTGATCTTCATAACACCTAGCTCCCCAATTATCCCCTTTAGATCTGCGAACTTGTTAGGGAATAAATCCTGGTATTCACGGAGCAATTCAACGACCTTGTCCACTATCATGTCGTCCTAGTAATCTCCAATCTTCACGAATTTGCGCTTTTCCTATATACCAATGTTTACTTGTTTCGCTTTTAGTGGCGTTGTTATATCAGGATTCTCAATCTGGAGTCCCTCAACTTCGTAGAGACCTTTTCTTTCACGGAAGTTAATCTTTCACGAATCCTCATCTTCTTCTTTCATGGTTACATTATAGCATTCCAGCGCGTGACTCAACTGAGTAGCCCAATCAAGCTGAATTCGTCCATCTACTGTTGGATTCAACCAATATTGGTCTCGTGCTGTTATCTTATAGATATAGTCTAGATCGTCATTTCTCTCACAATCGCGGACGAGTTCAGTATAGCGCAATCCCTCACCAGGATCTAGGGGTACTATTACATAGAGCAATTTCTTCTCAAATATCATCTTTCACTTATTTAGGTTGATTACCCCATTCATATCAGTGGTCCAATCAATGCTAAGGAGTGCAAGGTAGGGGTTGCTATCATCCAAAATTTCTGTTACTTCAAAGTCAGTCAGCGTGCTCGTGCCTTCAATATCTACAGTCACCCCTTGCAACTGCTCCATGGGGATGATCTTTTGTTGATTTGACATCCTTAACTGAATCGGAGACCACTGCAGCGCGAGTCTCCCCATTTTCTCCCAAGGCTTCCTCGATAGGACGTTCGCGTCTAACCCCAGGTCCAAAATAACCTGATCCATTTCATACTCTCCTATATGTGTTGTTAGTCTCATCTCTCATCCTGTCCTTGTTTTATGCTTACCAATCTTTCGTACCATGCGCAGCTCACCCAAAGTGTTTATGGTGCATCTGTTTATAAGCTCCTCTAACCCATTCACAACCTTTCTATCACGTAGTAACTTCATGCAGGTCTCTAGGAAGGTTATAAGCATAGAAGGATCCATCTCCTGATTAAGCTTATCCTTGCTCCCTGAGGTGGAGGCCTCAGTGAAGCTCTTCTTCAGTTCCATGAAGGTTTCACATGCGTGTTCCAAATCGAATTCAACCTCCTTTGTTGGAGCTTTGTGAACCCATGTACTATCTTTGGGATGTTTCCATTTTCATCTCCTGTTGTGATTCCACTTCAGAGCACTATATTCACGTTTAGATCCTTTTGACACATCTCAGACCTCATCATCTGCAGGTTCTGAGTCAGCTGAGGTGGTAGCGCCCCTCTGTGACGTATCCTTGCTCTCAATGTAGGGAAATCTTTCGTTTCATGGTCAAACAGAGTGCAATATTTGCATGATGGATGTGTTGGGTTACGGAAATTGCGGGCATAGTGTCTTGGTCCTCTGCAATTGTAGCAGACCAGTCGTCCCCGGCCTCCGCTTGGTACTCCTCCACCTTGGCCTCGTCCACACCCTGGAAAGCCTATTCGTGCCATCCTCCCACTCTGGTTAGGGGGTCAAGTTTCTACTTGAACCCTATAAGTGGGAGTTCTATCCATCATCAATTCATAGCTTTTGCAATTACGCTCATCATTCCATACCAACCTATAGAAGTTGCATAACAGTTGTTGTAGTGTCTGTACAATTTTTTGCAACAAATGACAGTTATTTGTGGCATGTTTTCTTGCTACCTGACATATAGCGCACCACAATGCAAGCCCCGCGCTTGGTCCTGCTTGAGCTTCCAACCTCAAAGGCAATGGTCCTTCTCCTGTAATATAGTTTGCAAATACTGGGCAATGGTATTTGTCATGCCCCTGACCCTTGCATTTCAGGCACCATATCTCTTCGCGCACCTCTAGTCAAACTGTTATGTCATGCTTCAAACTTTGCATCTCAAGAAAAAGATTTTTCAACTACTTATGGATCTACTAAACTCCCAGATTCGTATCTTGCATCAATGTTTCATGCATTCTCATTGCAATCTCCAAGGTCTCTGCCTGAGTCGTTATCTTCTGTTGTGACAATGCAACCCTTAAGTTTGGTAGGAGCGAAGCCGAAAACCATTCACGATGATGTCTATCTGTTAAGTTCATATTAGCTTCTTGGATTTTACACTTCAACCTCTGATCTAGTTCCCAAGGGGTCTTGCCTGGATGCATCGTGATTTCCTTAAACCCCACAGTCGACAGTGCCTCATATTTAGGCCTATTGAATTCTTTGTTCACCACGGTCTGGATGTCTACCACTCTAGCATTTGGTTACCATTAGAGTACCTCATGTACTAGGTTAGTTCATGATCCTGCAGAGCACTGACCAGTGTTTCCTTCTTCATGTGATCATTTGTAATTCCCTAAGATTCCCATATGGATTTCATAATGAACCAGAATTGGTCTGGGTCCTCATTTCCCAAGAATTTGAACAAAGGAAGCTTCACTTAATTTTACATGCTGAACTATGGTGGAGGTGGAGGTGGTATGGGTGAAGTCACAGGTGATTGTGGTGAAGTTGGAGGTGGTGTGGATGGAGGAGGCAGTCACAAGAATCCTTGTCTTATTAACTGAATAGCACTTCATGGAGAAATTTGTGTTATTCCCCCTTCGTAACCTCGTGGAGGTGAAATCAATGGACAATATTCAGGACCCTTTCTTCCTTAATTCCTATAAAGTTTTCCGCTTCATGTAGCTCCAAACATCAAGGTAATTGCATAACCTATTTTTCACACAATAACATTTTAATCCAGGTATTCAAATATTTCAGGTACTTACGTCATGAACATTTGAAAAAGCATTGTTGTGCATGTTGTAGCTGACTGAGGTATCGACTGTGAATTCAATTAAAAATCCTCCTATAATGAGATTGAGCCAATGATCGATAGCAAGAGTGATATTATCTGCATATGCTTCCAGTCTGTGTACTATTTTTAGGGTCCAAACAATAGGACCGTCAAGTTTCCACCTTCCTTGGCTATCTGCTAGATTCGTGATCCACTCATATCGCTCAACCAGAAAGGAGAAGAAGAATATATCATGGATATCTGTATATAGGTACTTAACCAGCCACTATTCTTTTGTCCGTTGTGTGTTTCTATTCTCTTACGTTGTGAGTTCGTGGATCTTCCTATCCAACCAGTCTCTGATTTCTTTCTTAGTTGGATTTTAGTGATACGACATCACACATATCTTATGTAGATTCCAATCCTGGCAATGGAACCATTTGTTGGCTTGTGAGGGCCTGACTCAAGTTCAACATTAGTTAGCCAAACAAATCCCTACACTATTAGCACTTTCAGCATCAACCCGTGGAGCGCGGACCGAAGTCTCACCCAAAGTAGTAGGGAGGGATGCTAGAACCAACTTTCTACACCTTGAGATGGTCGTGATGTTAGTTTATTCCTTCTATTACTACTTCTGCGTAGGTAACATAGTCCTAGGTCTTGCGAGACTAGCCCATTATTCTAGCCTTCAGTACCTCTGTGAAAAGATATGATTGATCTTCACGTAGCCCTAACCTGCGGCTCAGGTACTTTCGCGTTGCTAGGGTAGCGTACTGTGTAGATTCCAAAATTATTTTAAGTGTATTACTTATCTTATTAAACAATCATAGTTAGCACTGCATAAACAAAAGTTCTTACTTGCGTTCACTTAACCAACATAATTACATACATTCATGCATCATATAAGTATTATAAATGAAATTCATATGTATCATGTCAAGATGTATTAATAGGAAATAAAGACAAAGAATTCATATAATGCTTCTCTTTATTGATAGCTTTAGATGATTACAGACTCTATCAACCTTGTGCACATAGATGCAGGGGTCCGTACACTCAATTGCGGAGTTCCACCCTAGGCCTCTGTGCACTCAGATACAGAGCCTCTACCTATGCTACGACTTGAAACTTACACTTCTTACTTCCGAGCTATGACTATCTGACTCTAACTCATGATTCTTTACTACTTACAGCTTATTTACTTCGCTCTTTTTATACAATCCCATGGTCCGCAGACCATGGGTAGATCTTTTGCAGCTGACTTTACTTTACAAAAATAAGGGCGGACAACCCTTTATGATTCATGACACCTTCACACTCCGCGATGAACAAATGCGGAGACTTTACAAGTTTATTACAAAATTTGACCCAAACATGGTCTTTTAGCCCAAAAACTATTCTTTGGGGATCCTGTTCTCAACATTCTGCGTCATCTTTGCTAGCTATTCTAGCCATTCCCAGTAGTTCCGATTATTCCTAGCAGTTCCAGTTATTCTTGTGAGTTCCGAATTCTTCCCTCTACGTTAGCTTTCCCAGCTGTTGCGCTAATCCTCCTAGCACTATCTCTACCTCTTTACTTCTGTATTCACTGCCCCTCAGCTGTAACTCTAATCACTCTCTTGACTTCCTTAGCAAACCTTACCCCAGAAAGTCGAAATCTTGATCAACTCGGTGTGTTCTCCAAGTGACCCTGAAGCCTCCTCTGATACTTTTCTCGTTGACAAATCAACAACCGAGATTAAGTCCCTAATAAAAAACTAAGGTTAGATCTGACTTGATCCATGACTGTTGGACCATTCTAACACATTTTTATATTAATTCAAATTAATATTTATTTTCCCTAGGTTTAGACTTAGGGACTCCATTAAAATATTAATTATCTTAATATCTCCCAACATATTTAGAATCTTCCCAAACTCTTTCTGGGTATTGGAGATATCGTGTGCCTTAGCCTCTCCACCAATGTTCGTGGCTAGAGCACATTCGATGCTATCCCAAGTCAACATGTTATATACTTGAAATGTTTGTTGGTTATATTTTGGTAATGGGTGAGTTTTATGACAGTGAAAATGTATGGCTCTCATCATGTTTTCGTTAATCACTGAATGTAAAATGAATATATGGCTTAATATATGGTAATGCAATTATTTTGATGAGGAAACAATGATTCTTAGTGATTCTCATAGAAGTGTGAGACCCCTAATCTCATATTTTTTGTTTAAACCTGTACAATCCATAATTGTAACATGTTTGATGAAATTCTTGTCATGGCTAGTAGGGGTTTGTTGAAGCCTTGAAAAATCAGGTCTCCAACAAGGGGGATAACAACCTAGTCTGGACCTTAGTGTAGCTCCTCTTCGATTTGGAATAGTGGCTCCAACTAGGGATGATGGGACCAGTTTCCTAATCTATTTATGATGTGTGTGCAAACGGGATGATGTTTTCCTTTTTGGGGTTTTATGGTGTGAATACTTGTTCTAAATGTAAACTATATTCTAACTATTATATGAAATCTATTGTAATCAAGGAAAATATCTAATTCTAAAACTATCCTAGGAGTAACGTTTAATTATGCTATCTAAAATAATTTCTAAAAGCAATTTATAATGAAGATCATTCAATCACCATGATAAAAGAATCCATTTTAAAATGATTGTTTCAAAGAAAAACTTAACCGAAACAATATGAGAAATATATCACATAAGATTTATTCACATATTCAGCATAAATAGTAAGTTATCACCATACAGAGTGCAAAAATGATAACTAAACATTCAAACTTTCATATATATATATATATATATATATATATATATATATATATATATATATATATATATATATATATATATATATATATATATATATATATATATATATATATACTGAAAATGATTTATTGCTTCACACATAAGCAAAAAGTATTAGGAGATAAAAATACCATTTGTAATAAGTTCTACTCCTGAGCTGCAGCAATATAGATCTATCTTGAAATCACTTAACATCCACTAAGAGTACAAAAGTGAAATTCAATACCAGATATTAAACTCATATAGAAAATAAATCTCGTTCCATTTATTTTATCAAAACCTCCTCAGTGGGGGGCAGAATACACGTTCTGAAGAATTATTTTTGAAAAGACTCTGGACCCCTCTCTAAATTCATGATAGGGGTTTAAATACTACTCTATGAAATCTAAAAATAAATCTTACAAAAATAGATGAGGAGGTTTAAACGTCCTACCTCATTTTAAGCAAAAATAAAATAAAACAATAATAAATTGTATCTATGATAAATCTTGCATCTGCTCCCTTAGATCGCAAATATCCGGCATTGATTTCAAGAGTGTCAGCTGGCCGACTTCAGCTTTTAACTATCCTGCAAACATGACATTGGAAAGAGCTCGCACTATCTTCTCGGTAGAATTTATGAGGCACTTCAGGGTCATCCATTGGCTATGTGGTTTTACTAGGTACTACGAGTATGTTTCCCGGTTTAATATGTTTACCTGTTTCATCGCCTTTGCCCTTTCCTCTGTTGTTTGTTTCCACAATGTTTGAAGCTGTTGTGGCTTTGGAAGGAAGCCTGGGGTGGTCTCTACTACCAAATTGGCCTTGTGCTGATATTCATTTATGCATTCAATGACATTGCTCGTTGCTGTTGCTGCATCTTCCATTGCCTCTTCTGCTTCCTTTAGCGGAGAATCCCATTTCGCAAATAAAATCTCTTTGTGCGATTCATCAATTCTGGGCATATCTGCTCTTTTCCCTTCTTCGGATCTCTTCCAGTTCAGGAATTCTGAGACCTTCTTAAAAATTGAATCGTATTCAAGTTTTAATTCTACAACTTGATTTGTAATATTGTCGCTCATTTCACAATGGGAATTGCATTGCGAAATCTTCTGGCATAGTATTTCTTTCTGCTGCAAGAGTTGGGAATTGAGAGTAAGTGCTTCTATGATAAACTCCCCAATTTTGGGATCATATTTAAACAATTCTATTATACCTTGTAACTGCTCTTCTTTACTAACCAAACTACTTTGATGTGCCAATTTCATTTGTAGGAAGTCTTGCTAGAGTTTTTCCAACTGTGTTTCTACTTGCTGATTGATGCTGACATGCTGTAACTGATATTCGAAAAACAAAATCCTATCTTCTTTTTCTTTAATTAATAATTAAACCTCTGCTACTTTATCAATATTTGTCGAAGTGTATGCACCTGCTACCTGTGAGAGCCAAGTGAGATTTGCCGATGGGTCTGTAGAGGGGTATTTCCAAAGAACATCCAAAGGTTCATCCTTGGGAGTGAGCACAAAATCCAATTTTCATTTCTTTCTTTGACTTCTAATGACAAATTTATGTTGAGGGCTATAAAAAACATCTAAAGGAGGAATTTCCTCTATCCTTAGTACAATATTAGACGAGGGAGCAACGGGAATGTGCTCTGTTTCCTGAGTATTGACAACCCTTTCTATCACCATTTTTGTGTCTCTTTTGGATTTATTAATGGATCTGCGCTCTGTTCTTTTGTGTTAAGTATCTTATTAAAATTATCTCATTCCCCTTCTAGATCAATTACAAGTGGTTTTATTTGCTTTGTAAGAGGAGTGGGAATTTCAGCTTGTTTTGGGGACAAAGACTACTGATCAGGCTTTGTTTTAGATTGGGTTGTGTCTTTTATTGACTCCTCACTTCTGTTATGTTCACCCTTGGATTGATCACCAGTATTTTTAGTTGATTACTTTTCGAAACTTGTTTTGGACTTCTCTTTTGAACCTTCACTTATGCTAACACTAGGAGCAGGCTCCCTTATTGGTTCGATGAGTAATTGATCTAATGAGACCCTTGATAACCTTTGCTTTCTATAATTGTCAAAATTTTTGGAGACTTTCTTGGTCAAAAGCAATTCGTGTTGTATGTTGAACCTCTCCAAAGGTGTTTTTCTATAGAAAAACATCATCAAAGGGATCTTCTTCATGCGAAAATACTTTTATCTTAGCCATTGTAGTAAAATTACTTACAACACCAAAGGGATCATATTACCTCTCTGGGAACTTTGGTAGTTGTAAACATAATAAATTATCAACTTCTTTCAAAGCATGACCTAAGTCATGCAATGAAAATGCTCGACATATTACAGGAAATTGGGGCCAAATGGCCTTCTTGGAATATTTCAGTACTTTGCTCATTCCCCCCATGTTGAAGGTTTGATAGGCTATCTCCCTAGCCATCAGTTTGTTGGGGAGATAGAAAGATAGCACATGGGGTGAAGCAATGCTACCAAACACTCTGATATACATGAAAAATTCTTCCCCAAACCACCTTGCCACAGAGAGAATATCCACTTCAGCTTCTGGGGAAAACCTTGGGGCATCTCAGTTGTAGAACATTTTATAAATTGAGAGCATAACTCCGTGACAAATTTTGAAGAAATGTGGGATGAAATTGGATTCCCATAATAATTTGTGATAAATTTGAATTGGAAGTGGATTTTGTACCATCCACCTCCATCCCATGATAGGAAATTTAGAAACAAAAAAAATAGTGTCCGTAACATAAACACTAAAAAAGAATGGAGGGTAAACCCTCTAAGCAAAGCTTCTTTTGGTTCTATATCCTAAAATTGCAGCGGCTGAATTATCTGACAGGATTTGGGCCCAATTCATTATTATGGCATTGATAGCTACATCCACTAGAGGTAACCATTCCAATGAAAACTTATTGATGTCTAGTTTCCCAAATAGTCTACATAACATTGCAGTAGCAAAATAGTAAGGAGAAAAAAGAGAGCTAGTGGCATACATACCGTTTTTATCTTTTTTTAGTCTTTCCTCATTGGCAAACCAATTATTTGTGTATTCCACCAAATCTTTGTTCTCCTTGGCGAATTTATCGATAAATTGCTTGTTGTAGCTAGCCTGGGGTTCTCATAAGTGGTACATATGCCTTAAATTGTTTGGAGTAAATGACCCCATGACTTCCTGGTTGGAAGTCTTCAACTCTCTGCTAGATATGTCTGCATGATCTATAACCCATTTCACCATGTCAGTGTAGGGGAGTATCTTTAGCCTTGCAGCAATGCAGTGTAGAAACGAGCATGCAAGTTCAGTTAGGGATGGTTCAGAAGAGCCGTGTCCATCCGTTGTGACTGTAACTTCCATAATTCTCGGTTGTTCCTCCTGTAACAACTGATACATCGTTCCCCATGTAGATATCCCTGCATCCTGACTATAGGTAGTCTCTGCAAATAATGGGGTCATTTCTGACTTCTTAGATGCGGGAGCCTTGCTTTTCTTCCCCATTTCTTCATGTATTATGCTCAGCGTGTTCTTCTTGAAAATTGCAAGCAGAGAGAAAAGATATGATAAAGATGATAGTGAATACAGGAATAATCAATAGAGAAATGAAAATAAGGTTACGAAGGATCTTTAATTCTAAATCATATCAAAAGATATCAAATTTCATCAAATGGTCCTTTACACTGATCTAAATGATTTTTAATAAATGACCACTAATGGACAATTATGCTAAACTTTAATGTTCATAACTTTGCATCGAATGTCAAAAATTACTATCCTAGAACTCTGAGCCCTTCGAATAGCGATAAAAGCGATTTTTTGATTTGCTTCGAAATATCGCATATCACTACATCACCAAAACTACTTTCGTTACAAACCATCATTACATGAGTTGCTGTGATATGCGATTTTCGAGATGCCATCACATTTCACGATATTTGTTATGTTTTGTAAAGTAGTGCCGCGGTATTGGAATTTGTGATGCGATGATGTTATAAGCTTCATGATCTCGCATTCTCACGGATCACATTTTAAAGGAGTAACTTTTATAAGGGATGCCCGCTGTAACCTTTCGATGCGAGAATAATATTTTTTTAATGCGGGTTTTTCAAGGTTTTCCTTAATGTTCGTGACCTTCCATTATAAAGTTTTCCTTAGGCCTTATGTTCATGTAGCACTTTTAATAGGAAACTCATAGTTTGTGAAGCTTTATGCGCTTGGAGTATGAAAAGGTGAATTTTCATGTTTTAGCAAGTTCCACTTTCACATCTTGTTTTATTCTAAAAACAAAAAGGCAACATTAAATGCTAAGATTTGATTTTTTGGAAGGGTCCCCATTTATTAATGTTATTACTAATGCTAATAAAAGGGGGGGCGAGGGTGGTGGGGGGGGTTTTTGATAGTCACAACAAGGTCAGGTGAAGCCCTTTTTAAAGTATTTGCATATGTATCATTGTTTCGATGTTATTTTTCATTTATGGAAGTTTCATGGAATTTTGGGCAGCGATAATCCTAGCCTTGAAAAAGTGGCATAGAACCTGGTGTCGCTAACACAAAACTACCTAGAACATTTCTTGAAGCATGCATGCCTTGTTGTGGGAATGACAGGAGGGTCTCAACCACATGCATGCCCATGTTAAGGGAGTGACTGAGGCTTTAACGCAAAAAAGAGTTAGTTTGTCACAAGGGCTGGTCATCTATATGGGTTGGATGGCTCCTAGGGATTTTGTTGCATGTGTAGAAGGTCAAGTTGTCTGTGTTACAGTGGTTCCACTTCCTCAAATTCTACATAGTGAGTTGAATAATATCATAGTAAATATTCATCACATATTTACCCTGGTTGGTCGGCTACTTGGGTAGATGTGGGAGGAGGGTGTTACAATGTGGTATTAGAGCAGGTTCCATTCTGTTTGGGTGGTGCTTGGTTTATGTTCTCTTTGGGTGATATCTGATACCACATATTGGTATCATAACATGGTTCACCCCTTGGACTAGATGGGTTGTGTGTTGGTCATGCATTCAAGTCGGTTTCATATATGTATTCCTTATGCTTGTGGTCTATGTGCTTGTTGCACATGCATGGTGTTGGTTATGGCTGTAGTGATTTCTACATATAGAAGTTGATGGTGGGGTTGTTGTATGTGGTCGTCATGAGTGTATGCCTTTAATGCATTGGTTATGCATGACAGTGCTTATATATCATTGTGAATGCATTGATGTGGTAGTAGTTGTCATGCATGAGGTCATAGCATGTGGTTGGTATGGTCATGCATTGATGATTGGATAATGATTGAAATGATAAATAAATGTTGAGATATATATATATATATATATATATATATATATATATATATATATATATATATATATATATATATATATATATATATATATATATATATATATATATATATATATATATATATATATATATATATATATCTAGTTTGTCTTGCAAATGTGAAATCCTTCCTTGAACTACACTGAGGTAGGTTGGTTTATTTATAGTTTGGTTTAGCTGACATGATATAAATTGCAAGAAGAGAAACAACAAAAATGAGTAGCAAGATGGTAGACTACAATTCCTAGGACTCTCCCTATGGATCAGATGAGAAACTTGGTGTTGGGAATTATTCTAACTTAGCAAACACATTGAGAAGTTTGAAGGCAGAGATAAGATGTCGTAAAGAAGATAATGACAAAATCATGTAGGCACAAGAGAAACAAGCAGCAGTTAATGAAATAATCTTTAAGAGTATGATAGAACTGTAGAAATAGGGACCCTATGGATCAGCCATGGAAAAGAGGACATAAGTAATGGAGCATATGGTAGTAGGTCTCCTAGTGGGTACAGGTTAGATAGAGATGACATGATCAGAGATGGCATGTTCTCGGGTAATCCAGATAAGAGAGGTGATGGACACAAGTACTATTCTAGTTTTGATTCTGACAGATTTCATGGTCATCATCATTATCATCCTTACAGTAAGAGTGATAGGGTATATTTGTTGGATGGGTTCAAGAAATAAAAGCCACCTACATTTTATGGGGAAGTGAAGAGAACACAAGATGTAGAAGCGTGGTTTCTTGGAATGAACAAGTTATTTAGACTGCATGATTATTCAGAGAACATGAAGACCAGAATAAATAGATTTAGTCTTAAAGGTAAAGGACATATCTTCTGGGAATATGTAAAGAAGATGAGAGATATTTATGAGGAGTTAACATTGAGTGAATTTGAGAGATTATTTAGGAAGAAGTATCTATCGGAGAGGTACTATCATGAGAGGGAAAGATATTTTTATAAGCTTAAGATAGGCTCTATGACCAATGAGGAGTACACTAGCAGATTTCTGGAGTTGTTGAGATATGTGCCTTACCTCAAGGACGAGAAGGCCAAGATTCAGAGATTCATGAGTGGGTTGCCGATATCATTCAAATATAGGATTGAGTTTGATGAGCCTAGATCATTCGAGGATTCCATCCATAAGTTAAAGCATTGTTATGATAAATCAAAGCACAAATATGAGACTAAGCTAAACTGGAAAGGTAATGCAAGGAATAAAGGGAAATGGGATAAGAAGTGAGCGAGGCCTTAGGACATAGGTAACAAAGAGAATGAGACACCACACAAGAATCTTAATGCATTTGACAAAGGGAAGTGATTCTAGTTTGAGGATTAGAACAAGGATGCAAGATGGAATCCTTTACAGTGTTGGAATTGTGGAAACGTTTATCGTAGGAGAGATTGTCCACAGCATTAGGGTGGTAGACCACAGATGTATAGTGCCCAACAAGCACGAATAGTGGGGGATGTTGGACAATGTGTTCCTCAAATATATGCAATGTTGGATAACATGCAGGACGATCACCAGGCGTCTATTATCGAGATGGACGGTAAGATTTGTGATCAAGTTGATTCTATTTTGATTGACCTGGGATCTAATTATAGTTATGTTAATCCTTACCTAGTGGATAAGTGTGGTTTGAATAAAGAAGTGCATGTAGAATCTTAGTTAGTACAGTTGGCTACAAGTACAGAGAAGTGATTTCAACATTGGGTAAGAGTTTGCGCATTTGACTTGAGTGGTATGTCTACATCAACAAATTTCAATGTATTGTCGTTGGGTTCATATAACATACTTTTGGGTATGGAATTTTTGTATCTCCATAGAACCAAGGTGGAATGCTATGATAAAGCTATTGAGTGCTTGGATGACAATGGAGAACAGAGAGTCTTGTAAGGTAAGAAGAAGGCAACATTAGTTAGAATGGCTATATCTATATAGGTGAAGCGCAATCATAGGAAAGTGTGTATGTTATTTTTATTTTATATTTCTAATGAAAAAGGTAAGGAAGTTGAGGATGAATATTTTTTGAGTAGGTACCCGATTTTACAATAGTTTCAAGATGTGTTTCCTGCATATATTTCAAAGTTCCCACCTCAAAATGAACTAGCTTTTTCTATTGAATTGGTACCAAGAGAAGTACCATCATCAAAAGCACCATACAGGATAAGAACTCCAGAGTTGATAGAGTTGAAGTTGTAGTTGAACAAAATTATTGACAAGGGATACATTAGGCCAAGTTTATCACAATGGAGAGCATCGATATTGTTTGTGAAAAATAAGGATGGTATTCTCACGTTGTGCATTGATTACAGGCAGTTGAATAAGGTGACCATTAAGAACATGTATCTATTGCTAAGGATTGATGATTTGTTAGATCAATTGGAGGGAGCAACACTACTCTCAAATATTGATCTGAGATTGGGATATCATTTGGTACACATCAAACAAGATGATATTCACAATAATGCTTTATGAACCAGGTACAGAAATTATAAGTTTATTGTAGCTCCATTTGGTTTGACTAATGCTCCATATACCTTTATGTGCTTGATGAATAGTGCATTGTTTCATTATCTGGGAATGTTCACTATTTTAATCATTAATGGTATATTGGTATATTCCAAGAATGAGTAATAACATGTTGAACATTTAGCTGCAGTGTTGACATTACTAAGATATTATCAGCTGTATGTTAATATTATCAAATACAATTTCTTTTAGAAAAAAGTACATTACTTCGGACATGTTGTTTCGAAGGAAGGCATAGTAGTAGATCTAGAGAAGATAAGGGCTATCATGGAGTGGGAAACTTCTAGTTGTGGATGAGGTAGATCATTTACAGGGTTAGTAGGTTACTACAAGAGGTTCATCAAGAACTTCTCTCGCATTTCATATCCTATCACATCATTGCAGGGAAAATGATAAGAAGTTTGAATGGACAGAAGAATGTGCAACAAGTTTTGAGCAGTTGAAATAGTTATTGACAAATGCTCTAGTGCTAAATATTTCAGATCCGTACAAAGAGTTTGTGGTATGCACAAAATCTTTCAGGAGAGGACTTGGTTGAGTTCTTATGTAGCAACGACTAGTAGTATGTTATGAATCATGGAAAATGAATGAGCACGAGCACAATTATTTGACACATGATCTTGAGTTGGCAACGATCATCCATGCATCGAAGATGTGTAGGCACTATCTTCTTGGAAGGCAATTCATATTGATGAGTGATCATAGTGGATTGGGGTATCTATTTGACCAACCAAATTTGAATTATAGGCAAGCTAGAGGGTTGGCCATGATCGTAGAGTTCAAATTTGAGATTAGATACATTATAGCTAAAGAGAACAGAGTTACAGATGCTCATAGTAGGTGGATATAGGTAAACCACATACCAGCTATGAGTTCTTATGGGAAAGAATTACAAGCTCGGATCTTATAGGATGTCCAAAAGCATAACATGTACATGGAGCTTAGGCAAATGTTACATGAAGGTGCAGGTATAGGTACAGGTGCAGGTACAGGTGCACAAGATGTGGACTATTATCTCACAGCAGATGGCTTCGTCATATTTAGGAATAGGATATATGTGCCAGATGATAACGAGCTCAAGAAGCTTATATTGAAAAAGTTTCATGTGAAACCATATTCAGGCCACCTAAGGTAATAGAAGACATTGACAATAGTGAAGAACTTCTACTATTGGTCATATTGTAAGAAATAAGTGGTGGAGTTTGTGGCTAGATGCTTGGATTGTCAATAGGTAAAGGTATAGTTTAAGAATCCATGTGGGTTACTACAACCGATCTTGATTCCATACAGGAAATGGGAGGTCATTTCCATGGAATTCATCACAGGTTGCTAAAGAAATCTAGACAACATGACTCGATTATGGTTGTTGTTGATAGGCTGACAAAGGTAGTCCACTTCATTCCAGTAAAGTCTACTTATTCATCTAATGATGTGGCATAAGTATTCATTATGGATATAGTGAGGTTACATGGTCTACCAAAGAAGATCATATCAAACATGGATGCCAAGTTAACTTCTAGGTTTTGGAAAGAGTTATTTGCAAGTTTGGGTACAAAGTTGGCCTTTACCACAACATATCATCCATAAACAAATGGATAGATATAGAGGCTCAACAAGATATTGTTGGATATCTTGAGGATGTAAGTGTGATGCATCAACTACGAAAATTGGGAGAGTACCATCCACTAGTTGATTGCTCTTACAACAACGGGTATTAGGAATATTTGAGGATGAGTCCGATTGAGGCATTGTATGGGTGGAGTTGTAATACTCCCATCAGTTGGAGTGATCTAGTGAATAGGGTGTTGATTGGACCATACATGTTGGCATAAATGGAATTAGAAATGCAACTAATCAAGAAGAATTTAAAGGCAACATAAGATAGAGAGAAGAGCTATGTAGATAAAAACATATTGTTTAAGGAGTTTCAAGTTGGGGAACAAGTGTACTTGCACATCAAGCCCAAGAAGAGATCCTTGTGGATTGGATCATGTGCCAAGTTGGAACCTTGGTTTTGTGGACCTTTTAGGATCCTTGAAAGGATTAGATCAACAACTTATCGACTTGCAATTCCCACGATAGTGAAATTGCATGATGTTTTCCATGTGTCAATGATTGAGAAATGTTAAAGATGTTGATCATCTAATTGACTGGTTTGTATTGTAGGTGGAGCTAGAAGAGGAATTCTATCTAGAACCACAATGTATATTGTAGAGAAATATTCTCATGCTCCAGAACTAAGAAATCAAGCATGTTAAAGTGCAGTGGAAGCACTTTGGGCATGATGAAGCTACATGGGAGATGGAAGATCATATGTGGGCTATTTATCCTGCTCTATTCGCTAGTTGAGCGAATGTCCTTGATATATGTCTTTGGTATATGCTTGGTATATTTTTTTGGTATATGTACATATGTATATGGATGTAAATATTGCCATGAGATGTGTTATAAAGCTCTAATAAGTGGTATGGGTGTCATGTCTTTACGCTTGTCATGTTGTCATGTAGTTATGTTGCCATGTTGATTTGGTTCTCAACAGGTTGATCATTATAAATACTACAATGAGCTAAGTTATCAAGTTCCACGGGTAGCTATTTTTTTTTACAATAGTCTTATGGTTGTAGGTGTCGTTTAACATCGAGGAAGGTGTTCCCCCAAGGGGGGGGTTCTATAACAACCCTGGTCAAAAATCCATGCAAATATTAATAAAGGAAAAATAAGACCTTCGTGATGGGACATGTATTCCAAGTTGAATGTTGGGAAAAAGCATAGTCATGGGGATCGCTTGTGATTAATTAATGGCTACAGAAATTGGCAGAGGAAATGGCTAAGGCTTTGGAATGGTAAATGGAATTTACTGGAATTTACTTATGAAAATAATGGAAACTAGGAGAAAAGGAAGGTGAAAGGTCACAAGTTGCATGTGAGGAGAAAAATGAAGGAAAATAATGGAAAATTGAAGAAAATAGAGGTCTCATTAATAAAAAGGCTTTTGAGGACAAGTTCATGGATTTTTATTAGTTCAATTATGGAGCTCTCATTTTTTTTTCTCTCTCTCATACTCATGGACACTTGGATTTTTCTTGGAGCACTCTTAGAGGAGTGTGGCTTACTTGGGATTTAGAGCAAGAAGGCAAAGGAAAGAATGGAATTGCAAGAGGACATCAGGATTAGCATCTACAATGGATTTTACTTGCAAGTATCGAGTTGCATGTATGATTTCCTTACTAGTTTTGGAATGCATGACACGTGCATGTGGTTTCTTGGTTATGAGTTGTCATTGTCACAGAATATTTTCTAGATTGACAATGGTTTTAGCTTTCCTTTCCATTTACTAGATAGCCATGGTGTTGTCGGTTTTACTTTTCTTTTCTGGTTGGTTTTCTTATGCCATTGGTAGTGGGTTGAGTGGTTAGCTCCTTGAAGCCTTGGTTGGACAAATGCTCTGGAATCCCTCTAACATCTTAGGTTGAGTTACTAGTCTTGGATGCCTTGGTTGGAAAAACACTCTGGAAGCCTTGTAATAGTTTGGGTTGAGTTACTATTCTTAGAAGCCTTGGTTGGAGAAACTCTATGGAAGCCCTTGGTGGGTTGAGTTACTAGTCTTGGATGCCTTGATTTGGCATACATTATGGAAGACCAATGACATATATGGTTTGATTTACTAGTCCTCGAAACCTTAGTTTGAATAAACACTCTGGATCCATAGACAACTTGGGTAGAGATCAATGTGTTGATGGTTAGTGATGTCCGATCTTGAGGTGTAATCACTGGTTGAGGGTTGAGATTGTTTGGCCTTTGGGAGCACTGCATGCTTTTGATTGATTTGTTTGTGATATCCCACATTCATGATTGGAATACAACATGGGATTAACTGGTTAAAGAAATATTTGGCTCAACCTAGTTTATGGTTGGCTGGTTCATGGAAGTCCCATAACCGGTCGGCTTATGCAATCAACAATAACAACTCTCCTCCTCCTTGCTATATTATGGGTAAATATACTTGTTTATATGTGTCTTATATGGCTGTTATATCCTTCATATTTCTATTGGTTATATTTTTTTTATAAGTGAGTTTTATGATAGTTAAAATGTATGCCTCTCATAATGTTTCAGTTAATTATTGAATGTACAATGAGTATATGGCTTAATAGAAGGTAATTCAGTCATTATGATGAGGAAAGAATTTTTCTTTGTGATTCTTAGATAAGTGTGAGGCCCCTATGCTCAAATATGTTGTTTAAACTTGTAGAATACATAATTGTGATACGTTTAACGAAATGTGTGTCAGGCTAGTAGTGGTCCAGTCAATTCCTTCTTCAAGTATTTGCATTTGTATCGTTGTTTTCATGTTATTTTCCATTTATATAAGTTTCATGGAGTTCTATGTAGTGGCCTATGTCTTCACCCTCAAAACGTGGCACAAAGTCTAAAGTCGTTGGCACCTAACTGCCTAAAAAAGTGCACCCCACACACATGCCTTTTTGTGGGAGAAACTAGAGGGTCCCAGTCGCATGCATGCCCATGTCAAGGGAGATACTGAGGCTTTAATGTAGGAAAAAGTTATTTTGTTTGAGGGGTTGGTCACATGGATGGGTTGGATGGCTTTTTGGGGTTCTATTTCATGTGTATAATATCAGGTTGTATATGTTTCTTCGGTTCCACTTCCTCAACTGCTACATAGGGAATTGAATAGTAACTCTTTGTCACATGTTTACCCTGGTTGGATGATTACTTGCGTAGATGTGGGAGGATAACGTTACAGTAATCACCATTAGAGACATTTGTTTTTACATCCGTATTATGTATCTTCCGCCCTTATTGAGTTGCAAGAGAAAACATAGTTATAATTGTGCCCCATTTTGTTGTAGGAGAAAATTCCTTTGTGTAGTTAACACCTTCATTGTGTGTAGCCTTTTGCTCGATGAGTTATTTTGTATTTATCAAGTGAACCATCTGCCTTATATTTGATCTTATAAACCCATTTACAACCAATAGGTTTGATTCTGATACGAGGATCCACTAACCTCTGTGTCCCATTTTTAATGGGGCAATGATAGTCCCTTTTCATCACATACTTCCATTCATCAAAATTAGTAGCTTCTTCAAAATAACTAGGTTCACTAATTGTATAATAATTAAAATCACAATAATGAGAAATGTTACCTGAACTCAACATCACATCACAATTAGAAGAACTTCATGTTTAAAAATCATCATACTTTCTTGGAATTCTCCAAACACATGTAGATTTTTGTAAAGGTTGTTGAAGAGGTTGTTATGGTTGCTCAACCTGAAGTACAATTTCTTCAAGAACACTTTCTGACCCTACAAAAACAAAAATATCTTCCAAATTTTTTGAGTAGGAAAACTCTCATGAATCAAAGTTGGAAAACCCACAAGTTGATCTAGAATGGGAACCCCCTTCAGTATGTGGAACATCATTATCATATTCAAAAAAGAAACATTTTAGATGAAAATCTCTCCAAATGACTGATTTGTTTATCAATAGTGTAATTATCTTTATCATATTCAAGAAAAATAGCATTTATGGAAAGAATGAATCTCTTATTTTCTTCATTAGATAACCTGTATGTTTTCGAATTACTAGAATATCCCAAGAATATGAATTTTAGAGTTGTGGCGCCTAATTTATTTCTTTTGTTGCTAAGGAATTAAATCATAACATGTAGATCCAAAAACTAAGAAATGTTGAACATTAGGAATTCTATTGTACGAAAGTTCATAAGGATATTTTTTGTTGATAACAGAAGAAGGATAGTGATTTCTAATATAAGTTGCACAAAGAACTATTTCTCCCCAAAACAGAAACTTCACATTTAAAAAAAAATCATGGATCTAACCATATTAAGCAATGCCTTATTCATACGTTCTACAACATCATTCTGTTGTAGATTATAAGGTATTGTAGTTTGAATTTTAATGCTACTATCCTTCAAATATTGTTCAAAATCATTAGAAGATAATTCAACACTGTCATCAGTTCTAAGAATGCCAATATTATGTTGAGTTTCATTTTTTATCATCGATTGAAAAGTTTTAAAATTTTCAAATACTTTTGACTTATCTTCAACAGACACACCTAACACATTCTCGAATAATCATCAATAAATGACAACATATATTTATTACCATTACCAGTGCAACATGCATAGCTTCACATAAATCTGAATGTATGGGACCTAGTTTTCTTGAAGCTCTAGAAGAAGAACTATGAAAATGTTTCTTAGAATGTTTCCTAGAAATACAAGCATGACATCATGCAAGCTTTCTTGGAACTGTAGGAAATCCTTTTATACCATGTTGTCTCATAATTATATTGGTGTCATAGTTAATGTGATGAAAATGAGCTTTCCATAATAAAATGGAAGATAAAAGTATCACTTTGTTGTGATAAAAGAGCAGAATTATCACAAGAATTGAGAGTAGATGATATTCCATTCAATTTTAAAAGTGCGTATTCTTCAACACTCATCATAATAACTACATGATCAAATGCTATAAGAATCTCAATAATTCCATCGAATTAAATGTATGGAATGTCCTTGTTGTTGGATATGTATAAGAAACAATAAATTTCTTTGAACTTGTGGAATATAAAGAACATCTTATAGAACATAATATGTAAGTTTTGGTTTCTTCAAATGAATGGATCCAATTCCTGAAGGCTTAATTTGAGATTTGTCAGAAAAATATACTAATCTGTCAATTTCTTCACTGAATGTTTCAAAACAAAATCTCCTAAAAGACATATGACATTTATCTCCTCAATCCAAAATCCAACTTCCTTTCCATGAAGAAAATGCAGTACTAAAACATCATTAATGTCAAAATTTCAATGACCAACAATATATTGAGTGGTTTCATATGATTTTTCTTTATTTGGTGGTGGTTATTCTTTATTCACACTAAATTGTTCTCTCCTTTCACTAATATTATCACAAAGAGCTTTGTAATTAACAGAAGTATGGCCTACTCTTCCACATCTATAACATTTAACATTATGTTTAGTATTTTCAAAATTCTGATGTTGTTTGTTATGTTGACTGTTATTATCACCCCTACCTATAAAATTTCTTCTAACATGACCTCTAGTACTTTTATCACATTTAGAATATTCACCCTAAGACTTCTGGTATTTTTGTGCAAGGCACAAAGTTTCTAAGTTAGAATTGGGTGGAGGATTTTTCTTCCCAAAAGCCTTTCCTCTCTCAACAATTTTACTCACTAATTTTTCAAATGTAATATCTTTTAATTGTCCACTAGCTTGGAGAGATCCCAAGTTGTGTAAATAGACCTGGTGGAGAACTTTAATAAAATAAGTAAGTTGCAAATCTACTTCAACACCAATTCCTTATGTCATGAAAAATAACTTTTATTTTATAGGTCTTCTTCAAGGGATCATTATCGTTCATCTCCAAATTAAACAATATCAATAATAATTGAATAATTTCAAGTTGTGAATGAGAATCATAAAGTTCCTTAAAATTTGTAATGCTTCAAATGTTGTATCACAAGAATAGATAACATATCTTCTTACTTCCTTTGTCACTGATGTAGTAATTAATCATATGGCTTCATGGTTTTAGTTTCCCAAATTGCACATTGTTTTTCGTCATCAAATGGTTCAGATGCAATTTCTTTGTCATCTTTGTCATTCTTTCCCTGATAGACTCCTTCCCACAAATCATGAAAAATACTTTTTCTTTTTATCTTCTGAAACCATTTTTGATAGTTATATTTTTTACTAACTCCTACACTATCGATATCAATGAAGTCATATTTGTTGTAATATATGGAAGCTAATTACTAGAAGACCTTCAACAAATTTCTTTAAATAACACCAGTTCATAAGGGCTCAAAACTATACTTAATCCATATAATTCCACTAACTTATAGCCAATAAATGAGTTCTTTTGATATGGTCTCCCTTTTCCTTATTTTTGTTCATTCATCTGATTCAAATCATTAAGAATCCACAACCATAAAATCATATGTAATGTGAAAATCAAATACTATGTATCAAAATTACGCCCTTTAAAAAAAAAGAAACATACCCTTTTTTCTATTTCAAAAATTTATTTCCAAATAATTACGGTATTTTTTGTCAACACTTTACAATGAAACGCAAAGCTCATCTCCCATTTTATATCATACACTTAATTAGTTGCATCATTTTGTTCTTGCGAAGAATACAACACAATTTACATAGCCTTAAAAAAATGATGAACGCTCATCAAACACTTATTAACTGCTAGTCAAATAATCTATGAAACCATTAGAAATACCTTCATGATCACATACACAAGAATGAAAATAATGCACGATGTCTTGTTAGGCAAACAAATCAAATCTTGCAGACAAGAAGGACCTCCATAGATTTCCAGCAAAACCTAGTAACAAACATCAAAAGAATTACTACATTTCCTTAGCCTATAATTGAAACATGAAACATGTAGTACGTGAGGAATCACTTACTTATTAGTGATGTGCTTGTAGAAGTCCTTTCAATGCTTTCAAAAACCATATTTTCCTCAATGTATTAGATACTTTCCAAATACTTTCCACAAATTCTCCATGATTCTCCAAAAGAGATCTGCATAGACAAAAACATATATAGGGATCAAAGCATCTCACATATAAAATCAAAAGTAAATGAAATCCATAACTTAACATAAACATATAGTTGAATCAATAATCAATTATAAACCATGTGAGTGATCAAGGAATATTGCAAATAACATCAAAATAGATGCAATTATGAAAGAACAACTACTTTGTATTAAATTCAAAGGAGAACAAGCTTACAACCTGGTTGCCTTGATGTCACAAGCCTCTTCTAATGGTCTCCATTCCTTCCCTTGATGACAAGCTCTTCATACCCAAAATAATAAGCATGAGTTTACAAATTCAAGTCCCTCCCATCCTCTAGTCCTATGCTCAATTTATAGGTAAGCGGAGGATGTTTTTAGTTCCTCTTCACAAGGGATATGATTCTTAAGATGAGGATATTAGTTCCATGAACCAAGGGAGGAGGAACATGTATGTAGTAGTTCTAAGTTTCTAATTTGTATAATATTCCTCCAATAAATCTTCTATAACTTGCTTTTTTATTTGTATTTGCATGAACAGGATTGTGAATTTTATAGTGAAAGACAACGCGCATAATTGTGTAGGCCATATTGGTAAAAAATGCACATGTGAAAGTAATGGCTAGGAAAACAACATAGATGCTCAAAAATGGTTTTTAAGCAGTGAAACCCAAAATTCCTTTTGTCCCTAATATTGTTTTACTTCAAGATTCATATGGGATTCACTTGAGACACCCTTCGGATGTTGAGAGATCCGAATTGAGAGTCATTGTGACAAAATTTAGTGTAACAGGTATTTCACTCTTCCACAATTATCAATATCCTTTCAATCTCCCATACCGGATCTCCTTTCTCTTACATCAGATTTCACGATATGATTGTTCTTCATGATGATCTAATCTTCAGTGTCATCACACCAAATCTCTTCAAAATCCATAGGAAACTCGCATGAGTCTTCAAAACCAAGACTCCTCTCCGTCAAACAAGACCAACATGATCCTTTTGCTAGAGAAACCACATGCGCATCGACTTCTGCCATAGACTTAAACTCAATTTATTCATTCCCTCACACTACCAAACATGGAGTTTAAATAGGCAATGCTCTGATACCACTGCAAACAAGCTTGTGAATAAACTCCACAATGTAAATTGATTGCATTCATGATGAGACCTTCATTTATACAAATGTAGGGTAGGTTCGAGATAAAACTTTCTCGATAACTTATTAGCGGAAAAATAAAAACTAAAAACTAATGTATAATGTGTAATGTATAATCGTAATCCCAAAGGATTAGTTAACAAATTATAATTCATTGTTTGAGGCTTAAGAATTAAAAGTTTCAATAATCCATAGTTTTATCCATGATATTTCGATAAAAAAAATTATTGAACCAAAAATAATAAATCTTTATGACTAAAAGTTAGTATTATAATTAAGAATTAGTTTCCTTTCTGATTTATGTATTACTACTTTTATGTATTGTTATTTTTTTTTTTATTTATCTTTTCTTTTGAAAGACTAATTGTGCAGTGAAACTAGACATGAAATTTCCGGAAACATATCACAACAAAATATACTTTAGGTTATGATTTCAAAAATACAAGAAAAATACATTTGCATAAAATATGGAGGTTGTAGCTCCTTCACCAAGTAAAACTATGGGTTCTTACTGATATTTACACCTTATCAATTTTTGTGGAGTAATTCTCTATAAAACCCTGTAACTAATTTGTTTCACACACCCACCACAAATTCCTCCATGATTTTCTCTCTTTTTCCAAACTTACATCTTCCACTTTTTAAAAGAATTCTACATACTTGCTTGTTCAAAACATACACTTTTAATATTTTAATACATGACAAGACAAAACATTTTAAACCTAGGATGAGAATTTCTACTAAAACATATTTTTCTGAACTTGTAGAGGTTGCAGAGTACATATATCAGTTGCGAAAAAATGTCTGGACCATACGTTTTACCAACCCTACATTAAATGTTCATTTCATTTTAATTATCTCATGTGTTGCGGAATGGGAAGTTTGTACTCACGCTTAGAATTTCATTTAATCAATGTCCTTCAACCTACAAACAAAATGTGCAACCTACAATAAAATTATACTTGGTTGAGATACTTGTGTACCAAAAGTATGGTTGCTATCCGTATGGTTGTTCTTTTGGCAAGGTGCCCATCTGATCTCAATAAGCAACTCAGGCTTCTTAAGGATTTCTGCTCTACCATGGGTATGATTGTTAACACTAACAAACAAAAGTTATGATTATCAAATCCAAGAAGGACACTTATGCTAATTTTATGTATGACAATAATAACTTGGAGGAAGTGTATTCTTACAAGTACCTAGGAATTGATATTCATCACAAGCTCAACTGGAGCCATAACATTGAGAAAAGGATTAATGGGGGGTGGAAAGCTTACTATGGTCTTGAAAATAATTGTAAAATTGCAAACCTTGTAATGTGGGATAAAAAGAAGTTCCTCTTTGAAACTTTAGTCACTCCTGTTATCTTATATGGCTGTGAGGTTTGGGGTTGCAGCATCTCTAGAGAATCATGGAGAAAGATTGAGCAAATCCAAAAGCGTTTTATAACTTATAACCTGAAAATTAAAAGTAATACACCCTATCCTATTCTCCTTATAGAAGCAGATCTTTCCCCTATTGAGAGCCTAGCTATGCTTAGGTTTCTGTTGTACAAGCACAAAATCAGTAACATAAACGATCATAGACTTCCTAAGCTAGCTTTAAATTCTAGCCAAAACCACCTAAGGCTCAATCTAGGGTGGCATTAATACACAAGGGCCTGGTTAAACTATTGGGAGATCAACGAAAATAATGCATTGCAAAACATAAATAACATTAAAGATATTGTTACTTCTAAGTTCAAAGAAAAAATGTGGTGTGAGAAAGACTTAGCAGCTAAAAGAAAATTAAGTTATTATAAGAAGGTCATCAACCCCACCCTAGAAGATCAAACGTATCTCTCTATTTTAACTAGCTCAAAGTAGAAAATTAATATAGCAAAGATTAGAACGAATTCTCATGAGCTCCATAGTGAAACAGGTCGTTGGGCAGTTCCTAAAACGCCATGGACGGAAAGGATCTGCCATATATGTAAGAATAGGAACATCGAGGATGAAAACCACTTCCTCTTAGAGTGCCCCGCGTATAACCACATTAGATCTCAGTTTCACAATATTTGTTACAATACTGACCTTCCTAGCTTTTTACAATGTAAAAATTATAGTGAGCTCGGGAGGCTTCTCTCCAAGCTTTTTGAGCATAGGAATAAAATCTTAAATCAAAATAGATAATTTGTTTCTTTAGGTCCAATAGACCATTATTTGGTCTCAGCGGACGTTAACCATCATCATCATCAATAACTATGGTGGTTGGGATTAATTTTTCCAACACCCCCCTTAATCTCAACTTCCGCCATTGAAAATTCCTAAAAAGTCTCTTAGATGGACTAAATTTCACATGCCAATGCCTTTGTGAAGATGTCTGCAAACTATTCATGCATTAGAGAAAATTTTAGCCTAAAGGTTCCCATGAAATTTTCACATAATTTCCATGTCATAATATGTAAACAGGTAAAAAACATTTAAATTTAAAAATAGGTGCATGTAAATATTTTGGAGGGAAAAGAAGAAAAACTACATTTTTAATTGTATTTTTGGTTTATCTCCTTATAGGTTTACTCAAATTTCAAGCGTAGACACTCATTGGATGTTGAATTAAATTCCACATTCAATGATTACTCATTATGCACACTTTTAAGAAGACCCACATTGATATAAAAAAAATGAATATAGATTAAAGTAATATGTTGAACACACTTTTTTAATATATCTTCATTTTTTATCACTGCAGATCTTTTGAAAAGTATTTATTATGAGTACTCGTTGGATGTGGAATTTAATTTTGTATCCAACGAATGTCTACACTTGAAATTTGAGTAAACATATAAGGAGATAAGCCGAAAATACAATTCAAAAAGTAGTTTTCTTCTTTTCCCTCCAAAATGGATAACTCTTATTTTATTATTTTAACTATTACTTTGTTATTTTTCCTAAGGAGGCCACTATTAGGCTTAAATTTCATCTAATGTGACCTGCATTGGTGCAACACAATTTCACCATTGTTAATAAATCCTCTGATAAAATGATATTTAGTGTTAATGTGCTTGCTCTTCTTGTGAAAAATGGAATTATTTGATAGTGCAATTGCCAAATTGTTGTCGTAGAAAATAGTTGTTGTTTCCTCTTGTTCATGGCATAAATCCTTCAACATTATTCTCATCTAAACTACTTGACACGTTGTAGTCGTTGTAGTTTCATATTCATGTTCTGATGTTAACAATGACACTATCAACTGCTTCTTGGAGGCTCGTGAAATGGGTCCCAAACCTAAATGAAAAACATATCCTAATGTGCTCTTTCTATCATCAACACTTCCTGTCAAGTCACTTTTAATGTAACCAACTAGCCTAATTTTTTTTTTTTGTGGTGTACAAAATACCATATTACTTTGTCCCATTGACATACCTTAGAATTATTTTGGTTGCCTGCTAGTGTGTCTCCTTGGGTGTCTCCATGAACCTTGACACCAAGCTTCTGACATACATTATATCCGGCCTAGTTGTTTTCAAATACATCAAGTTTCCCACCATATTTTTGTATAATTTCATATTGATATTACTGCTACAATATTCTTTGCTTAATTTCAATCCCATGAAAGTTGGAGTTGGAACGGGCTTCTTGTTCTGAATATTAAACCTCTCCAAAATGTCTATTACATATTTTTCTTGAGAAATAAAAATACCATTTTCTGTTTGCTTCACTCCTATGCCCAAAAAATACCTTAACAACCCCAATTTTTTCATTTCATACTCATTTTTCATGACTTCCTTGAAATCAACACTGAGGATATCATCACTCCCTGTAAAAATAAAATCATCTACATATAAAACAACCATAAGAATGTTGGGTTGTGTTATATTCTTTCCACGACTATCCTATGTAGTTAATCGAGGGGTTAGAGGGGGGAAACAGCCCCCCCTTTGTTGCCTCGATTACGCAGCCAGGGGGTGATAGGGGGTTTGAGGCAGCGGGTAGCCCCCCTCTACAAGCTTCGGGGCAGCGCCCTGGGAATTTTTTTTTTGGACCCTATATTAGGTTTGGGAGGACCTACCTATGGTTTTGTGCATGCTTTTCGCAATTGGTTTTGGATGCAATGGTTTTCGGTCCATGGTTTTGGACACGATGGCTTTTGGTCCATGGTATTGGATACTTTGACATGTATAAATATGTATTGTAACATTTAAAGTAACATAATGAAAAACCAAGCTGGTACTCCTAGTTTTGCGATCTAGGTGAAAATCTTTGTGTATGTGTTTTATGTGTTATGCTCTTGCATTATTTATTTTTTGTGTTTTAGAATTCGTATGTAGCTAATTTTTGTACGGGTTTAAAACCTACATTTGGTATCAGAGCTATTTTGGCTTCAAGGGGACACCTTTATTACTGAGGGGTTTTTCTTGGGCCTGTTGTAGACACTGTTCAATGGGAGATCTGCGGGATTGATTCTAGTGGTGAAAGAACATGGTGAGCAGTGGAAAGATAGAGATCAAGAAATTTAATGGTCAGAGTTTTGAGTTGTGGAAACTCAATATGGAGGATCTATTGGGGGACAAAGATCAGTTGATCGCGGTAGATCCAGGTACTAAACCAACAGGAGTATCCAATGAAGAATGGAAGAAATTGGATCGAAAGGCAAAGAGCACAATACGATTATGTGTCTCAAATTCAATATTGCTGAATGTATCAGGGGAAGCTACGGCTAAGGCTTTGTGGGACAAGTTAGGGACTTTGTACCAATCTAAGTCTATGGTGAATAAAATTTTCCTACGGAAGAAATTGTGTAACCCGAGGATGAATGATGGAGACTTGGTGACAGAGCATCTGAACACATTTAATATTGTGGTAAGTCAGTTATTATCTGTTGATATTAATATTCCATATGAAGATAAGTGCATCAGTTCTTTGTGTTCTCAACCAGATTCATGGGATAGTCTAGTTATTGCAATAGGTAGCAATGCAACTGCCTTACATTTTAATGAAATAGTTTCATCCTTGCTAATGGAGGAGATGAGACAAAAAAATATGGAGAGCTGGAATGGTGATGCATTGTTTGTACGAGGACAGTCCCAGAACAAAAACAAAAATAAGTCATTGAGTGGGATATCTAAATCTAGAGGGAGATCTAAATCTCTGGGAAAACCTGTAAAGGTAGTTTTCTAGAAATGTGGAAAGGAAGGGCACTACAAAAGGGACTATAAATATAAATCTCTTGGCAAAGGAAAGGGATCTAATGATGATCCTTTTGCAGAGGAGAAAACCACTTCAGATGAAGGTGGGGATGTGTACTTGGCTTCTTCAAGTACACCTGTAGATCATGAGGCATAGTTGACTGACTCAGATGAGAGTGGTTGTGGGAGTATGAGAAATACGATGGTGGTGATGTCTTCTTAGGGGATGATATGAAGGCTATAATCATTGGTAGTGGAAGAGTAAAGTTGAAGTCTCATGGTGGGAGGGTTAGAACACTTCCGAGTGTTCTCCATATTCTTGCATTGGCCATAAATTTGATTTCTGTAAGCAAGATGGATGATGCAGGTGTAAAAAAAGTGTTCGAGAAGGATACCTGTAGGATGATTCAGAGAGCACTGATATTGATGCGGGGAGTTCGGATTGGAACTCTTTACAAGCTACAAGGTAGCACTGTTGTTGATGGGTGCAACAGTTCTGTGATTCCTGAAAGTGGAGCAGAAAATCTAGTGGTCCCTGGAGAGAAGACCATGCTATGGTATCAAAGGCATGGACATATTGGAGAGAAGGGCCTTGAAATACTTCATGGTAAAGGTATGGTAGAAGGTATGAGTAATAGCTCTCTTGATTTTGATTACTATGAAAATATTGTATACGGGAAGTAGAATCGGGTGAGTTTCCCCTCTGGTGGTAAGAGGGTGAAACATATATTAGAGCTTGTGCACAGTGGAGTGTTTGGACTTGTGAAGGTTCCATTAGTGTGTAATTCTATGTACTAGTATCATTTATAAATTACTTCTCAAGGAACACATGGATATATTTCCTTAAGAAGAAATCTAAAGTCTTTTACAAGTTTAAAGAATTTAAGGCTCTAGTGGAAAACCAGGTAGAGAAGAAGATAAAGATGTTGAGGTCAGATAACATGGAGAGCTTGTAGCAAGGAATTTGAAGAATTTTGTAAGAAGTGTGGTATAGCATAGGAGGAGACTATTCCATACACACGTAAGAAAAATGGAGTTGCAGAAATAATGAACAAGACATTGATGGAAAGGGCAAGAAGCATGCTCAGTGGTGCCGTGTTAGGACAAGAATTCTGGGCAGAGGCGGTGGAGACATCATGTTAACTAGTCAATAGATCACCTTCATCAGCGTTGGAGGATAAGACTCCGCAACAGGTATGGACTAGTAAGAAACCCTATCTTTCACATCTAAGGGTATTTGGTTGTGATGCATATGTACATGTTCTAAAGGAGAAAAGAACCAAGTTGGATAGTAAATCATAAAAGTGAAGTGGGTTTTCAGGTATTTGTGTGGCACTAGTGATTATGGTTTACTACTAGTTTAACCCCTTAATGTTATCAGTAAAATCCCCTTATTATATTGTTGTGCCCATGTAGTCCCCATATTGTTATTATTGTGCCCCATAGAAGCCCACTATTGTTATTATTGTGCCCTTACATTATTATTGTTATGTCGGCTCTAATTATATTATGATCCCTTAGACTCCTATATATAGAAAGGAGATATTGTCATTTGTATCATCCAAGAATTGTTCATTTGTGTAACGTAAAGGAGGTTGCCCCCTCAAAGATGCTTATTTATAAGGCATTCATCTATCTTTTCTATATTTTTGTGAGTTGGTTTCATAACATTTGGTATCAGAGCTATGGATTCTAGGGTTTTGCTACTCCAAACAAGTCATCATGGTTGTTTCGCTATGACGTTCTTTTTGCAATGTTTCAGAAGCTAAAAAAAAACCCATTTGGGAAGAACTCTTACTAAATCGCACGTTTGAATTTTAGTTCTTGTCTCGCTATATTTTAGGAGATATGATATGAGGAAGTTAGGGTTGTTGCAAGCTCCAGAATTTCATCTAAAACAGGTCATTGTGGTATTTTTACTACAACATTTTTGCTACAAAGTTTTAGAAGCTAAAGGAAAAACCCATTTGAGAAGAAATCGTTCTGAATCCCGAATCCAAATTTCAGATCTTGTCTCACTATATGTTCGGATATATGATTTGAGGAAGTTATGGTTTTTGTAGACTCCCAAGTTACATCCTAAACCAGTGACCTTGGGAAAATCATCATAACATTCTCTCTGAGCAACAAATTGAAAGTTCATAAGAAGTTATAGAAAGAGGATGGATTGTTGTTTTCTGTGCATATTTTTCAGATCCAAAGGTCAAAATAGTGACATGTGGCACGCCGTAGAAGTTCGCTCTACATAAACATTATATAATCAGGTCATCTTAGGAGGTTGGGCATAACTCTTTCTTGGAGTATCAAATTCTGATAAGATTTGTGGGGTTAGAAAGAGGACTCAGAGGGCTACTGTAGGAGACAATTTTAAGAATTTGAGATTTGAAAGTACAGAGTTACATCATTTCAAGATCGAGCTCTTGAAATCATGAAAAGGCGATATGAGGAAGTTTGATGGAAAGGATCTCGTAAATTGGATACTACAGATGGAGCAATATTTTCATCTACATGGTGTACCACTATTACAAAAGGTATGTATTGCATCTTCATATTTAGAACCAGATCAATTTTTATGGTATAAAGGGCTTTGTTCTCGTAAACCACTTGTTACATGGTCAATTTTCACAGACGAAATGGTAGCACATTATGAGGATACAAAGAGAAACACCTTCTTTAGAGCAACACCACAAAAATTGGAAGAAAAAAGAGAAAAAGGGCTTCACTACAAAGTGGAAAGAAAAATTATGGCAACAAGGAAGTATACCCCTCACAAATATAAAGATGGAAGTGTTGTTTCTCCCAACCTTTCACAACCTACAATGGTTACACCACAACAATTGGAAGAAATAAGAGAAAAAGGGCTTTGTTACAATTGTGATAACAAATACATTAAAGGTCATAAGTGTGCTGAGAAGAAACTATTTTGCATTGATTGTGAAGAGGAGGAAGAAAAGGATCAAGAAATTTCAAAAGAAGAGTATATACACCATCAACCAACCCTAGAGAAAGAACAAATGAATCCGACCATATCTTGTAAATAATTGGAAAGAATTACCACTCCTAAAACTCTCAAGATAGAAGGACATATTAAGAAGAAAAAGGTTGAAGAAGTGAAAGATCACATCAACAAAGAAGAAATGAATCCGACCATATCTTGTAATGCATTGGAAGAAATTACCACTCCTCAAACTATCAAGATAGAAGGACATATCAAGAAGAAAAAGGTAAGAGCGTTGATTGATTTGGGTAGTATCCATAATTTTATTGATTGTAAGAAAGCCAAGGAATTGAATTGCTTCCTATATCCAGCACCAGAGTGTCAAGTGATGGTTGCAAGTGGAAGAGCCATAAATTTCTCTGGAAAGTGCCATAATATCAAGCTATCCATGGGTGAATATGTATTGAATATCTCATTTCTTTCCATTCCAATGGGTGGTGTTGATGTTTTACTAGGAGTCCAATGGCTACAATCTTTGGGTACGATAGCTTTTAATTTTCAAGAACTTTTCTTGAAACTTTTTTTGGAAGGAAAGTAAGTTGAATTGAGGGGTATCGAATGAAATCTTGGAAAGATAATCATCTCTAACAGCATGACAAAGCTTCTAAATAAAGAACAACATGGTGTAATTGCACAATTATGTTCACTAGAGGATCCCACATCAAAATCATGTATTTCTCCAGATCTCCAAAATGTTTTGGACAATCATTCCAACGTATTTGAGACTCTCAAAGGCCTCCCACCTATTCATGATCATGATCATGCTATTCATTTGATTCAACAAATTGTTCCTCCAAACATCAGGCCTTACATATATCCATATGCCCAAAGGAGTGGGAACTCATTCAAAAGTTACAGAATATCCCAATTCAAACAATATTGCAAGAACTTCACAAGCAAGAAAAAATCATATTGGAACCTGAAGCAGTTACAGAACCGAGAAATTGAAAGCTATGAAATAGATCAATTTCAGAGTATCTCATCAAGTGGAAGAACTACTCAAGCGTTGAGGACAACACTTTTTGAAGGAGAAGGGCATGTTAGGTCCCTATACTACTAGTGTAACCCCTTATTGGTATTAGTACAACCCCCTTATTATGTTTTTGTGCCCATGTAGTCCCCATATTGTTATTATTGTGCCCCATATAAGCCCACTATTGTTATTATTGTGCCCTTACATTATTAGTGTTATGTCAGCGCTGATTATATTATGACCCCTTAGACTCCTATATATAGAAAGGAGGTATTGTCATTTGTATCATCCAAGAATTGTTCATTTGTGTAATGTAAATGAGTTTTCCCCCTCGAGGAGGCTTTTTTCTAAGGCCTTCATCTATCTTTTCTATCTTTTTGTGAGTTGGTTTCATAACAAGACCTAATTGTCCTCCAAATTCGACATGAAAGATCTTGGTGCTACAAACTATATTTTGGGCATGGAAATTAAAAGAGACCAGGAAAATAAGAAGCTTTGGTTAAACTAGAGGACGTATGTTCAGAAAATACTGCAAAGGTTTAATATGCAGGATAGTAAACTGGTGAAGGTTCCTATTCCTGTAGGTGTGAAGTTATCTATTGAACAGTGTCCCAAGACACAAGAAGAGGAATAGGACATGTCCCATGTTCCATATGGAAGTGCACTTGGTAGCCTAATGTATGCAATGGTCTGTACTAGAAAAAACATTACACATGTAGTGGGAGTATTGAGTAGGTTTATGTCAAAACCAGGAAAAGAGCATTGGACAACAGTGAAGCGGGTTTTCAGGTATTTGTGTGGCACTAGTGATTATGGTTTGTGCTACCAAGGAATACCAAGATTGGAAAGAGTGTTGGATATTTGTGGCTTTGTTGATATAGACTGGGCTCGAGATCTAGATTAGAGAACATCTACAAGTGGGTATGTGTTTAAACTATTTGGAGGTGCAATTAGTTGGATGAGTAAGAAATAATCTCTACTGGCACTCTCAACTACAGAGGCAGAATACATGGAAGCCACTCATGCAAGCAAGGAAGTAGTTTGGTTGCAGAGATTTTGTTCTAGTATGGAGTTAGTATAGGGAGCTATAAGGATAGACTGTGACAGCCAAAGTACAATTTTCTTGGAAAAGAACCCGGCTTATCATTCAAAGACAAAGTACATTGATGTTCAGTATCACTTTGTGAGGGATATGATAGAAGACAAAAAGGTGTTTCTAGTAAAGGTGGACACTTTTAAGAATATTGTAGATGCATTGAAAAAAACCTGTGAGCTTTGAGAAGTCCTCTTGGTGTAGAGAAAAAATGGGCGTTGTATGGCTAGATAAATTACTAAGCTCTCTTGTAGTGCCCTGTGGAAAGAAAAAAAAAAGTGGGATAATATTGGGTTGTGTTATATTCTTTCCACGACTAGCCTACATAGTGAACTGGGGAGTTAGAGGGGGGGTGAAGCCCCCCCTTCATTGTGTCGATTGCACAGCAAGGGGGTCACACGGGGTTTGAGACAGTGCCTCGGGAATTTTTTTTTTGGACCCTACATTAGGTTGGGTGGACCTACCTATGGTTTTATGCATGGTTTTCGCACATGGTTTTGGACGCGATGGTTTTTGGTCCATGGTTTTGGACGTGATGGTTTTCGATCCATGGTTTTCGACGTGATGGTTTTCAGTCCATGGTGTTGGATGCTTCGACATGTATAAATATGTATTGTAAAATTGAAAGGAACATAATGAAAAATCAATCTGGTAGTTCCCGTTTTGGGATCGAGGGGAAGATCTATATGTATATGTGTTTTATGTGTTATGTTGTCTCATTGTTTATTTTCTATGTTTTAGAATTCATATGCAAGTAATTTTTTTACGGGGTTAAAACCTACAAAGATTCTTACAACCACTTTCTTTAACGATCTGAAATAATCATATGTTAAAACTAAAGTAGAATTGATTATGCCAATAGTGAAATGAATGTTAACTTAAAATGTTGAAACCGTGAGAACTGCTTGACAATAAAGAATTTACAATAGATGATAAAAATAAGTAAGATGAAAACTAGAAGTGAAAAAATAAAATACACAATGATACCACATAGAAAGATTGATTACAGAGTTTGTCCCTGATGGACTATGTCTCCAGGTTCGCTTTCAAGATGGGCGACCTCTTTATTAGAATTGAATCTGAGGAGTTCGGTTACATAGACAATTGACCAAACTGAATATGCTCGCAGGAACGTTTGGTCACTGTCATAACAAATCTCTCTAATCTAGCTTTCCAATGCTTATCTCGGTTTCAAATTCTGACTCTCAATGCCCTTATTACACTAAAAACAAATTCGCCTATACCCTCCAAAATCTGCACTCAAAACCACTAATATCCTCTTTATCAACAAACTTTGTGTATTTATATGTTTTTAGGTACATTTGAGGTCTTCTTAGCCAATATTAGCATGAATGCTAACATAGGGTTTTCCATTACATCATAGGGGATACCTAGGGATAACTTGTATGGTCATCGAATTAAATTTGCACCAAAAATACATTTTAAAGCCCACATTCGACCATATAATAACAGCAAACCGCTAGTTGTTTGCTAATCGTGCAGAGGAGGGGGGTCGTCAACATGTGACCAGCCACGGTCTTATCGCAAGCTGCTACCCGGCATTGATCTCTGATTGTTCTCACTTGCGGTGCTTCGACAGTTGTATGTGACAGCTATAACCTCTGACTGTTGTGGCTTACCTGGCAGTCTTACCCCCGACAGTTCCATTAAATTGTTGTGGTGGTTATGTAATATCCCAATTGCTCACATGGTCCTGCCCTTATAGTTGACTTCCCGCGTGATTAATCCTGCAGTAAGGCTCTGTGTTTGAAAGCCCCGATGGCTTATTCACATCTAGTCACATGCATACAACTCCAACGCGGCTAACCACTGTAGTTAGGGGACTTGTTATATGTTTATTTAATTGTAATGTTTATAAACAAGGCCGAGAGGGTTTATACATAGGTTAATGTATTTTGAATTGTTTTATAACATAACTTTGTAATGTAACATGGTTCGATAGGTTTGTAACTTAGGGTAATGGTTTAGATTTTAGGATTAATGTATTAGGGTTTTAGGTCTTTAGATTAGGGTTTTTCATTCATTATTTTGTTCTAACATAGCCATTTACATCAAATTGTCACAAAGTTACATTTGTGATAATCATCACATGATGATGACAGCCAAACCCTGCAAAATGGACAACAAACCCACGTGACACCAAATCTTGCGAGATGGACGACAATCACATATTGATGACCAAATCCTGTGAGATAGACGACAATCACATATCGACGACCAAATCCTGGGGGAAGTGATGACAATCACATGTCGACAACTAGGTATCAAACCATATCACCATGAAAACCATATACCTTACCTGAACAACCTGAACCATAAGAATCATTGTCGAAGCTAATGACACTGGACTTGAATGTTGATGATGAAACTGAACTTGTGTAACTGATCCAGAAATATCCTCCTGGATCAATCCTCTCCAATTGAAATATTTTGGACAACAAAAGTTTGACTTCAACAAATAGTTGATGAGGGTAGAAGTCCCTCACTCTCCACATTGTCTAGAAAATGTACCAATACATTCGATTAAGCCCTTGAAAGTGATGACCTTGATGATGTTGACCATGACACATTTTGAATCTATGAATTGCTCCATCCCTCTACAGTTTGCACAACTTGTCAAGATGGTAAAAAAACCTATTATGAACATGGTAATTTATTTCTTCCCATGAAATACCATGATTCAGTGATTCATAATCATCTTTGAAAGCAGGCTCTACAAGATATTGTTCAATACAATTGACATGTATTAACAATCTATATTTTGGAATGACAAAGACAATCAAAGACATTTTTGACATCAAACCAACTTCTCGACTTGATATACTTTCATGATTCTTGATTACTAAGTGAACTTGCTGCAATAAACCCATCAAACTGTAATATGAAAACTTTTGCAACTTAGTTTGATTTTGAAAGTATTAAAGTGGTTGTTGATTTGTTTGAATCACTCTTTCCTTATTCATTAAATGATGTTTCCATTGATTAGCACTTTCCCCTGATGCATAAGTTTCCCTAAGATATTTTTGGATAATTTGATACTGCTTTACAAAAGTCTTTGATGTGAAAACAAATGGGCTTCCCCTCCACTTGAAAAGAGGCTTCCAAACTTGGACTGGATTGATTCATTCTGACATTAGGAAGAGGAGATTTAGGCATCAACTGTAATTCATGTCATATTCCTTGCTTATGAGTAATATGTTTGGTTTCTTTAAATATAACTGGAAAAGTTTCTACCTATTTGATTAAACTGTCTTTAAGCTGAGATTCATAACCTAAACACACATCTTGTCAATTCTTATGTTGTTCATTTACACACATGATTACAAGTATTTTCTTTGAACTTATTAATCGCCTCATCTGATTCGCAACAATATTCAAGTGATTTTTGTTTTGATGTGCCTTGGCAATAGATTCAAACCCATATTTCTTAAGGTGATATTTATGCTCTCTTCTATAAAATACTGCATCACAATCATAAAGATAAGGAATTCCTAAGGAAAATCCACATATGTCTACTAGAACCACATCTAATTCAACTTCATCAATGTAATTAGATGTAATGGAAAATATTAATCAACACTGTTTTGTGACTTTTATTTGAGTTGATTTATTCAACCATCTTAATGGGTAAGGTCTTGGATGATTCCATATCCCCAAACCAAAATTCTAACTAAATATTCATATATTAAATTGACCTGTGATCCATTGTCAAAAATTGTATCTATAATTGTATAATTAGAATTTATCATTATGTTAAATAATTCAACTCCTTTATCCTCATTTGAAGGATTTATGTTTGATGAATATGCAATGGTATTCGAACTTGAACCAGCGTCAGAAGTTTTACCTGTTGAAACTATGGCAGTTATCCTCCTTTCATCACATGAATTAGAACCTAGATCTTGTTGGACTAGTACAATTGCCTTATTTTCATCCTTCTCCTTAAGGAACTTTTTGGGCTTAAGTTCTGGAGGAATTTTCCAACACTTAGATTCGTCATGAACAATTCTCTAGCAATGGCAACGGTTAGTTATTTCCTTCTGATCTGTCGCTGATTTCTTTCTCTTTGAATTTTTCTTCCCCTTACTGGCATTGTAATCTTTGATTTCTAACTCTTTGGATGATTTTGGTGAAAATTTTAATGGTATGCCACATAATTCAATATGTATGGCTTGAAAACACACTTCATCAAAATCATTAGGATTAAACATCAGTAATGTATGCTGAAAATATGAATGTAAACCACTGATGTATTGTAATAAAGCTTCACATGTATCCAGTGAAATAGCAATCACCAATGCTTTCTTTTTGAACTCCTTAGTAAACTCTTGAACATTCTACCCTTTATGCTCTCTTCTATAAAATACTGCATCACAATCATAAAGATAAGGAATTCCTAAGGAAAATCCACATATGTCTACTAGAACCACATCTAATTCAACTTTATCAATGTAATTAGATGTAATGGAAAATATTAATCAACACTGTTTTGTGACTTTTATTTGAGTTGATTTATTCAGCCATCTTAATGGGTAAGGTCTTGGATGATTCCATATCCCCAAACCCAAATTCTAACTAAATATTCATATATTAAATTGACCTGTGATCCATTGTCAAAAATTGTATCTATAATTGTATAATTGGAATTTATCATTATGTTAAATAATTCAACTCCTTTATCCTCATTTGAAGGATTTATGTTTGATGAATATGCAATGGTATTCGAACTTGAACCAGCGTCAAAAGTTTTACCTGTTGAAACTATGGCAGTTATCCTCCTTTCATCACATGAATTAGAACCTAGATCTTGTTGGACTAGTACAATTGCCTTATTTTCATCCTTCTCCTTAAGGAACTTTTTGGGCTTAAGTTCTGGACGAATTTTCCAACACTTAGATTCGTCATGAACAATTCTCTAGCAATGAGAATGGTTAGGTATTTCCTTCTGATCTGTCGCTGATTTCTTTCTCTTTGAATTTTTCTTCCCCTTACTGGCATTGTAATCTTTGATTTCTAACTCTTTGTTGATTTTGGTGAAAATTTTAATGGTATGCCACATAATTCAATATGTATGGCTTGAAAACACACTTCATCAAAATCATTAGGATTAAACATCAGTAATGTATGCTGAAAATATGAATGTAAACCACCAATGTATTGTAATAAAGCTTCACATGTATCCAGTGAAATAACAATCACCAATGCTTTCTTTTTGAACTCCTGAGTAAACTCTTGAACATTCTACCCTTTATGCTCTCTTCTATAAAATATTGCATCACAATCATAAAGATAAGGAATTCCTAAGGAAAATCCACATATGTCTACTAGAACCACATCTAATTCAACTTCATCAATGTAATTAGATGTAATGGAAAATATTAATCAACACTGTTTTGTGACTTTTATTTGAGTTGATTTATTCAGCCATCTTAATGGGTAAGGTCTTGGATGATTCCATATCCCCAAACCCAAACTCTAACTAAATATTCATATATTAAATTGACCTGTGATCCATTGTCAAAAATTGTATCTATAATTGTATAATTAGAATTTATCATTATGTTAAATAATTCAACTCCTTTATCCTCATTTGAAGGATTTATGTTTGATGAATATGCAATGGTATTCGAACTTGATCCAGCGTCAGAAGTTTTACTTGTTGAAACTATGGCAGTTATCCTCCTTTCATCACATGAATTAGAACCTAGATCTTGTTGGACTAGTACAATTGCCTTATTTTCATCCTTCTCCTTAAGGAACTTTTTGGGCTTAAGTTCTGGACGAATTTTCCAACACTTAGATTCGTCATGAACAATTCTCTAGCAATGAGAACGGTTAGGTATTTCCTTCTGATCTGTCGCCGATTTCTTTCTCTTTGAATTTTTCTTCCCCTTACTGGCATTGTAATCTTTGATTTCTAACTCTTTGGATGATTTTGGTGAAAATTTTAATGGTATGCCACATAATTCAATATGTATGGCTTGAAAAAACACTTCATCAAAATCATTAGGATTAAACATCAGTAATGTATGCTGAAAATATGAATGTAAACCACCGATGTATTGTAATAAAGCTTCACATGTATCCAGTGAAATAGCAATCACCAATGCTTTCTTTTTGAACTCCTGAGTAAACTCTTGAACATTCTACCCTTTATGCTCTCTTCTATAAAATACTGCATCACAATCATAAAGATAAGCAATTCCTAAGGAAAATCCACATATGTCTACTAGAACCACATCTAATTCAACTTCATCAATGTAATTAGATGTAATGGAAAATATTAATCAACACTGTTTTGTGACTTTTATTTGAGTTGATTTATTCAGCCATCTTAATGGGTAAGGTCTTGGATGATTCCATATCCCCAAACCCAAATTCTAACTAAATATTCATATATTAAATTGACCTGTGATCCATTGTCAAAAATTGTATCTATAATTGTATAATTAGAATTTATCATTATGTTAAATAATTCAACTCCTTTATCCTCATTTGAAGGATTTATGTTTGATGAATATGCAATGGTATTCGAACTTGAACCAGCGTCAGAAGTTTTACCTGTTGAAACTATGGCAGTTATCCTCCTTTCATCACATGAATTAGAACCTAGATCTTGTTGGACTAGTACAATTGCCTTATTTTCATCCTTCTCCTTAAGGAACTTTTTGGGCTTAAGTTCTGGACGAATTTTCCAACACTTAGATTCGTCATGAACAATTCTCTAGCAATGAGAATGGTTAGGTATTTCCTTCTGATCTGTCGCTGATTTCTTTCTCTTTGAATTTTTCTTCCCCTTATTGGCATTGTAATCTTTGATTTCTAACTCTTTGGATGATTTTGGTGAAAATTTTAATGGTATGCCACATAATTCAATATGTATGGCTTGAAAACACACTTCATCAAAATCATTAGGATTAAACATCAGTAATGTATGCTGAAAATATGAATGTAAACCACCGATGTATTGTAATAAAGCTTCACATGTATCCAGTGAAATAGCAATCACCAATGCTTTCTTTTTGAACTCCTGAGTAAACTCTTGAACATTCTACCCTTTACCTTGCCTCAAATGCTGCCAATCCATAAAAACTTGCTACATGTATCCTAAAGGATAGAATTGTTTCCTAAGAGCTTTTAAAAACAGATACTGTGAAGAGATGACTTTATCTTTCCGCTTTACATCTATCTAAGTTTTAATTTCCCACTATATTAAAGTTGTTCCCCCCATTCTAAGTGTAGCTAACTGAAGTTTCGTTATATCATCATAAATATCCTGAATACAACAATACACTTCTAACTTCTTAATCTAGTTATCTAGATTTTCAGGATTCATTTCACCATCATAAATAGGTAACTCAAATTTTACATCAAGTTTTAAAAGATATTTTTTCTTAGGTTTCTTTTCTGCACTTGAAGAAGAAGAAGAAGATGATGATGATGATGGAAGATGATGGAGGTGAAGGTGGTTTATCAGCAGTGCCTTTAGCTTTGTCCTTCTTCGATGTCTTTGAAGAAGAAACTGCATCTCTCAGCTTCTTATCTTCGTAGAGTTCTCCCAACATTTGTTGCATATTCAAGAATGGTTGTTGAAATCGTTCATCACTCATCTTAGTTTCTGGCATTTCACCTACATAAAATCCTGTCATGGTTGACTTATGAATGACTCTTAGCTTTCCAATCTCTGGATTAATCTACTCAAGGATTCCTTCTTCACGTTGTGAAATTGAATTGGTTAACATTCACTAAAAAATTATACAAATTCAACCTGCTCTGATACCAAATTATATGATCTGAAATGATCATATGTTAAAACTGAAGTAGAATTGATTATGTCAACACTGAAATGAATGTTAACTTAAAGTGTTGAAACTGTGAGAACTGCTTGAGAAGAAAGACTTTAAAACATATGATAAACATAAGTAAGATGCAAAACAAAAGTGAAAACAGAAAATACACAATGATACCAAACAACAATATTGATTACGGAGTTCGTCCCTGATGGACTACGTCTCTGCGCCTGCGTTAATATGGGAAACCGCTTCATTAGGATTGAATCTGAGGAGTTCAACTACACAGCAAATTGACCATACTGAATGTGCATGTAAGCACTTTTGGTCAAAGTCATAAGAAGTCTCTCTAATCCAGCTTTCCAACGCCTATCTCGGTTTGCAATTCCGACTCCCGATGCCCTTGTTACACTCAATAAAATTCCCCTATATCCTCAAGAATCTACACTCTAAACTCAAAGCCACTAGTATCCTCTTTATCAACAAATTTGGTGTATTTATATGTTTTTAGGTACATTTGAGGTCTTCTTAGACAATATTGGCATGAATGCTAAACATAGGGTTTGCCATTATGTCATAGGGGACACCCAGGGATAACTTGCATGGTCATCGAATTAAATTTTCACCAAAAACACATTTTAAAACCCACATTAGACCATATAATAATAGAAAATCATTATTTGTTTGCTAATTGGGTAGAGGAGGGATGCCATTAACATGTGACCAGTTTTGGTCTAATCGCAGGCTACCACCCATAGTTTCTCTTCGATGTTTCTGGCTTGCATTGCTCTAGTGGTTTTATGTGATAAATATAACCTCCGACCATTGTGGCTTACCTGACAGTCTTACCCCCGATGGTTCTGTGCAACTGTTGCTGTGATTCTATAATGTCCCAATTGCTCACATGGCCTCGCTATCAGAGTTGACTTCCTGTGAAGTTAATCCAGCAGTTAGGCTCTGTGTTTGAAAGCCCCAACGGCTGATTCACATATGGTCACATGCATACAACTCTGACCCAACAAACCGTTGTGGTTAGGGGACCTGTTTTATGTTTATTGCATTGTAATGTTTATAGACAAGGCCAAGAGGGTTTATACATTGGTTAATGCATTTTGAATTGTTTTATAACATAGCTTTGTAATGTAACATGGTTCGATAGGTTTAGAACTTACGGTAGTGGTTTAGATTTTAGGATTAATGTATTAGGGTTTTAGGTCTTTAGGTTAGGGTTTGTCATTCATCATTTTGTTCTAACATAACCATTTACATCAAATTGTCACAAAGTGACATTTGCGAGAATCGTCACATGATGATGACAACCAAACCCTGTAAAATGGATGACAAAATCACATATCGACAACCAAATCTTGCAAGACAGACGACAATCACATTTTGACGACCAAATCCTGCGAGACAGATGACAATCACATATCAACAACCAAATCCCGGGGAATTGATGACAATCACATGTCAACAACCAGGTATCAAACCATATCACCATGAAAACCATATACATTACCTGAACAACCTGAACCATAAACATCACTGTCGAAGCTAACGAAATTGGACTTGAATGCTGATGCCAAAACTGAACTTGTGTAACTGATTTGACAAGATCCTCCTGGATCATTTGATGTAGAGAGTAGGCTCACCCTCACATTTATCAAAGCCATTGTCGATTAGGTAAGCATATATCCTACTAGTCCATGCACATGCTGCTTGCTTCATCCCATAAAGATCTTTCTTCAACCTATAGACCTTGTCTTCTTGGCCTTGTACCTCATAACAAGGTGGTTGCACACCATATACTTCCTCTTTCAGCACCCCATTCAAAAATGTTGACCTCATGTCCATTTGATACACCTTCCATATATGTTGTGTGGAAATTGCCAACATTGTACACACTATCTCGATCCTAGAAACTAACACAAATGTCTTTGCATAACCTCTTCCATGTTGTTCTTGTATCCTTTGAAAATTAGCCTTGCTTTATGCCTTTCAATATTTCCTTTAGCGTTGCTCTTGGTCTTATAAACCCACTTCACTCCATTGACTTATTTTCCTTGTGGAAGTTCCACTGACCCCTATGTACCATTCTTTTCTATTTATCCTATTTTGACATCCATTGTTGCTACTCATTTTTATTCTTTGACTGCATCCTCAAAATATATTGGATCATATAGATGACAAAATAATGCAAATAAGGAATTAATACTTGCACTACTATCAACTTCATTTTTCTTATAAATTTCACTTAAATTTCTGAATTTTTGTCTTCTAATGGTTCTGGAAGATGGACTTGACATGTCACTTCATGTTGCACTTTAAGTAGATGACACAGTGTGTATTTGCAGTGTGCTTGGAGTAGTATTTGCTTGACTGTGACATTGTTCTATTATTTGTTGATGGTGCTACTTGTTGACATCTTTGTGGAGCTTGAATAAGGGTAGGAGAAGTCACATTAAGGAATTACTTGTTGCGGCCAATTCCTCTTTGTCTTCATCTGGTATACATGTTTTCATATTGAACGTCTTCTCTAAAATTGCATCCCATGCTTCCGCTTTTATGAACTGCACATCTATGTTGATTATGGCCTTCTTTTTTAATGGATTGTAGAGCTTGTATTCCTTGGATTCATCACTATATCCAAAAAATATGCATTTCTCCCCCTTTTTGTCCAACTTCTTCCTTAATTCATATAATATGTGTTCATAAGCCACACATCCAAACACTCTCATATGAGTGACACTATGATCTCTTCCACTCCATGCCTCTTCGGGAACAATATTCTTGACATTTTTTGTTAGATAACTATTAATGATATATGTTGAGCCAGTGACAAATTCAGCTCAATAGTCATTTGGAAAATGCTTTTCCTTCAAAATACTCCTTTCCATTTCCATAATGGTACTATTTTTCATTTCTGCGACACCATTCTGCTGATGTATATAACTTGTTGTAAATTGCTTGTGAATTCCATGCTCCCTGAAAAAACATAGGAATTCATTTGAGATGTATTCGCCACCTCTGTTAGTCCTCAAAACTTTGATGTATGTCAAATTTGTTTCTCAACAAGAGATTTTTATTTTCAGAATAAATCAAACACTTTACTTTTTTGTTTTAGGAAGTAGACTCATGTTTTCCTTCTGTAGTCATATATGAAAGTCAAGAAATAATCACTGCAACCAATTGATGTTGTCAACATTGGTCCACATAAATCTGAATGGACAATGTCCAAAGGTGCCTTTTCCCTTATTTAATTTCTTCTTGCAAATGTCTTCCTCTGTTGTTTTCCAAATATTCATCATTTATGTAGGCTTTCTGGTTTTTCTATGAGTGGCAATCCATTCACCATGCATTTCCTATGTAGCAAATTCAAGCCTCCAAAATTGAGATTACCAAATCTCAAATGCCATAACTAGTTTTAATACTTGACCTCTACTTGAAATTTTATTTGTGTGATGGCTTATATTTTTCTTTCATCCATTTGTGAATTTAATGAGAGTTGTGCTTACATACCTTCTTCCTTCAAATATGGTTTTAGCTTGAGAGGAAATATTCTATTGCTTGTCATCTCAACTTCTAAAATCAATTATGTTCTTGAAGACTTATCCAAGATTGTGCCCTCTCCATTTTTGAAAAATATATTTAGCCATTTTTCATGAGTTGTCCAATTCTTATGAGTTTATGCTTCAAACTAATGACAAAATAGACATCTGAAATGTAATTCCTCTCCCCCTTCTTTGTTAGAATATTAACTCTTCCTTTTCCCATGACAAATACTTTTTTATTTAGATTTCACACTTTTATATAGATTGGAAAACATTTCTATGTTCCCTATCATTTGGTTGTTGCATGTTGAATCTAGAAACCATAAATCCTTTTGTTTTTCTTGTGCTATGTTGAAAGCTGAAAACATGTTACCTTGGTTCTGATTTTCCTTTGTGAAAATTTCACTTGGTTTGTTACTTATATCATGTTGCTTATTTCTACATTCATTTGAATAAAAACCATACTTCTTTCAATAATTACATTTAACTTGAGATTTTTCATACCTCTGACCTTGTTCTTGATTCTAGCTTGGGCCTTGACTTGGATTTTGATTACTACCCCTTCCACTTGAGATTGAAGGGCTTCCTCTTCCATGTCTATTGGGATTCTTCCTCTTCCTCTATCATTTGATCTTCCTTTGCATCTACCTTGAGAAATTTATATTTGTGTCTTCAAGGCATGTTGCAATGAGGATTTTTTTTTCTCTATTTAGTCTATGCTCATGAGAAGTCACTGATGCACGAAGATCATCCACCTAAAATTGTGAGAGAGACTTTGTCTCTTCTATGGACACAACAATGGCATCAAATCTTGCTAACAAACTTCAGAAAATTTTCTCAACTATTCTCCTTTCCTCAAGTGTCTCATCCTGAGACTTGATTTGAGTAATTGGTTCAATTACTTGTGGAAAAATTGAGTCTATATTTTCATAATCATTCATACAAACTATCTCAAAAACTCTCCTTATCATCTGTATCAATATTGTCTTTAATTTTTACATGTCATCATAGGTTGTCTCGAGGATATCCCATGCTTTCTTAGACTTTGTTGTTGTTGCAATCATTGGAAAAATGCTCCTCATGAACTACTTGAAAAATGTAGAAGAGGGATTTTAAATCCTTCTTCCTATTGTCTCTCAAAAAATCATTTTCTTCTTGTGTCAAAGAATTGTATGTTATTGCTTCTGTTGGTTCTTGGAATCCATTCTCCACCAATTTATCCCAAATATCTTGAGAAGAAAATAGAGAATTCATTGTTGTAGCCCAATAATCATAATTTTTTCCATTAAATTGTGGTATTTGAGGATTATTCAAGCTTATGCTTGATGCTTCCATTTCTGATTATAAAAATAACATTCTTCTTGTTGGTAAATGTGCTAAAAAAATAATGGCTTCAAAACAACCTTTAACTCTTGTTATCTCCCCGCGGTAAAAAAAATCTACTTTGTTACTCCTTGAGCCTGCTCTAATACCATGTGAAAGATTAAGAAGAGGGATTTATTTCATGCAACAATCACGGAGGTTAATTCATACAATTGACTTCTACAACAAAACAAAGCTAAAAACTCAAGAAAATTAATGCATAATGAGAACAAGGCAAAAATAGAGTGGTTTCGCGGTGAAATCCAAACGTGAAATTTCAAAAAACATATCGCAACAAAATATACTTTAGGCTATGATTTAAAAAATATAAGAAAAATACATTCACATAAAATATGATAACTCGCTGTAAAACCCTGTAAATAAATTGTACTTTAGGTTACGATTTCGAAAATATAAGAAAAATACTTTCACATAAAATATGATAACTCACTGTAAAACCCTATAACTAAATTGTTTTACGCACCTACCATAACTTTCTCTACGATTTTCTCTCTTTTTTTCAAAACTTACATCCACCACTTTTTAAAATACTTCTACATACTTGTTTTTTCAAAACATACATATTTAATATTTTAATACATGACAAGACAAAACATTTAAAACCTAGGATGGGTGTTTGTACTAAAACATAATTTTCTGAACTTGCAGATGTTGCAGAGTACACATATCAGTTGGAGAATAAATGTTTGGACCATAGTTATTAACAATTCTGCATTAAATGTTCATTTTATTTTAATTATTTGATGTGTTACATAATGAGAAGTTTGTACTCCGGCTCATAATTTCACTTAATCCATGTCTTTCAGCCTGCAAACAAAATATCTAACCTCTAATAAAAATCTACTTAATTGATTTACTCATGTACCACAAGTCTGGCTGATATCAATTTAATAGTTGTGGTGGTTGGGATTAATTAGGCATACAAGGAAATGAATAAAAACAAAAAACATGGTCAGGTGCTTGTTGGTTTGTGTTATATTCTTTCCACGTAGTTAATAGGGGGTTTGAAGGGCACCTGTAACCCCACTTTATGGGGTCCGGGGCAGCGCCCCAGAAAATTTTGGTTTTGGACCATATGTTAGGTTGGGCGGACCCACCTATGGTTTTGTGCATGATTTTCGCACATGTTTTTTGGACGCGATGGTTTTCGGTCCATGGTATTGGACGCGATAGTTTTCGGTCCATGTTATTGGATGTTTTGGCATGTATAAATATGTATTGTAACATTGAAAGGAACATAATGAAAAATTAAGCTGGTAGTCCCGGTTTTGGGATCCAGGGAAAAATCTCTGTGCATATGTGTTTTATGGGTTATGCTCTCACATTGTTTATTTTCTTTGTTTAAGAATTCGTATGCAAGTAATTTCTGTACAGGGTTAAAACCTACATTTGGTATTGGAGCTGTTTTGGCTTCAAGGGGATGCCTTTGTTGCTGAGGGGTTTCGCTCAGGCCTGTGGTAGACCTTGTTCAGTGGGAGATCTGCGAGATCGATTCTGGTGGTGAAAGAAGATGGCAAGCAGTGGAAAGATAGATATTGAGAAGTTCAATGGTCAGAATTTTGAGTTGTGGAAACCCAAGATGGAGGATCTGTTGGTGGATAAAGATCAGTGGATCACGGTAGATCCGGGTACTAAACCATCGGGAGTGACCGATGAAGAATGGAAGAAGTAGGATCGGAAGGCAAAGATCACAATACGATTATGTGTCTCGGATTCAATATTGCTGAATGTATTAGGGGAAGCTACGGTAAAGGCTTTGTGGGTCAAGTTAGGGACTTTGTACCAATCTAAGTCTCTGGTGAATAAACTGTTCCTGCGGAAAAAGCTATAAAACCTGAGGATGAAAGATGGAGACTCGGTGACAGAGCATATGAATGCGTTTAATACTGTGGTAAGTCAGTTATTATCTGTTGATATTAAAATTTCAGATGAAGATAAGTGAATCAGTCTGTTGTGTTCTCTACCAGAATCGTGGGATAGTCTGGTTATTGCAATAGGTAGCAATGCAACTGCTTTGCAGTTTGATGAAATAGTCTCAGCCTTGCTGACGGAGGAGATGAGATGGAAAAATATGGACAACCAAAATGGTGATGCCTTGTCTGTAGGAGGACAGTCCCAGAATAGAAACAAAAATAAGTCATCGAGTGGGAGATCTAAATATATAGGGAGATCTAAATCTCCAGGAAAACCTACAAAGGTGGTGTGCTGGAAATGCGGAAAGGAAGGGAACTTCATAAGGGATTGTAAATCTAAAGCTCCTGATAAAGGAAAGGGATCTGATGATTCTCCTTCTACAGAGGCGAAAACCACTTCAGATGAAGGTGGGGATGTGTACTTGGCTTCTTCAAGTACACATGTAGATCATGAGGCATGGTTGATTGACTCAGATGCATCCTTTCACTTCACTCCCCATAGAGAGTGGTTCTGCGAGTATGAGAAATACGATGGTGGTGATGTCTTCTTAGGAGATGATAGGAAGGCTAGAATCATTGGTCGGGGAAAAGTAAAGTTGAAGTTGCAAGGTGGAAGGGTTAGAACACTTCCGGGTGTTCTACATATTCCTGCATTGGCCAGAAATCTGATTTCTGTAAGCAAGTTGGATGATGCAGGTGTAAAGACGGTGTTCGAGAAAGATACCTGCAAGATGGTTTGAGGAGCACTGATATTAATGCGAGGAGTTCGGATTGGAACTCTGTACAAGCTGCAAGGTAGGACTGTTGTTGATGGGTGCAATAGTTCTATGGTTCCTGAAAATGGAGTAGAGATTCTAGTGGTCTCTGGAGAGAAGACCATGTTGTGGCATCAAAGGCTTGGACGTATTGGAGAGAAGGGCCTTCGAATACTTCATGGTAAAGGTATGGTAGAAGGTATGAATAATAGCTCTCTGGATTTTGATTTCTATGAAAATTGTGTATATGGGAAGCAGAATCGAGTGAGTTTCCCCTCTGGTGGTAAGAGGACGAAACAGATATTAGAACTTGTGCAAAGTGATGTGTTTGGACCTGTGAAGGTTCCATCACTGGGTAAGTCTGTGTACTATGTATCATTCATAGATGACTTCTCAAGGAATACATGGATATATTTTCTTAAGAAGAAATCTGAAGTCTTTGACAGGTTTAAAGAATTTAAGGCTCTGGTGGAAAATCAGACAGAGAAGAAGATAAAGGTGTTGAGGACAGATAATGGTGGAGAATTTTGCAGCAAGGAATTTGAAGAATTTTGTAAGAAGTGTGGTATAGCATGGCAAAAGACTACTCCATATACACCTCAGCAAAATGGAGTCACAAAAAGAATGAACAAGATGTTGATGGAAAGGGCAAGAAGCATGCTCAGTGGTGCCGGGTTAGGACATGAATTCCGAGCAGAGGCGGTGGATACTGCATGTTACCTGATGAACAGATCACCTTCATCAGCGTTGGAGGATAAGACTCCACAAGAAGTATGGACTGGTAAGAAACCCTCTCTTTCACATCTAAGGGTATTTGGATGTGATGCATATGTACATGTTCCAAAGGAGAAACGAACCAAGTTGGATAGTAAATCTAAAAAGTGCATCTTTATTGGGTATAAGGATGGTTTAAAGGGTTATAAGCTTTGGAACCCAGTCACACAGAAGGTTGTGTACAGCCGATATGTGTTGCTCAGAGAGGTAAAAGATGTTATTCAACATGAAGTCCAACTAAAGGAACCTGAGAAGATAGAGTTTGAGCCAAAGGAGGAAGAATCAGACTCTGCAGCAGAGGATGAATCAGAAGATGAAGAGCCACAAACTCTGGCTGTGAGAAGATCAGTTCGAGAAAGAAGGTAGCCAGAAAGGTATAGTCCATGTGCTTTCAGTTCAAATTTTGCTTTGTCTGTTACTAATAATGATCCCGGAACTGTGAAGGAAGCAGTGGATTCAGAGGATGGAAAACTCTGGAAAGAGGCCATGGTCGATGAAATGGCATCTTTGCACAAAAATGAGGCTTGGGATCTGGTGGAGTTGTCGGCTGGAAGGAAACCCATTGGCAGCAAATGGGTGTTCAAGAAGAAGACAAATGCAAAAGGAAAGGTGGAGAAATACAAATCTCAGTTGGTAGCAAAAGGTTATTCCCAGGTGTCGGGAATTGATTTTGGTGATATTTTTTCTCCTGTTGCCAAGGTAACTTCTATTAGATTACTTTTATCTATTGCTGCTGCTTTTGATTTTGAGGTAGAACATATGGATGTGAAGATAACATTTCTTCACGGGGATTTGGAAGAGGAAATCTACATGAAGCAACCTAAAGGCTTTGCGGTGAAGGGTAAGAAAGAATTGGTATGCAAGTTAAAGAAGTCTCTATATGGGTTAAAACAGTCACCAAGGATGTGGTATTAGAAATTTGATACATTTATATGGGGACTTTGCTTCACCAGAAGCAAAGCAGATCATTGTGTGTAATTTAAATTAATTGGTGACTGTATTATTTATCTGGTCTTGTATGTGGATGATATGTTGCTGGTTGGAAATGACAAAGAAATTATCCAGGATTTGAAGACCCAATTGTCCTCCAAATTCGGCATGAAAGATCTTGGTGCTGCAAACTATATTTTGGGCATGGAAATTAAAAGAGATCAGTCAAAGAGGAAGCTCTGGTTAAACCAGAGGAAGTATGTCGAGACAATACTCCTGAGGTTTAATATGCAGGATAGTAAACCGGTGAAGGTTCCTATTCCTGTAGGTGTGAGGTTATCACCACGAAATGTGACCCCTCGAAAGTTTTCAGAAGGAGATCTAGTCTTAGTGTATGATCAAGCTAATGATAAATTAGGCACTAGAAAATTCATTCCTATGTGGCATGGTCCCTATGTTGTCAAGCGAAAGCTAGCCAAAGGGGCTTATGAATTGGTAGAATTTGATGGGGACTCTTTGGGTAAACCCAGAAATGGCGTTTACTTGAAGAGGTATTATTCTTAAAAGAACAGGTATGGAGATTTTTAGTTAGGATAGTTTTTCTTTCTAGATGGTGTTTTTTAGTTTAAATAGTGTGCTTACCTTAGAGAGTGTTTTTTCATCATTATTCCTGCTTATCTTGGTTTTACTCTTGATATTGCAGATGTCGATGCCTCTCCAAACATACATTGGTTTCGCTGATGGTGCTTGTCGTAAAACACTGAACATCTCTTCCGCAGCTTGGGTTATCTATTCGACGAGTTAGTATCTATGCATGGGGTAAGCCTCGGTCAAATAGTGAACAACATTGCGAGTACAGTGCAGTGATTGAGTTCTTGTTTTAATCTATTTCATTTGCGATTCGGAGTTTGATAGTGAGGTTAGATTCTGAACTCGTTGTATTACAGCTTAATAGAGTGTATGCCATTAGAAATCCAGTGTTATTAAGATTATTTTTGAGAGTGCGTCTCTTGGAACATGAGTTTGATTACATTGAATATCAACATATTCCAAGGTCTTTAAATACATTAGCAGATGCAATTGCTTCTTGAATGTTAAATAGACATTTGCAATAATCATACATGTGAATTTAAAATCATTCCATAACACGATTTACAAGATAAGTCGGTAATAGTGATATCTATATATATATATATATATATATATATATATATATAGGAGTGTGTCAAAAAATACATCATCCCCAATCATAGGTTAAAAAACACCTTATGATCGGCAAAAATGATAAGTACAAAAAACAAAAATGCCACATATGCCCACAATAGGTGATCATCCTATCACTGGTGATGATCTCTATAAGAAACCACTGCACAGGCCACCTTGCAAAGGAATCTCCTAAAAGGTCCCAGGACTCCAATCACATAGTGGTGAAGTCGACAAGGAATGTCATCTATAGTGGTCTCAGGAATATCTCCTGTCAAGAGCTCGAGATGACCCTCCAACTCGGCCAAAACCTTTGCTGATTCATCCTATGGGGCTGGCGCGGGTGCAACTGGTTGCCTCCTCTCGAAAGGCCGGAGAGTGGCTGGTCGATGTGGACCCACATCTGCATTTGAAATTTTTACTATCAGTTTTGAGACGATGGAAAAACAAAAAAAAAAAAAAAATAGTAAAATGTTGAAAAGGATTTTACCTGACTCGTCCCACTGCTCTCCTGGAGGAAGAACCATGTCTGGGTCACCATGAAAATCTATCCCAGCATAAGGAAAGTTCTGAATGGAAAAGACCTGGTTTTCTAGCCATTGGAAATACTCAAGTTTGAACCGAGCAACCTCCATCCTCTCGTTCGGGTGACGGGCCATGACTGCGACCCATCGCATCAGTTTGGGCTCTCGAGGATGCCCAGCTCCAACAGTAAGGTGTTGTGGGATCAGCATAGGAACCCTCTAGGCCAAAACTCACGACCGAAGCCCCATAACCAAAGGTCTTTAGTCGTCCATTCTTGGCCCTAATCAGTTGGCCTTTCACATTGGCCAACACGGCATCGCACGAGTTGAAGATGGTGCCTCGAAAGCAATCAACTGCCATACGCATCTGGGATCCGGTGGCAATATGTAATGCGGCAGCTCCGCAAAGTCTGGTGACAGTAAATGCAATCACCATGAGTTCAGGATGGGATATGGTCTTTATGTCTATCCCTTTGCCTCTAGCCTGGCTGTTGCAGTACTCTAGCCAGAGGCTATCGGCAGACTGGCCACCTGGCCTAGTCCCATGCAGAGTCAAGTCTTCGCCTCTCTTAGGCAAACCGGTAAAGAAATAAATGTCCACCGGCTCGATTTCGAGCTGGTGGCCACCAATGAAGAAGCACTGGTTCTGTATGCCCCATCTGTCAACCAGCCACTGTAAGAAATCCACCTGAGCCCTCATGCCAGGAATGGCCCAGAATTTGTATAATCCGCACGCCCTCAAAGCATCAAGTGAAGGCTGATGGTTCCATGCGGCAGCATCCACGTCCTTGTGCTCTCATTCATGGTAATCTAGCATGATGTACTCTCTGCATAAAGTATAAAGATTAATTAAATTGCTAGAAAATGTTTTGATTGGACCATTTTTGAGAATTTTTGGGTTCAAAACCCTTGTGGCGGGGTACACACCCTCTGGGTTAGACACAGTGCGTGGGTCTGCACTTTGTCTACATGGAAGGTGCGGACCCCGAGCTTTTTCCCAATGGAGAAAAAGTCGGGGTCCGCAGGCCCGCAATGGTAAACCTGCGGGCCCGCGCGCACGGGTTTTACGCCTAAAAACTCTCTCAAAAATGAAATGAAGGACTAAAACAAAAAACTAAATTGTTGAAAATGTAGAGTAGGATGATGTTGATTACCTGGAGAAGATGGTGCTCGATTCCGACGGTTGGATTTTCCGCAATCTTCACGGGAAGTTTTCTGAGCAAAAGCACTATTTTCTCACCCAAACTCAAACAGTATAAATGAATTGACAAAGGCCCTTTTTATAAGTTTTTTGAGTAAATAAATCGCAAATTTGTTTATGTTTCACTTTGAAAAGGTATTTTGCAACATTTTTATCCATTTCAAACATGTATTAGTAATGTTTGTGTTTTTGTGCAGAATAAAGGATTATTCAGGCAAAATCTACCATTTTCAACAGAAAAACATGTAGAGTCATCTTTAAGCTCTTTTCTGACTCCTAAAACATGAAAATATTGACGAGCGTTTCTTTTAAACTCGTTAAAACGGAGTTAAAAAGACAGTCCCCTTACAGCTCTTTTCCGACCGTAAAAACATGAAAAGATAGCCGAATTTTTGTCGTTTAAAATTTGATATTGGTTATAAGACGACGTGTCATCGATCGCTTTTTTACTTTTTCAGGTCAAAGGCACTAATGACGAAAAGTACTCCTTGGTCATAAAAGATCAAGCGGTTCTCTCAAGTATTATTTTATACTTTTTCGGGCTTGGGTTCTCTCTAAAATTGAAAAACGCCGAGTTTCTCCTATACTGGAGTCGTTAAAATTTCACAGTAAAGGACCTATTCAATTACAAACATGAATGAACCACTCCTTCTTAGGATTCGAATTTAAACTAAGTTGGACTCATCTGAAGGATGAGCTTATAATCAAGCAAATGTTATCCTCCTCAAGATTGTCAAAAATAAAGAGGTACTTGCCAGAAATGGTGGGGGAAAAGAGAGAAAAATGAGCATGTTTGTCATACTTTGTAACCAGTCTTGCACACGGCACTTTTATTCACCTGGGTTGGGAAATCCTTTGCCTAACAGTTGATCAAACCACATTGAAAGTCTTCAGCCAGTTTATGGGTATTAACTTTGGGTCAATTGTCACTGAACCATCTGTCGTGTCATTATGTGTTCAAGAGGTCGCTTCCAATAAGCCATTCATCTGCAAAATATCTATCCATCTTGACCATCCCTGAGTAAGTCCTTGCAACTAAAATTTCTTCAATTTGATCTATGATTTCGTGTTGTAGGCTTGCCTAGACGGATCGCTTTCTATCGACATCAGCTCATTATCTAGAAACATGATCTAGGAATCGTCAGTACCTTGAGATCTGCATGCATCAATGGTAGATTTCTCGCCTTTGACGATAGTTTACATCATTGACTTTCGATCAAAGGATTCTGTGACATGCTCGACGTCAACACATTTATTCGCATCTCATGGATTGTACTAGGCACTTTGAGAGCCATTGACATCACTAGTGGTTTCTCTCATGCTTGTTAATGGTTTACATCATTGACTGGTAATCAAGTGGCTTCTACCATGTTCGACATCAACAAATTCATTCGCATGGATAGAATCGTACTATTTCGGGAAGTAGAAATGAAGACTCTGGATCTAGTTTCCACAATCGAGGCTGCAAGGAATTTTGTATTCATTATATAATGAACTATTTATAAACAGATGGCTACGTCCATACTGTGTCCACATGAGTCTATACTTGTGATGTTTTACAAGATCATTCCTGTATCAGAGTAGTAGTTAGTTTTTCTAGTCAGTTTTGATCTGAGCATGGGAATGCCTACCTCAGCGATGATATGATCTCATATATATATTTTGCATTGAATATTTTTACAGGTTCCAACCGGGTTCTCCACAAGATGATCCTCGAAATGATAAAGTACTTCACTCTTCCTAAATGATAAGAAATCCTCATCTACTACAGACTTCGCACTTTAGGGGGCAATCCGTTACACAAAAATATCGTCACCATGATTATTTGCAGTCAGTATGGGTATATCATCATTTATACTGTCCTCCTAAGAAAGTCTCAGACCTCAGCTCTTCAAATCAAGCTTTGAAAATGAGAGAGAGACATTAAAAATCAATGTAACTCTAGTTTTGCACTTTCTCTCATGGTCACCTGCGGTTCCGCACCTTATGTGTACAAACGCTGTGGACCTGCCCACTCTGTCCCTAACGGTGTAGGTGCGGACCCCTGTGCAATTCAAAAGGCACACATTTTACCTTAAAAAAATTCACTTTGGGTTAATTCTAGAGGTTTCTAGAAGGAATTTTGACGTGGATTGTTCGCTCTGAGGTTGTTCATGCATCCCAAAAGAGAAGGAGCTAATCCCTTGAGGAGAGGAGCTATCCCTTTGAAGGAGGGCTTTATCCCTTTGAAGGAGGACCTAGTAACCTCCCTCCATTGCACTATAAATACAGGCATTGGGCTGGTTGCTAGAGAGGTTAGAAGCTGAACATTTTTGAGGGTAAATGCTGGTGAAATCAAGACTTCCTAGTTAAACCTAAAGAGGAGAGATCACATACCTTTCTGGTTTCATTGGGGAGTGAGTGAAACTTGTCAAAGTAGAGGAGACTTATTGCTGGACCCTGGGAGGAGCTTGTACAGTGTCAAGGCAAAGGTTGTAAGGTTATTCTTCTTTTGAATTAATACAATCAAACTCATTTTTCTCAACAAGTATCTTATGCTATTTGTTTCATGGACTCCTTGACTTTCATGTTAAATATGTTTTGATGCAGTTGGCTTTTCAGGTGCTATTTAATTTGTTTGCCTTGTTTGTGTTTGCAGATTCGCGAAAAGGAGATCATTTGGATCGAAGGAGCGAGGGCATCCACAAGCTAGCGTTGGACCTAAGGTAGGCCCTAAAAACACTTGTTTTCTATTGTTCATTAAAGCATATTTAGAGAAAGATAGTGTCTGGTTGCTTTGCTTGTCATTAGGTCTTCTTTAGATTCTAGGAAGGTCTATCTTGTCCGCAATATCGACTTATTATGTGTGACAATAACCTTAGGTAGAGAGCTATGAAAATCAAAGAGTACAAATAAGAATTATACAAAGTGAACATTAGGGCAAGATATGTAGAGGAGTCTGCAAAGAAAACAACAAAGTATAAATGGGATTAGACTAGACGTACAATATGAGATTAGTGTATTCTCACCTAAGATAGGAAAGGAGGCATATTAGCTAGATTTGAAGGCTTAAGGGAAAATTACAAGGAAGAAATTTGGTAGAGGTAAGAGTGCTACTAGAGGAAGAGAGAAGCAAAAAAATAAATGGAGATATACTACACCAAGAGATGAAGCTAGTAGCTCCATTCCACAATGACAGTAAAATGGAGAATCCATAGGCCAAAGATCCTTTTCTAGAGGAAGAGGAAGAGGTACAGGAAGATAGGTTTGTTGCTACAGGTGTGGAAATCTTGGACACATGGCATATGATTTTCCAGGGAACAAAGAAACAGACCAGAGGAATATTGTCACTACTTAAGCAAAGGAAGTGAATGCATAGTTGTAGGAATTTAAGAATGTGCCAGATATAGTGTTAGGAATCATGATTTCTGTTAGACCAAACCTTGTGGGTGTTAGTAAATGATTGCATCGATAGAGATAAGGATCCATAATAGGCAGTTATACCATGTCACAAAACACATGGGGAGTGTTGGTTTTGTTATGTTCCTATACCAATAGGTGTCATAATTTATGATTGACTTAGTTTATCTCTGAAATATGTACATACCTTTGTTTTCTGCAAATTTTTTCCATATTTGTAAAAAATAAAAAAAAATAAAAAATGTAAAGAGGCTATGTCCTAAAAGAAAAATCAAAGGACAAAAAGAATAAAGAAAAGGTCAAAAAAATGAAAGAAAATGAACCCCAAAGAAAAATGAAAAGACCATGAAAGTGTGCAAGCCAAAATGCCACTACTATTTCACTTTTGTATAAATGATTGTATGCAACTTGTTACTTATGCCAAAATCCATGGTAACCAAATAGTTTAATCTTGGTTATTCCATGTTTTCAATTTCATGCTTAGAGATAGAGAATAAATTCTGACCAAACTGTTTAATATGACCAAACTGTTTAATATTCACAGATAAGTAGATAGATATAATGAATAAAAGGAGCTCAATAGTTTAATATGAGCCCTTGGATGTAATAAGGATAGACTTAGATAGATTTCCATTGTAAAAGAAAAGAAATATGTTTCATAAGGGTTTTCCAGCTTAAGTGCACCCTAATAAAAAGTAGAAAAAATGGGAGGATGTGTAGATGGGTAAGTAGATGAATGGTTGCAGAATGGTGTATGATGAATGATTAGTTGAAACTCATATCTTTTTACTTCCATCATCATATTACTTTTAAAAAATGGATAATAATGAGGCATTTACAAAGTCAAGTTATTAATTTCCTCATTCCTTTTACCCCTAAATATCACTAATTACCCACAAATAACAATCAAAGCACCTAAAAACTTAAGTCAATGGGGCTCAGAGCATTTCTCTGACTTTTGGAGGGACCAGACCCTCGGCCCAATGACTTATAGGCTCCAAGTGCTAAAACCCCCTCATCAACATTCACCCCCTCCATAATTCATTCATTTTTCCTAAAACCCCCTTTTCCCAAAGTAAAATCACTATTTGCTTGGGAAAAGTAATTGTTCCCACACAAAACCCCTTTCACAAAAAACCCACAAAATGCACCTAAGCCTAAGTCATAAATGTTTAAATGCGTAAATGTGAATATATTTCGAAACATTTTACTTAGCACATTCTTATCTCCGTTTTCCATTTCATATTAACATTAATTTATTATAGTTAACTCCCGCAAAATACACCCCGTCCTCGTATGTATTATTAAAATCCCTTATGTTAAATATCCCTCCTCGGTTTGAAATATAAACCCTAATATAGAAATAATTAGATAGATTAATTAATCTATCTGCGATCAATTAAGACCTGTAACCCTCCATTGCATTAAAAATGAATTAATTAATCAATCTGTGATTAATTAAGAACCTTCCTCCAATCATATTGTCCCCAACATCATTAATCTCCCTAATCCATAGATACTATCCCATCGAGCCCCTCAATTAAATCCCGATCAAATCCCTTCCCAATCATTGTACGATCTGACCCCTCCAGATCTAACGGCTGATGCTCATGTCGGGCGGCCTCTGATGTCGACCTTTACCTACCTGATGTGAGTGTTTTTACTATTTACCCTGCCACTACGTGTCACCCGATGAATGGCATCAGGTGGACCTCTCCCAATACTGCCATACCATCATAAGCGGTGTGATAGATTCTGCTTACCAGCTTCCCTAAATGACAAAACATCATTTTCTGTCAGTTAGCGCCAACTGTCACATTTCCATTATACACACCAAAAAACATTGACTTTGCCAATAAACCCAAAAATACTCATTATTTTTGTTTTACAGTATTATCAAATCAAACACTTTTTAATTTTCATACTCATATTCATATATGCTACTTCAGTGAAGGGAACCCGCATGTACACGCAACTGTGTCTAATGCAACTAGCGTATATCTAGTAAACTTATGATTTAGTTAATCCATTAAATGTTGATCTTTAGTTAGTGCATCAGAACTTGTATTAACCATATGAATAGTAAACAAGTGCAGTAAAGCAAAATAGATCATCACACACAAGAAGCACACATGAACACCATAGAGAATCAATAGCATGGGCCCAATACCTGGTTCAACACATCGGACGAGATACCATGGTCCAAAACCATAGGCCCAAATACTGAGGACTAAGTACAATGGACCAAAACCCAATGTACCCGCCTTCCCTTGCATGAAAGTGCATGTATACATATACACACCTTTTGGTCGGATAACCCGCGTGTATACCTAGCTTTATCAAAGGGAACCTGAGTATATCTTCATTCAGTGAGCCTTAACTGTGATCTGTCATCTTAGTAGGTTGCCATCAAAGACAACACCTGTATCATAATTCCAACAATCTCCCCCTCTGGACTTGATGGCAAAGCTAACTTTCCATACTAAGAACTGTCATTTTAATGAGTTGCCATTTGTACATTACATCTGAACTTGATTCCTTTGAGCTTCTCTACATCCCGTGTATTCTGTCACATCTGATATCTATTTTGTAGATTCATCTAGTTATATATAAGTGAGATGTTCTGCTACTAGTGGGTTTCCATCAAGTACAACACATGCATCATAATGCCAACAATCTCCCCCTTTGGACTCAATGGCAACAATGATACCAAGCCACTCTCCCCCTTTGACATCAAGGGAAAAGGGCGGACCAAGACATTCTCTTCCTTGACATACATTCTGTTGTCCATACTTCCCCTGAGTACCTGCTGAAATCTCTGATTAAGCTCCCCCTTTGTATATTCCAAGGTGTGCCAATCTGTCCATGCTCCCTCTGAGTACATGCTAAAATCTTTGCTCTATTGAAGTGTGATGTTTATGCTCCCCTTGACTGTAAGCAAGGAATGCAAAAAGGTGTTCTACAAGAAGAACATGACTCTATACATCATAAATGACCTTCCTATCACCGAAGACTCATACATACATCCATCTCGCAACCAAGTGGGGATATACCAATACCAATAGTTTATACATCACTGAAATATTACATCACCCTTCCCATGCATAGTGGGGGTACAAATTACATCATATGACCAAAAGGGATTCATCAAATGACTACAATAGATGGAGACAAACTATTACATCAGGAGTCTTGATATGACCTTTACATTGAATGATATACATGACAATTATAACATAGACCAAACATCTAAATAAGACCATAATAGTCATCAACAACTATCATACATAGTGTATGATCTGCTCCATAAACATCTGTCAATAGCATCTAGACCAGGAACCTGTATATGTCCATTAGTGTAGATAGCATTAACCTACAACAAGGTATGTCTGCATATAGATATCAACTCATCCTTTTGAACAGAATTCTGCATATGACATACAAAATCATTCACATTATATCATATGTGAAAAACACCATATCCATGTCATCAACATCAAGATCTGCATGTTCTTATATATCATCCAAGTATCATCACTTGGGAACATCTGCATCAATCAACATATGTAGGTATCAACCTATCATCATATAGGTAAGAACTTATCATCATCATGTCTCCAACAATGCAACTTTTAGAAATCGTCCATGTATCCAGCACCATGTATCTTGAGCTTAAGATCTGTTGTCAAGACTTCTTGATATCATCAACAGCAACAATCCTCATCCATGTGAGCGCCAAGAACTATAGGAATCCTGCATCATAACTGTATTATATGTCATCAGTAGCATATGAGTGACTCATCATCAAGTAATGAAATTGTGTATTCAAGCTTTGTACTTCTCCTTATCCTTATGAAGATCACCATGTAAGCACCATATATGCATCATTAGAGAATCAACCACAAATATGATTTGAATACCAACTATGTAACCCCAAGAATCATATGAGATTTTGTCATGGACAAATCATAACCATATCATGGCAAGATGTATTATTTATCCATATAAGCATCATAACCAAGGACTACTAACCATAATGCCAACAATGCATTATTAAAAGCATATGCTACCCTTGAACCTGTGTTATCTGTTCATTGTCAAATCTGATCATGTATATATCAACAAGAAGTATCAAGGCATCATCATCATCAAGTTAGGATCAAAACACTTCTAAACATCTTACAAGTATCAAGACATTTCCAAACATCATCAGCAGATTGTAAGCATTATCAAACAGAGCAAATAATGGAATGAATCATATCAGACCCTTTTTCCTGAGCATGTCCCTACTGCTTTTCCTCAAACTAACATATACGCGATTGTGTAGTAGCTAAATCACGTATATATTCGACTTCTCTTTATGAAACTTGCGTATGAGATTGAGAGCAATGGAATTTTAAACTTTCATCTTCCTTTGAGTCTATCATGTCTATACATTGTGTTGTGCCATATATTTATGATTGTACTTCCTTCTTCTTCCATATCTTCAAGTGTGATGATGTTTTCTCCTTTTGGTATGGTGCCCATACTTTGTTCCTACATTCCTTTGCTATATGTCCCAACTTGTTACATGCATAACATATTACATGTTTCATATTCCTTCTGTAGCAATCAACAGCTTTGTGACCAAACATATTGCAAGAAAAAAAATATCCCTTAAAGTACTTGGAATGTGATGATCTTTCTATGTGATGGTCATGAACCATTCTACTTTTGCATCTACCTACGACATGTCCAAGATAATGACATACATAACATTCAACATTATTCAGCAGAGGAGTAAAAGATTTCCTTTGAAGAATTTCTTTCCTTGGTTGTTGATGGGATTGACCTCTCATCTCCTTGTTGAGTATTTCAGATTGTACATTAGAGTTCCTTGTCTTATTTTGTGAACTAGATTCACCTTTAACAGATTCATGAAAACCAAGACCAGTTTTTATAGTAGTAGACCTTTGACTACTAAGAATATCATCCAAGATCTTAGTACTATCTTGAAATCGTAAGAGCTTATCCTTTTTTCTAAGTTATATTTTAGAATATTTACCTCAACCTGATATTGCTCCTCCTTTTCATGATACTGATTCTTCGTGTTTTCTTCAACTTTTCTTCCTTCTTCCAACTGATGTCTTAGTTCAAGAACTTCATTTTCTTGTTTTTCAAGAGCTTGGAGTAGTTCTTTATTATGCTTATTTGATTCTTCAAGATCTTCTTTTAGCGAGAGGATCGTAGCTTCAAGACTTTCATAGTAACTGGATCTATATTTGAGTTTCTTGATTGTTGTGCCCCTTTCATTGACTTCATTTCTTAATGATGTCACTTCATCCTACAACTTTTGACATTGATCTTCCTTGTCCTTGAATAACTTCCTTACCTTGTTTCCTTCCTCTGGTTGAGCTTTTAGTTTGGTAGCTTCTTCTTTGAAGGAACATTCCCTTTTGTTTAATAGATCTTGTTGATCTCTAATTTTGTCTATAAGAATTTTAAATTCTGCCTCTATTTGATATCTTTCTTGCTCACCCATAAGAGCAAATTCAGTTATTTCACTATTACTTTCATCATCTTCAAATGGATGGATAAATGTATCACCAGAGGATAACAAATTCATACCTGATAGTTCTTTTGCTTGTTCATCTTCATTCTGAAGTGATTTTGAATCTGAGGTGCTTCTTCCACATATTCCCCAATCGATTCCCCCACTGTCATAGCTCTTCTGAGATGTCTTCATATTCTTAGGCTTCTTTCCCATTGTTCTACGGATCTCCTTCAAACAATCAAGCTTCTACCAAAGGACCTGCATTGATTCCAATTGTTGGAAATAATACTGAGAGGGGGGAGGGGTGAATCGGTATTATCAAATCAAACACTTTTTCATTTTCATACTCAGATTCATATATTCTACTTTAGTGAAGGAAACTTTCATGTACACGCAACTGTGTCTAATGCAACTAGCATATATCTAGTAAACGTATGATTCAGCTAATCCATTAAATGTTGATCTTTAGTTAGTGCATCAGAACTTTTATTAACCATATGAATATTAAACAGGTGCAGTAAAACAGAATAGATCATCACACACAAGAAGCACACATGAACACCATAGAGAATCAATACCATGGACCTAATACCTAGGTTCAACACATCAGACGAGATACCATGGTCCAAAACCATAGGTCCAAATACCAAGGACTAAGTACCATGGACCAAAACCCAATGTATGCACCTTCCCTTGCATGAAAGTGCGTGTATACGTATATGCACCTTTTGGTCGAATAACCCGTGTGTATACGTGGCTTTATCAAAGGGAACCTTCATATATCTTCATTCTATGAGCCTTAACTGTGATCTGTCATCTTAGTAGATTACCATCAAGGACAACACCTATATCATAATGCCAACACCTTCTATTCTCCATGCACACTCAGAGTACTTTCGGGCCGTCACCCTGCTTCCAACTTTCAACCTTCAGAATCCGCTGAACTCCAAATTACCATTCCAGACCCTTGTGCTCCATGCAAACAGTGCACCATAGCCATTTCTCCCTTCATGCAACCATAACCAGGAATTTACCCGTTTTACTAAGAAACCTTATTTCCATATTGAACCTGAACTAAATTACTATAAAAAACAAGTAATTTAGTAAAATTAAGTTGTTCAACAGTCTTGAGACTCCCTGAAATGACCCAGTTCTTCGTAGTTCCCTAAAGTCCCCTACCCTCATCCTTGAATCCACAAGAACCAAGGATGGACATTCCAGTTGTCCTAGATGTCATGCCAGTTACCGCGCCCCATAGAGATTTGGACAATCTTCCACTGGCAAACGGAGACTTCCAAATAAAGGACCTCACCTTTGATGAAACTCCTCTGAAATTGCATTGCAAGTACCAAGACAATTACATGAACCATGCAGAAAAAATAGGTCTCTAGGAATCAAACCTGCCCAAGTATCAATTCCCCAGTGTCCATGTCTTCCTGGATATTATCCACCAATTCCATGCAAACTATGACCCTAATATGAGAGTTGTAATGTCCCCAGACCAGAAAATCCTATTCACCATTACAGCCAAGTCCACAAATGAGATGTTACAGTTGCAGCCTAGTCACGACCTTACTCTCCTTTTCATTGTGGATTTACATGAAAGATCTTTAAAGCTGTCCAATTCCAAAATCACCCAAATCTGGCAGACTTTCATTGAAGAAAAATACATGCCAAAAGACCCCCCTCCTTACATGTCATGCTTCTTTTCTAATTTGGGCAAGGATATTACCACAAGGATAGCATGCATTTTGGGTCTTACTACTAATGAGTATGTCGATGAGATGACCTTTGCCTACATGTCTATTTTTACCCATGGTCAACCTCCTGCAGCCAAACTTGATTATGCTAATTTCATTGCAGATAAAATGCATGATCAATTTATGAGATTAGAGAATGAAAGAGTCTTCAAATATTTGTCAGTCCTATATCACTTGTTTCTTTACTACAAAACTGATAAGTTTCCTTTCTATGTGCAAAAGATTGATACTAAAGGAAATCCTAGGTCTGTCATCTTCTAGACCTCTATATTCCACTACTCTTTCTCTGCTTCCCATCCATATACAGATTTTAGTAACCAATTTGTGCATCTAGTGACTACCATGTTGATAGGAAGTTCCCCTCCCAGAATTAGTGTAGACATTAAGAGGGTTCTTCAATTGTCCAAACGATACAAAGTAGAGGATTAGTACTTATACCAAAGCCATACTTAAATCAGAATCTATGGGTGTGAGCTACCTCCCTACAAATTACTTAGATATCTCCCCATGATATTATTTGCTCTGGAGTACTATAGGAAAATGATCAATTCTGATGAAATTCACTTTCTCAAAACCAAGAATAAGGCCTAGCTGAGAATAAAATATCACCTAGGCCCATTTATTTGTGACAACAGAGGAGCAGGAAAGGAAGCAGATGAAATCCTCCAAAGGTTGAAATTAAACTAGAGTTTCATCTGGGTCTATGACCCTCATAGCTTCATTAGTGACAGAAGGCAGAAACATAAGTTGTCACCTTATATCCATCATAGGATCCTAGAGATTGAACAACATGCCAATCAATCTGAATGGGTGGAAGGCACTTTAATAGAGCAGGATAGCACACAAGTTGTAGTTGACAATGTATGGGTAGATTTACAAAGAAGGCTTGATGAAGATTCATTTGTACATGTTCCAGGAGAGACTTCATCACAAAGACAGTCACAGGATCCTAGTACACGACGATCCAAATAGGCAGAAGATTCATAGCAACCAAAGTCCTCAGAACAAGCTGAGTCATCAAGACAACAGGAACACTCAGAACAACAAGAAGAATCTGAGCAGCCGGAAATCTCAGAGGAGCTATCTCAACCTCAACAAATCATGAGCAACCCTTCTGTGTTGTAGACTCCTCTCATTGAGGAGAGAAATCTTAAAAGAGATAGGGGAGAGGCCACTACTTCTAGTAGGGCTATTGATCAAACTTTTGCTAAAAGGCAAAGGTTTAACCCCTATGTAGAGGAAGAATATATCGAGGAGACCATAGGCAACATAGTGGTAGATAAGACAGATAGTATGCAGACTATCCCAGTAGGTGATACACCGTCCACCTCACATATACAAGTGTTGGAAAGACAAAAACGCATAGAGGTGTCATCTTTCAGATCTTTCTCTGAACAGAGCCTAGACATTAAAGGCAAATACAAAAACATTAAAGCTAGGAATTAGAAATTAAAAGCTCAAACCTATGCTCACTACCTCAAAATGGCTCCAACTAACCAAACCAGGCTTATGCCGTCTTTTGACATAAAGGAACGAAAAATGTAGATGAGCTTCCTCAAACCTGCTGTACAATAGTCAAGATCAATGGCTGACTATTTGAAAACTGATTTTGAAGTTTTGGCGAAGGATATCCATCCAATTTACCAGATAGAAATCCACAAGCAGACCGGTGAAATGGTCTATTCCACATTGACTAATAAGGCCATCACAGCACTTCAGTTACAAAATTCATTGCACAACACTACAAAATAGCTACAACTGGAAAAGGCCTCCTCTCAGGCTAAAGATATTAGAATAAAAACTTTAGAAGACCCAGTGATAGAATTGGGACATGATCCCAAATATGTCAAAGCAGCTGAACAACTGATTAAGAAAAAGAATGATGATATAGCTGCATTAAAAAGGCAGCTTAAGATCCCTCCTCTTCACCATCCTCAAATTACAGAAGTCATAGAGAAACAAAAGGAGGAAGAAGTTATGGAATTAGTCCTTAAGTTAAATGAAAAATTAGAAGAAACTGAAAAGGAATTGGTGAAAGAAATACAGTCTAAGTAGAGTGAGCTAGCCACCGCTCCTTAGACTGTCATACTGACAGTTTCTTCAGTAGTACCCTCCACTTTGGTAGCTTCCTTGGCACCAATACTTCCACTAGTGACAACATTTCCAATAGCAGAAACTATTCCAACCACAGGTACATCAACCAGTCCAGCAACAACAACAGAAAAAACAAATGAAGTGATCAAAGCCATGAAACATATGAGTATCCAAGCTACTGAGTTGAAAAATCTCAAAGAACAAATATCAAGTATGGAAACAAACTATGAACTTGCACAAATTCAGAACAAAGAAGAAGAAAGGAAAAATAAAAGGATGGAGGAAAGAATAAGAGTCCTGGAGAAGGACTTAACACTATAAAAACCACTAGGAGACATGAGAAATATATTGTGGGCCAATATCATTGATTCCATCAATGATATTTGGCCTTCTATCTAGATTATTTTTGAACAGACTGAACTAGTCAAGATAGCTTTGGAAGCTATACAGAAGACCAAAGAAGAATTGGGAAATAAGCCCAATGAGGCAAATCAATTAATTGATTTCTTGAACAGTAGAAACAGGTACCAATTGGATGAGTTAGAGATTAAAGATAGAACAACTACCATCATTGAAATTAAGAAAGTTCTTACTAAAAGGACCTTGATGCTTGACTTGGAGAAAATGTGTCAAAGTATTCAGGTGCATATAGATGACTTCATGTTGAAGTATGGAATTTTGAAAGAGAAAGGCCTTCCAAGCCCACTGGTCATAAATGACAAGTTGATGACACATGAAGACTACATTGAGAGACTAAATAAATAGGCCAGGAGCCAAGCAAGCTCCTTAGCTAGGTTCTTTATGATGTCTTGCAAAATCTATTTTACATAGAACATGAAGTAAAGCACCTATTCACAAACAAACCCAATTTTGTTAAGTACACAGAAGCTAATGAAGTGTACAGGAAAATGATTAGATGGAAAATACCGAATGATAAATGGTGGACCAATATTACAGATATACTATAAAGTTACTATAGTAAATATATGGAGTAAAAATGCTTACTACGGTGAATTCTGGCAAATACAAGTAAAGAGTATTAGTAGGTGAAGTTAAGAGTGAAGTCCAGCACACAATGACCATGACGGCTGCAAGAGACAAATCCGAGTTCCAGTATCCAGCACGTTCACAAATAGTGGGACAACAAACAATCTGTTTTCCATATGTCTCTATCTTCGTGTGGATGATAACTTTTGTTTCCTATAATAAATCTCGTGTAGTTATGAGATATTTTGTAATATTTTTTGTATATATACTTCACAAAATGAAGTAATTAGGGTGGATTAAAAATCATTTCTGTACACATTTTGTTTTGAGCTAAAGGAGCTATTGTAATCAAGGCTAGACTGGTTTACTAGATTTAATAAAGCTGAGGACATTTCACTCGATTCATGTGCACTGTGGGAAACAAATAAGTATCATTTCTCTCATGTTTATAAATCGTTTTTTCCTTTATGTTATGAAATATCAGATGTGTTTTCTTATAAATCTTAAAAACAAATAAGGAATAATACTATCAGAATTAACTTAAGTGCTCTCTGTCTTAACTGTTTGCTTATTTAATGTTTTCTGCTAAATTACTTAGGTTTGGGAATTCTTAATTTCTCCTTTACTCCTGTAATCCATCACTCTCTTGGCCCTTAGCATAGGATTCTTAATTCCCCTTGGTATTTTCCTAACCTCCCTGCTTCATTTCAATCCCTATTAAGGATTCTTCATTGCCCTTTTCCCTAGTTGAGATTTCCATTCATCTATACTTTAAGATTTGTCCCTACACTATTAGCTTGCCTTGTGAACTCTTACCTCAGGATTAATAAAATCTTGTTAAACCTTTCCTACTTGACCCCATAGCCCAACGGCTTGAATACCTGGTCTACCCATCCGTTTCCTTAATTCCACCAAAAAAATCAAAACAAACACTTTGAGAATTAATAACTAGCCTAACATCATATCAAAGCAATGATAAATTATAAAGAAAGAGCCCTCTTTGAGTATATATTGGCTAGGATCTGTACTTAAAAGAATGGTTTGTAGTTGCCTTGGATCCTTTCCTTATTTTAAATAACTTCTAAGGAAAATCTGAGTGATAACAGGTTTATCCAATGTCCAAAAATCTCCCCCCCAACATAAGCCAAGTGAGTATCTAACTCATGAACTACACTCTGATACCACTTGTTAGGAATCAAGATTTTCGTTAGAAAAAAATCCACAAGTGTTAGTTAACGATCACATCACCAGAGATAAGGATCCACGAGAGGTGGTTAGTCCATGTCATGAAACACATAGGGAGCGTTGGTTTATCCAATGTCCAACAAATAGGAGAGACCTTGGTGATAAATAAAGCATTAATTAAGGAGGAGAAAGAATTTATTGAGACAGTTAAAAGGAGAGCCATATTCTGAATTGTTTGCAAAGTTCAAGGGAAGTGTTGTAACATAGTGATTGAGAATGGCCGTACTGAAAACCTGGTGTCTACAGAGGTTACAAAAAAACTAAATTTGAAGAAGAAAAAGCATCCAACACCATATAAGGGGTCTTGGTTGCATAAATGACATCAAATTTTGATGAATGAGAAGTGTGAGATAGAGCTTCAGATTGGTAGCTACAATGATAAGATTATGTGCGATGTGATGCTAATAGACGTGTATCATATTTTTCTTGGTATGCCATGGAAGTTTGATAGAGATGTTGTATGTGATGATAAAAGGAAAACCTATAAGTTTTAGAAGGACAGAATCAATCATACCTTGCTTCAATTACAAGAATAAGGGACTTCTGAATCCAATGATCCTAAATCTTTTTTGATGAGTGGAAAATATTTTTTATATAAGTTGATGACAAAGGAGGTAAATTTTTCTATTATTTGCAAAACTAGAGTTGTTATTACTTCCACTACTATTTTTTATCTTCCTTTAGAAATTCAACAATTGTTGGAGGAATACCATGACATTGTTGTGGACGATTTTCCAAGAGAACTACCACACATAAGGAGTATCAACCATAATATCAATATGATACTAGAAGCAAGTTTACCCAATAAATATTCTTATCGCATGACACCTAAGGAGAACGAGGAAGTCAGGAAGCAAGTGTAGGAGTTGTAGACAAAGGACTGATATCGGAAAGTCTTAGTCCATGCATAATTCCTATAGTGTTGAGTCTAAAGAAAGATGGTGTATGGTGCATATGTACAAACTCCATAGACTTAAATAATCACAATCAAGTATCATTTTCTCTTGCCACACATTGATGATTTTCTAGATTGTTTAAGTGGTGCCAGTTGGTTTTCAAAAAATGATTTGAAAAGTGGGTATCATTAGATAAGAATTAGAAAGGGAGATGAGTTTGAAATTTCCTTTAAAACGAGTGAAGGATTGTTTGAATGGATGGTTATGCCATTTGGATTCTCTCATGCACCCATTACATTCATGTGGCTGATGAATGAGGTACTAAAAGAGTTCATATGGAAGTTTATAATTGTTTACATGGGTGACATATTAGTTTACGATGAGTCAAACGAGGAACATATATAACTCTTAAGGTATGTGTTGGAGAGAATACATCATCAAAAATTACTTATACATTTGCAGAAATGTTCCCTTTTAAAGTAATGTCTTGTATATTTATGATTTTTCATTTCTAGAGATGGGTTGAAGATGGATCTGGGAAACTTAAACATTATTTCTGAATGGTCCTCTCCTAGAATTATTTTTGAAGTCATAAGTTTTCATGGTTCTGCAAGATTTTATAGGAAATTCATGAAGAACATAAGAAAAATGAGCAAATAAATTATGGGGACAATTAAGAATAATCAACAACCATTTCATTGGATTGTTGAGCTAAGAAGGGCTTTTAGATGCTAAAATAGAATATTGCAAAACAACCGGTCCTTGCACTTCTAGATTTTAATAAACCTTTCCAAGTGAAAAGTGATGTCAACAATGGAACAATTGGAGTGGTACTCAGTCAGGAGGGCATACTCATTGCTTATTAGAGTGAGAAATTAAATGATGCTAGAAGGAAATATACAACCTATGATAAGGAATTCTATGGAGTAGTTCAAGCTCATAAAAAATGGAGGAATTATTTATTGTCTAGAGAATTTTTTCTATATACTAATAATCATGCCCTCCAGTATATTATGCAACACCTAAACTAAACCAAAAACATATTAAGTGGGTCGAGTACTTGCAGAATTTTATATTTGTTTTAAAGCATATCAGTGGACAATCTAATAAAATTGTAGATGATTTGAGAAGGAGGAAATTATTGTTGGAGGAGAGTCAAATTCAAGTTTTGGGATTTGATTTTATGAAGGAATTGTATGAGAAGGATGTAGATTAAAAAGAATCTTTTGAAGCTTGTAAGGGGCCATCTTCTCAAAATCTAAGCCTATAGATTGACTATATGATCCAATATGGGTTGCTCTTTAGGAAAAACCAGTTGTATATTCCTAGATGTTCCATAAGGGAGAATTTAATTAAGGAAAAACATAGTGGAGGCCTTGGAGGACTGTTGGGAATGGGTTCGCCCACTAGTAGTATTGGGGCTAAAATCCTGTGTTTTGGGACAATTTTGTAATACAATTGTAAAGATCCAACATCCCCCCATAATTCTTCAGGTGAGACTTCAGTCCGCGCTCCGCGGGCTAATGCTGAAAGGGACAACAGTGTAGGGATTTGTTTGGCTGACTAATGTTGAACCTGGGTCAGGGCCCACCAAGCCAACAAATGGTTCTGTTGCCAGGACCTAGAATCTTCATGAGAGACGTGTGATGTCATGTCACTGGAATCCAACTAAGAAATATATTGAAGATTAGTTGGATAGGAAGATGCACGAATTCGCGGCACGGGAGAATAGAAATCTGTGGCTAACAAAGGAACAATGGCTAGATAGATACCTGTATATAAAAATCCATGAGATATTTTCTTGTTCCTTTCCAGTTGAGTTATACGATTGAACCACGAAGCTAGCAGATAACCAAGGAAGGTGGACGCTAGACGATCCTATTGTCTAGACCTCAGCGTTAATACAAAGACTCGAAGCCTCTGAGGATAAGATCATCTGCGTTGTCGAGCATTGGCTCGATTGCATCATAGGAGGGTTTGTGACAGAATTATCGAACAATACCTTAGTTAGTTACGGCAAGGCAGAGTGGTTCTTCTTCAAAGTTCCACAAGGTAAGTACTTGAAGTCTTTAAATACTTAGATTAAGATGTTATTGTGCAAAAAATAGGTTATGCAACTACCTTGATGGTTGGAGCCACACGAAGTGGAAATACTTAAAGAAATGAAGAAAGAAAGGGTCCTGAATATACCCCACTGATTTCACCTCCTTTGAGTGATGAAGAGGGAGTAGTGCAAGCTTCTTCGTGAAGTGCAGTTCAGTTGATAAAACAAGGGTTCCCATGACTACCACCTCCACCTTCATCACTGTCACCTATGACTTCGCCCACACCATCACCACCTCCACCATAGTTCAACATGGTGAATTCAGTGAAGTTGCATTTGTTTAAGGGCTTGGGAAATGAGGACCTGGACCAATTCTGGTTCATCGTAAAAGCTGTATGGGAAGCTCAGGGTGTCACAGATGATCACATGAATAAGGTGTTGTTGGTTAGTACTTTGCAGGAACGCGCAATAACTTGGCACATCAAGTACTTTAATCATAACCCAAATAATGGGTTGGCAGAAATCCAGACCGCACTAAATAAAGAGTTTGGTAGGCCTAAATCCAAGGCGCAGTCGATTGTGAGATTCAAGGAAGTCGCAATGAAACCAGAAAAGACACCTTGGGAATTGGATCATATATTGAAGTGTAAAATCCGTGAAGCTAATATGAACTTAACAGATGGACAACACCGCGAGTGGTTCGTGGCTTCGCTCCTGCCTCTCCTAAGGGTTGCGTTGTCACAACAAAAGATTATGACTCAGGAAGAGGCCTTGGAGATTGCAATAAGATTTCATGAAACTTCGATGCAAGATCTGATCTTAGGGGTTCATCAAATCCATGTTTTCCTCGAAATGAAAAGTCTAAAGTAGGATAAAATAATCCAGCCAGAGGCATGCGAAGAGGTATGGTGCATAAAATGTAAAGGTCAGGGGCACAACAAAGATCACTGCCCTGTCTTTGCGAACTATATTGCAGGAGGACCATTGCCTTTGAGGCTAGAAACCCAAGCAAGACCGAGCACAGGGCCTGCTTTGTGGTGCACTATATGTCAAGTAGCAAGGAAACATATGACTGATAATTGTCATTTGTTGGCATTATGATTCTGGTTTGGCTCTATGGTACAGGCTTTGTACTTGATGGCAACTCACTCAAGTGGCAAATCTCTATTGAGGCTCTTAAAATGATGGAAAATAAGAGGTTTTCAAGTGCATCGTTCACAAGGTGCAGACCCGCAGGTTCGCCGTCCAGGGATTGCGGACATACCCACAGGTTCATCGTTCTTAAGGTGCGTCCCCCAGTTCACTCGCTCCAATGCAGAGAAGCGCGCTCACATGGGGTATCCTATGTTTGGCCCTTGGTATTTAGTCCATATTTTATGATCCTATGGTTTTGATCCGTGGTATAGGATCTAATTTGTTGAACCCCGGTTTGGATCCCTTGTATTAATTTTTGATGGTTTTGTCCAATGGCGTGGATAAGGGTTTGACTATAATAAGGGGAAGGAGATCACTTGGCTATACACTTGTGAAATTTGAATATATTAAGATCTGAAAGTATGGGTGATTGGTTTTAAAATCTAGATCTAAATCAAGGAGAAAATTTAAGGCGAATCTATTGATAAGTCGTGATCTCTTGGGCGCATGATCAGATCTATGGATCGCGTTGACTGTGGCACATTGGAGGACTGTTAATTTGGCTGTAATCAGAGGTTCGCAGGCGATCAATTGCGTAGGTGTGGGGGTACGCACTGCAGGAGAAGACGCAGTGTGGGGGTACGCAACGCAACAGAAGGTGTAGTGCATGGTACGCAGCGCAGAAGAAAGCAGAGTGTAGAGATACGCAGAGGCACAGAAGGAACAGTGTGGAGGTACGCAGTTAGACAGACAGTGCAGTGCGTATCTAAGTTGAGGTACACAGTTCAGTAGAAGGAGAAGGTGCGATGGTACACAGAGCAGCAAAGGATATGGTGCGGATCTGCGCAGTTCAGGCACAAAGAGACTGTGGATATCCGCAAGTTTATATCGGTGAAGTTGCAGACCTGTCTTGAAACATTTGTTGGCTATCTTTCATCTATTGCTGCAGAGTTCTGGGTTTAGATTTCGGGTATTACTTTTCTGTTTACAGCATGCTGAGAAGTTGAGTGATTCATTGGTTGATTGTATAAGGAGATTGGGTGATTTGCATGTTCTTGATGATTATTTGATCTTCTTGGATCTAGTCTGAAAATTAATGAAACGTGGTCCTTAAAGAAATAGAAGAGCAAAGGGGGTTGTAGCTCCCTTCCAGGAGAGATTGGAAAATGAGAGAGAGTTGTAGCTCTCTGCAGGTTGCAGCCTGTGTACTGGTAAAGGACTGCACCAGTACAAAATCCTTGTAAAAGAAATTTCTAATTGAAAGAAGATAGAGACATATTGCAGTAGGTGGTTTTCACCCACATTGGGTTTCCACCTTATATCTGGTGTTCTTTGGTGTGCTTTTCTTGTTCTTGTTCATTTTTATATGACACTGACATACAAATTAATTAAAGTATAAATCTGGAAGGAATATTGAAACGAATTTGATAATACTGATTCACCCCCCCCTCTTAGTGTTATTTCCAACAATTAGTATTAGAGCGGGGTTCTTCAGAAGAAGCTTGATCGCTTGAAGAAAGATCTTTCATCATGAGCAACTACGAGAGGGAAGCATCAATCAGGCCACTGATTTTTGATGGACAAACTTTGTTTATTGGAAGGTAAGAGTTACTGCCTATCTTCAATCTCTTGGTACAGAAGTTTGGGATATAATAGATATAGGGTATACTTTTCCATCAGCAACTCCTACAGATCCAGCTGAGAAGAAGAAATATGAAACAAATGCAAAGGCGGTTAATACTCTATTAGGATGCCTATCTCAATCAAAATTTGTTAAGGTAATGCAGTTTAAATCCGCAAAAGAGATATGGGACAAGATTGTTCTGAGCTATGAAGGAGATGATCAGGTAAAATGAGCAAAACTTCAAACCCTTAGAATTTAGTATCAAAATCTCAGGATGTATAATGATGAAAGTGTGGCTAATTATTTTCTTCGTGTAGATGAGATTGTTAATTGTATGAAAAATTTGGGTGAAGAAATAAAAGAGGCAGTTGTGGTTGAAAAAGTTCTAAGATCTTTGTCCCCTAGGTTTGAATCTAAAGTTTCTGCAATAGAATAAAAGGACAATCTACAAAGCCTTAAAATGTCACAGCTGTACAAAATTCTAACTGCTTATGAAATGAGGAAAGGAGATACATCAGACAGGAGAGAAGTTTCCTTCAAGGCTTCAGGCAAAGGAGAGTACTATGAGTCAGGACACGTGTCAGAGGAGGAAGAAGAATCAAATTTTGTCAGAAATATTCAATGGGGTACTGGTCGTTTATGAGGTAAGTTACCTTTCAAATGCTTTGCTTGTGGAAGAGTCAGTCACTATGTTGCTAAATGTCCTCACAAGGATAAGATTGACAAAGGGAAGGAACCTGTTAGATGGAACAAGAAACAAAATGCATCTAAGAAAAGTTACTACACTCATGAAGACAATGATGGTCTATCAAATAGTGATGAAGATGAACAAGGTAATGATTATAAACTCTTAATGGCCTTTGAAGATGATGATTACATGGATACTATAGATGTAGATGGTTTTTATGAAGAGATTTCTCGACTCAAAATATGTTTAGAAGAAAAATATATGATCATTGATACTATGCAATTCCAACTTGATGAAAAGGAAAAATCTCTTGAGAAGTTAGAATGTGAAATTGTTGACCTCAGAAAAGAAATTGAGAAAACAAAGGTTCTTAATCTTAAGTTTGTTAAAGGATTTGAAACTCTGGATGAGATTATCAATGTACAGCGTTCTCCACTAATCAAGACAGTTCTGGGTTATAATGGAGAAACATCTCAAGCATCCACCTCAAAGAGCTATCTTGATGCAGCAAGGAGGAATGAGCAAAAACACAATGGATATCACCAGGTAAGGCAGGGATGAATTACATCAAGAAAAAACAAAGACTACCAGGTAAACCAGGGACAATCCATCTTAAGGGTGAACAAAAGCGACAACCAGCCACAAGTAAAAACTTCTCAATTTGCTTCAAGAATGGATGACAATAGAAATTACAATCATATGGCTGGTAGATTTGATAATCGCAGAAGCTTCTTCAATGGCCAATGTTTCTCTTTCCATAACTTCGGTCACAAAGCAGCTCAATGTGTTGCTTATAAGACAATCATGACTAGAGAAGCTCAAAAACAAAGAAGTATGACTGGGATTACGAAAAGGACCTATAACAACTTTTCAACACTTGAAAATGAAATTGAATGTTCTATTTGTAATAACTTCAGTCATGAAGATTCTGAATGCAGGAGCAAGTTTCGGTAGACAAAGGAACAAGCCTCAAGCACCAGAACATGGAGAATAAAGGAACCATAACCAGAAAGATGTGGGATAGCCTTTTATGTAGAAGGACAGGAAAATCTATGGTACATCGACAGTGGATGTTCGAAGCATATGACAGGTGATAAAGAAAAATTTGAATTATATACTGCTTTAGAAAAGGGTAATAAAGTTTCTTTTGGAAATGATACACCTGCAGCCATAAAAGGAAAAGGCACTGCTCATTTGAAAGAAAAGGTCAAAGCTAGAAATGTTTTGTATGTTGATGGTTTGAAGCATAATCTACTGAGTGTCAGTCAGATGTGCGATCAAGGAACCGAGCTAATATTTCCATCAAATGGATGTAGCATTCGTGATCTTGATATAGGAAAAACAATGATCAAATGCAGAAGAACTTCAAATAATCTATACATATTTGAAGAAGGACAACAATAATGCTATTTGAGCAAGGATGATGAACATTGGTTATGGCACCGGAGGTTGGGGCATCTAAGCTTTTCACAAATAAGGAAACCATGCAAATACCAAGCAGTTCGTGGTCTTCCAGATATCAAAATTCCAGAAAACACCATATGTAAATCATGTCAATTTGGTAAGAAAACCCGAACTAACTTCCCTGAGAAGGAAGGATCAGCCAGCAGACCTCTTGAACTAGTCCATACAGATGTATGTGGTCCATTTAGGACAAGGTCACCTCGAGGAGAAGAATACTTTATATTATTCATTGACAAATTCTCTAGGATGGTTTGGTTGGGACTTATGAAACACAAGGATGAAGCATTCGAAAAATTCAAATCTTTCAAAGCCTTGGCTGAAAACGGATCAGATCACAAAATTAAGTGCCTCAGGTCCGATAGAGGTGGAGAGTTTACCTCAAATGAATTTTTCGATTTCTGTGAGGAACATGGAATAAGAAGGGAACTCTCTACAGCTAGGACTCCTTAGCAAAATGGAGTGGTGGAAAGGATGAACAGAATGGTCCAACAAATGGCTCATGCTATGCTTGATGAATCTGGGACTCCCGCAACCTTCTGGGGTGAAGCTGCATTTTCTGCGGTTGTTATTCTCAACAAAACAAATGTCTGAGTGAACAACACTCAAACTCCTCATGAGCTCTGGTATGATGAGACTCCTTCGGTAAAGCATTTCAAAATTTTTGGGAGCAAATGCTATATCAAGAACACTGATGAACAACTTGGAAAACTTGAACCTAGAGCAGATGAAGGCATTCTCCTTCGTTATTCTCCCCACAACAAAGCATATAAGTGTTACAATAAAAGACTTGGAAGAATTGTTGACAACATTGATGTAGTCGTCGATGAAAAAGGATACATCCCTAGGCAAGTAAATCATGAAAATATCGAAGAGGATGAAGACTACTCTCCAAATCAGACAAATGATGAAGAAGAACCTCAAGAGGCACCTGAGGAGCAAATAAGGATAGAAGATAAGACTCCATCCAGGTACGTTCAAAAGAATCATCCAAAATCTCATATTTTGGGGCAGAAAGAAGCAGGTGTACAAACAAGAAGAACAATTGCAGAAGCCTCAAGCTATTTGGCATTGCTCTCCTCCACTGAACCACAAAATGTAAGAGAGGCATGCAAAGATGAATGTTGGGTCAAGGCAATGGATGAAGAACTTGAGAAGATCAAAAAGAAAAAAACTTGGGATTTGGTTCCTAGACCAAAAGAAGAATGTCATAGGGACAAAATGGATCTTCAAAAATAAGTTGAATGAAAATGGAGAAGTAATTAGAAACAAGGCCAGACTTGTGTGTAAAGGGTATGCTCAACAAGAAGGAATAGACTTTGAAGAAACGTTTGCTCCCGTTGCTAGACTTGAGGCCATCCGAATGTTCCTTGCTCTATCAAGCTTTCAAAAGTTCAAAGTTTTTCAAATGGACGTGAAATCAACCTTTCTGAATGGGGACTTAGAAGAAGAAGTGTACATTGAGCAACCAGATGGGTTCATCCTTGGGAATGATCCAAATCTTGTATGCAGACTAAAGAAGGCTCTCTATGGTCTTAAACAGGATCTAAGGGCTTGGTACTACCGTTTAGACAAATATCTTCATCAACAAGGTTTTTCAAATGGATCACCAGATATCAATATTTACATAAAATTTGAAAATGACAAATTACTAATACTTGTTGTGTATGTAGATGATATTATCTTTGGCAGCAATGAAGAAGCTATGAGTCAAAGCTTTTCCTTGGTGATGCAGAAAGAATTCGAAATGTCTTTGCTTGGAGAACTGACATATTTTCTTGGATTGCAAATCCAACAAAATGAAGGCGGGATCTTTTTGTCTCAAACCAAGTATCTCAAGCAGATTTTGAAGAAATATGGCATGGAAGATGCAAAACCAGTATGTACCCCCATGGTCACAGGATGTAGCCTCAGTGAAAATGCTGAATCAGCAGCAGTGCACCAACCAACCTACAGATCTATGATTGGAAGTCTACTTTATTTAACAGGTACCCGACCAGACATCATGTATGCAGTGGGAATAGTTTGAAGATTTCAGGCAAATCCAAAGGAAACTCATCTTCAGGCAGTGAAGAGAATTTTCAAGTACCTTCAAGGAACTCAAAACTATGGCTTATGGTATCATAGAGATACAGATCTCAAACTTCATTCTTATACAGATGTAGATTGGGCCAGAAGCGTGGATGACAGGAAGAGCACAAGTGGTGGTGCATTCTTTATGGGTTCCAGATTAGTATCTTGGTTCAGCAAGAAACAGAGTTCGATTGCTTTATCTACAGCTGAAGCGGAATATGTGGCTGCTGCATCTTGTTGCACTCAACTCCTTTGGATGTTGCAGACCTTGCAAGATTTTCAAATCACTTGTACTCCACCTATCTCCATCTTATGTGATAATACAAGTGCAATCAGCATTTCAAAGAACCCAGTCATGCATTCAAAGACCAAGCACATAGCGATCAAGTATCATTTTCTCAGGGAACAAGTGCTTGAACAAAAGTTCAAGTTGGAGTATGTTCCTTCTAAGGAACAAGTTGCTGATATACTCACCAAACCATTGCCCAGGGAGACCTTTGAATACCTCACGCAAAAGCTGGGGGTTGTTGATGTATCATCTTGTTGTTGAATCTCATATGTTTCAGAGATTGTTGGTTGTACACAAGGTTCATTTTTTGGCTTATGGATTGGTCGAAGATCAAATGGTACAGGTTCAGGGGGAGCACATATAATGCATTATTGGCATTATGGTAGCACAGAAGGAGAACATGGATCCTGATCTAAATATTTCTGCAATATGTCTCTATCTCTTTCTCTTATGGTGTATGGTGGATTATGGTTTGTAGATCTGGTTTGACGTCAGGGGGAGCATGATCAAAGAATTAAGCATGGTCTCAGGGGGAGCATAAATGATCCGGATTTAAACAGGAACGCAACAAATTACAGAGATAACCATATACACAAAGATGCAGCGGAAATAATACTTCATTTCATTAATGGAAAATACTGAAATATGCTTACAAACAGAAATGGCAATAAACTAGCTAGGGCGATGGTAGCTTATCTCTGAGAAGAGATGTGATGGCTACATGCCTCTGAACTGTGTTACAATGAGGCTCGAAGGCCTATTTATTGTTGAGAAACAATGGAAAAACCCTTAACATTCCAAAACCTAACCCTAGGAGATGAAACGCCAAACTGTGGGCCCCGTTTGGGGGTAAGTTGGTACATCAACTTCCCGGGGTCGTAACTTTGGCATATGATCTCCGTTTGACGCGTACAATAGCTCATTAGAAAGATCTATCCGAGCACTATCATTGTTGGAACGGGCAACACCAATCCATTCAATGGACTCGTGTTGCCCCGGATTCCCCCAAAAACGTCGTTTAGGGCCTCAAAACGGCTACGGAAGTTCAGGACCCGAAAAACTGCTAAAAATAGTAAGTTGTGCTACAATTAAGGAAACTGAAAATGCTGAGAAAGAAAATGGTGGGGGTCCAGGTGGACTTGGCAGGTGGCCACCAATATCCACCTGGATCATTCCTCCCCCCTTAGGAAGCAATGGTCCCCATTGCGTTGAGCTCCTCCATGAGATGAGGAAACTTCTGCTGAACTTGTTCCCTGGTGAGCCACTTGCCCTGCTGAAGGAGTTGGCCCACTTTGACAACTCGATACAGTTGGATATTCTGTTGGCGAGTGTTCTTGATCTGTGTGTCCATGATCCGATCAGTTGCAGCTTGTTCCATGCAATCTGGATTTAATTCTGTGGGTTTGAGCTGTTCTGCAATGTCGGATGTGTCTAGCAATGGTGGAAAGTATGGCCGAAGGCGGTCCACATTAAATACTGGGTGCAGGCCAAGGAATGGGGGAATGCTAAGCTCAAATGCATTGTCTCCCATAGCCTTAGTAATGGTGTAAGGACCATATCGGAGTGGTCTCAATTTCCAATATGCTCCAGTAAGGCGTTCCTTTTGCAAATGCAGCCAGACTTTGTCGCCCACCTGAAACTTGTGTGGCACCCGATGTTGATCATGTCGCTGCTTGTACTTGGCATTTGATTTCTCAAGAATGTCATGGACCTGCTGGCAAATATGTTGGATGCGCTCAATGAAGCTGGTGGCCTTATCTGTTTCGGACTGGACATGAGCTGAATTCATGTGAGTAGCTGCAAGTGGCATGGCCACATCAATGGGCATAGTGGTTGGAATCCCAAACCCACCTGAAAAGGGCTATGGCCAGTGGAGCTGTGAAGAGCTCGGTTGTAGCTGTGCTGAACGTAGGGGAGGCTCTCGTCCCATGTGCGTGGATGCTTTGAGTTATACATGCGCAGAATGTGCACAATCATCCTATTGACAACCTCTGTCTGGCCATCAGTTTGAGGATGGAAGGCTGTGGACTTCGTGAGTTTGGTGTCCAACATTGACCAGAGACTGGACCAAAAGGTGCTGAGAAACCGACTGTCCCGATCTGAGATGATAGACTGTGGGATCCCAAAGTGCACCCACACTTGTTCAAAGAAGAGTTTAGCAGTGGCTTCTGCTGTGATATTCTTCTTGCAGGTCATCATAATGGCGATCTTTGAGAACCTGTCGACGACCACAAAAACACAGTCATTTCCATGCTTAGTGGAAGGAAGGCCTGACATGTAATCCATGGAGATGGATTCCCAAGGTTGACTAGGGGTAGGCAACGGGGTATAGAGGCCTTGCTTCTTAATGGTCGATTTGGCAATGGCACAGGCAGTACATGATCAGATGTACTTCCCAACATCCTGTCGAAGATTCGGCCAATAGAAATAGTTTTGCAGTACTGCCACTGTTTTCTTGACCCCGAAATGCCCAGCAGCCCAACTGTAGTGTGCTTCCCAAATCATCTTGGCACGCTCGCTTGAAGGAACATAGAGGTGACCGAGGTGGCATAATAGGGCATCCTGGAGGTGAAAATCTGCAACCTGCCGACCCTCCAAGAGTGTCTGGTATGTGTGGCCGAATTCTAGGTCGCTTTTGTAGAGAAGTGGCCAATCAGAAGTCCCGTGCCCGCAAGAGTTGAGCACGGTGGTTAGCGCCATGATCGGTGGTCGACTGAGGCAATCTGCAACATTATTGGTGCTGCCCTTTTTATACTTGATATTCAAGTGAAACTGTTGCAGGTATGTAGACCACTTCTGATGGCGATCATTCTCCAATTTCCCTTGGGTCTGTATGAACTGCAGAGGTCGGTGGTCTGTGTGGATGACCGTTTCCTTCCCCAAAATGTAATGCTTCCATTGTCGGCAGGCCTGTACAATGGAATACATCTCTTTATCATAAGTGGGGTACTTCCGGACTGTGTCTGAAAGTGTTTCACTGTGATATGCCACTGGATGTCCATGTTGAGTAAGGACTGCCCCAATAGCATAGTCAGAGGCATTTGTCTCGACCTCAAATGGTTGTTGTAAATCTGGTAACGCGAGCACTGGTGCCATGCAGAGGCGATCCTTCAACTCCCTGAATGGCTTCTGTTGAGATTCAGACCAAAAGAATTTTGCTTTCACCCCGCCCTTGGTGACTTGACTCAAGGGCCAAGAAATATGAGAAAATCCCAACACAAACCTGCGGTAGAAGTTGGCAAGACCTAGAAAGCTGCGGAGCTCTGTTAGAGTGGTTGGAGAGGGCCAATCCCGAATGACTTGGACCTTGGCTGGATCGACATGCACCCCCTGTTCATCAATGATGTATCCCAGATACTGAACCTCGGTCATGCCAAAAGTGCATTTCTCCAAATTGGCACATAGCTTGTGTTGCCGCAGTGTTTGGAGAACCTGTCGGATGTGGTGGAGGTGCTCTTCCCAACTCTGGCTGAAGATCAGAATGTCATCCAAGTATACTACTACAAAGGAGTTGGTGAATGGCCGCAAGATGTCATCCATTAGCCTCATAAAGGTTGCAGGAGCATTCGTCAATCCGAAAGGCATGACCAACCATTCGAAGAGTCCCTCCTTGGATTTGAAGGCAGTCTTCCACACATCTGAGGGTTCAATTGGTACTTGGTGATATCCTGACTTCAGATCGATCTTGCTGAAATATTTCGCCCCCTTTAGTTGGTCTAGGAGGTCATCAATCCGCGGGATCGGGTACCTATTACGGACAGTGATCTTGTTCAGCGCCCGATAGTCAATACAGAGTCTCCACGTCCCATCCTTCTTCTGTACCAACACTATCGGGCTCCCACAGGGCGAAGAACTCGGACGGATGTGACCTTTCTGCAGGAGCTCCTGAATCTGCCTCTTGATTTCATTGTTCTCCAGAACGGAGCGCCGATAAATTGGTCCATTGGGTAGCGGCGCACCTGGGGTCAGATCAATGGAGTGCTTGACTTGACAGTGCAGAGGAACCCCTGCCGGGGAGATGAAGATGTCTTCGTACTCCTCCACAATCTTGTCCATCTGTAGCTGCCGTGCAGAGGGACCCCGTTTGGAGGCCACGGCCACTGTCTTCTTCTTCCCTTGAGGGCGTATCATCAGGAAAACAAATTTCCTGGTTTTGGAAATGATCTTACTGCATTGTTTTGCAGTAATCAAAGAGATGGCGGCAGGTGGTGCTACCTCTGGTATCCTGAACAAATTATTTCCCAATGTAATAATAACAGCACGGGGCCTTGATTCATACACAGCATGTCGCTTCCACAAGTATGGTTGTCCTAGTAATACATCACAAACTTCAAGGGGAGCAATGTCACACAATACCTCATCCGTGAAGGGCTTGATGTTGTATGGAAGGCGACACTGCTGGCTCACGCGAAGATCTCGCCCTTGGTGAAGCCACCCAATGGTGTATGGTTGTGGATGTGCTGTGGTCGGTAAGCCCAACTGCTTCACGACCTCTGCCGAAATGAGGTTCTTTTGACTCCCGCTATCAACAATGAACTGTATCGGGGAGCCCTTTACCCACATCTGGGAGTGGAAGAGACGCTCCTCCTCCTCTGGATCTTCGGGTTCATTTTTCTGGATCTTTGCGGTAGCAACAGTGGCGTTGGGATCCACATCAATGATCTGCTTCCCTTTTTCATACCCCTTATCGGGTTCTGACTCAGAGTCGGAACATGCATCTGATTCTGAAACCTTTAGCTCAGCCACCAGTGACTGCTTGGCCCGACACTCACTTGTGTTGTGAGTGGAGCTCTTATGGAACTCGCACCATTTTCCAGTGTCCTTTCTCGGCTTCGCGGCGTTGCTCTTTGCTTGCAGCTTCGGCTAGTTGTCTTGGGCTGTCCCGCCTTGGCTTTGTCCTTTGTTCTGTGGTTTAGGGGCACCTTTCCCCTGCTTTGGATTCACAGATCCAAAGTCTCGCTTCTTTTGTTTAAACTTCTGCTCGACCTTGACGGCATACCGGTATGCTGCGCCGAGCGAGGGGATGTTTAGGAACTGTATTTCTTCCTGGATGTACTTGTGCAGGCAGCCACGGTATTTGAGTATCAAATGTTGCTCCGAATCCTTGATACCCAACTTTGTGCGAAGGGTATGGAAAAGATTGGTGAACTCTGGCACGTCTTGGTCCCTTCCCTGCCGCAGCGTGGTCCACTTTATGTATTCATCCTCATAGCTTCCGACAGGGTAGTACTGCTCCTTGATGGCATCCCGGAACGAATCCCAGGTGGGTGCGGCTGAAAATAGTGAGCCAGTACTTTCATCCTTTTGCTCGCAGTAGGTTTCCCACCAGTCCTTGACATGGGGGGTTGCTTTGAGAAGAGAAAAAACAATCTTTTCCCGAATCGAAAATTCATGAACAGAAAAATAACCCTCTAGCAGATTTAACCATTTATCTACGGCATCGGCGTCTATCTAACCCTCGAATATGGGGATTTCAAAATTAACTTGTACCTTAAAGGGTGTGGCGTTTCCAAAGGAGCTGTTGGAAGCCGATGCGCCGCTTCTGGGTAGCCGCTGAAGGATCTGCGCAAAGCTGTCCATCATCGCGTTCCGTTGTCGCTCGAGCGCTTCTTCGAGCAAGATTTTGATGGGATCTCCTGCCCCCTCGTCTTTCTTCTCGTCCGCCATGGGAGGGCGTCGGGATTTTCGAGGCTGGTCTTGCAAAGGTTCAACCAGTTCAAGCCCTAACTCCTTATATCCCGACCTTGTTGGGGACATGCAAAGAAAAACAGAGAAAAAGCAGACCGCTCTGATACCACTGATCTGGATTTAAACAGGAACGCAACAAATTACAGAGATAACCATATACACAAAGATGCAGCGGAAATAATACTTCATTTCATTAATGGAAAATACTGAAATATGCTTACAAACAGAAATGGCAATAAACCAGCTAGGGCGATGGTAGCTTATCTCTGAGAAGAGATGTGATGGCTACATGCCTCTGAACTGTGTTACAATGAGGCTCGAAGGCCTATTTATTGTTGAGAAACAATGGAAAAACCCTTAACATTCCAAAACCTAACCCTAGGAGATGAAACGCCAAACTGTGGGCCCCGTTTGGGGGTAAGTTGGTACATCAACTTCCCGGGGTCGTAACTTTGGCATATGATCTCCATTTGACGCGTACAATAGCTCATTAGAAAGATCTATCCGAGCACTATCATTGTTGGAACGGGCAACACCATGTGTTGCCCCCGGATTCCCTAAAAAAATGTCGTTTAGGGCCTCAAAACGGCTCCGGAAGTTCAGGACCCGAAAAACTGCTAAAAATAGTAAGTTGTGCTACAATTAAGGAAACTGAAAATGATGAGAAAGACAATGGTGGGGGTCCAGGTGGACTTGGCAGGTGGCCACCAATATCCACCTGGATCAATAACCCTTTGCCCTTGATGTCAAAGGGGAGAATGATGATGAGGATCTCGAGGTTGCCATCAAGTACAAAGGGGGAGATTGTTGGCATTATGATTCTGGTTTGGCTATATGGTACAGGTGTTGTACTTGATGGCAACTCACTCAAGTGGCAAATCTCTATTCAGGCTCTTAAAATGATGGGAAATAAGAGGTTCGCAGGTGCATCATTCAAAAGGTGCAGACTGGCAGGTTCGTCGACTAGGGATTGTGGACATACCCGCAGGCTCACCGTTCTTAAGGTGTGGTCCCCTAGTTCACTCGCTCCAATGCAGAGAAGCGCGCTCACATGGGGTATCCTATGTTTGGCCCTTGGTATTTAGTCCGTCTCTTACGATCCTATGGTTTTGGCCCCTGGTATAGGATCTAATTTATTGAACACCGGTTTGGATCCCTTGTATTGATTTTTGATGGTTTTGTCCCATGGTGTGGATAAGGGTTTGACTATAAAAAGGGGGAGGAGATCACTTGGCTATACACTAGTGAAATTTGAATATCTTAAGATCTAAAAGTATGGGTGATTGGTTTTAAAAGCTAGATCTAAATCAAGGAGAAAATTTAAGGCGAATCTATTGATAAGTCATGATCTCTCAGGCGCATGATCAGATCTATGGATCTGGATGACTGTGGCACATTGGATGACCATTAATTTGGCCCTAATCAGAGGTTCACAAGCGATCCACTATATAGGTGCAGGGGTACGCAGTGTAGGAGAAGACGCAATGCGGGGGTACGTAGTGCAGAAGAAAGAAGAGTGCGGAGATATGCAAAGGCACAGAAGGAACAGCGCGGAGGTACGCAGTCAGACAGACAGTGCAGTGCTTATCTGAGTTGTGGTACACAGTTCAGCAGAAGGAGAAGGTGTGGTGGTACGCAGAGCAGTAGAAGGATATGGTGCGGATCTGCGCAGTTTAGGCACAGAAAGACTGGGATATCAAAAAGTTTATATCTGTGAAGTTGCGGACTTGTCTTGAAACATTTGTTGGCTGTCTTTTATCTATTGCTGCAGATTTCTGGGTTTAGATTTCTGGTATTACTTTTCGGTTTACAGCATTCTGAGAAGTTGAGTGATTCATTGGTTGATTGTATAAGGAGATTGGGTGATTTGCATGTACTTGATGATTATTTGATCTTCTTGGATCCAGTCCGAAAATTAATGAAACGTGGTCCTTAAAGAAGTAGAAGAGAAAAGGGGGTTGTAGCTCCCTTCCAGGAGAGACTGGAAAATGAGAGAGAGTTGTAGCTCTCTGCAGGTTGCAGCCTGAATACTGGTAAAGGACCGCACCAGTACAAAATCCTTGTAAAAGAAGTTTCTAATTGAAAGAAGATAGAGACATATTACAGCAGGTGATTTTCACCTGCATTGGGTTTCCACCTTATATCTGGTGTTCTTTGGTGTGCTTTTCTTGTTCTTGTTCATTTTTATATGACACTGACATACAAATTAATTAAAGTATAAATATGGAAGGCATATAGAAAAGAATTTGATAATACCGATTCACCCCCCCTCTGAGTATTATTTCCAACATCATTTGCTAGAGAAGTTTGTACAAACATCGCAACAACTGTTTTACAACTTATGCAAGTAGGTAGGGAATGATGAGCACGATTACCAAAGTTATGAATTAATGATGGATAGAACACCTTCCTGTAGAGTTCAAGCAGAAATGCGGCCTCCTAACTAGAGCGTTCGAATGGTGCAAACAATATTTCAGGGGCACGGATGAGGCTGAGGTGGAGGAGGAGCTGGAAACGGTCGAGGAGGACTGATATGTTACAATTGCTATGGACTAGGACACTATGCCCGTGAATGCACAAACTCAACGCGTTCATCATGCAAATATTGTACTCAGTCTGATCATGAGATTGAGGATTGCCCTACAATGATAGCAAGGATACACAATGAAGGGGTGCTACCACCACAAGCAACTCAGAACCTGTAGATTATGAGGGTTGAGCCTCATGAAGAGGATCCAAATGTGAATATAGTGCTCTGAAGTGGAATTGAAATAGGAAATGATAAGGGGAATAGCCTGAAGACAATGCATGGGTTCACAAAGCTCGAAAGAAGGAGGATGAATTTGATTTGGAGCACACACACGAAACATTCATGGAAGCAAAGAAGAGCTTCTCTGAGGCCTCTACCTCAAAGAGCCAGGATAAACCTATTCAGGAAATGGACCCTCTATTCTTACGCTCATGGGGGCGCCGTGGGAGGGCATTACGCAAGAAGGGTGACTGCACAAAATATCCTACGCACAGGGTTCTGGTGGCCAAACCTCCATTAGGATTCAAAAGCTTACTACAAGGCGTGAGATGTGTGTCAAAGGACTGGCATGCCATCATAGAGAGATGAGTTTCCTCAAAACCCATAGATGATGTTACAACCTTTCGAGAAAAGGGCTATAGATTTTTTGGGACCCATTTAGCCCGAAGGAAAGAAGACGTGAGCGCGGTACATTATCACCGTGACTGATTATTTGACTCGATGGGCGGAGGCACATCCTATGAAGGACTACACAGGTAGGACTGCTGTGAATTTTCTCTTTAAGTATGTACTCATGTGATTTGGGTGTCCAAATATTTTGATGAGTGATCGTGGTACACACTTTCTGAACAAAACAATCAATGCACTGATGGAAGAATTTCAGGCATATCACAAGAAAAGCATGCCTTATCACCCACATGCTAATGGGATGGTGGAAGAATTAAATAAGGTAATAAAGAACACACTAACCAAGGTTTTCAATGCTGAGAAAAGTGATTGGGACCTATGCATACCCACAGTACTATGGGCCTATCGAATGACATGCAAAAAGTTGACTGGACAGACACCCTTTAGGCTTGTATATGGTGTTGAAGCAATGATGCCCATGGAATATATTGTGCCTAGTCTACGCATAGCGGTATTCATGGGTAGGATGGATCGCGGGGCCCTAGAAGAGAGGGTTGTGTAGCTTGCTGAGCTTGAGGAAGAAAGGTTTCTAGTTGGATTTCACCAATAGGTCCAAAAGCAACGCGAAAAATCATGGCATGATCAACACATTAATCTGCGCAACTTTAAGGTAAATGATCTAGTTTTTTATATGACAGCAAGTTTGATAAATTTCCAGGGAAATTCAGGAAGCACTAGCTAGGGCCCTATTTCCTTAAGGCAATTACCGATGCTGGAGAAGTTCAGTTGGTTAAATTGAACGAAGATCCCTTCCTAGGACAGGTGAATGGCAACCGATTGAAGCCATACACCAGTGATTCGGCTAGGTGACTATATGAAGGTAGCATAGTCTTAGTGCTCCAGGTAAGTAAAAGGAGGCACAATACTATAAACTAAACTACCCAGGTTGGGAACTACACGATTGGAGGATTGTGCAGAGCGAGGAGATGTCACAGGGTTTTCAACATAGCGGAGAGAGTTGTGCTACCCAGGGAGAAATCTTGTAGGTCATCTGGAAAGTGACTATTAAAGTCACTATTCATGATTTGACGATGAAAACGTGGCCAAATGGAGTAGGAAGCTGGCATTTAAGACAAAATTTATGGGTAAGATCCTTGAAAATTTGCTACCAATCTGGCATTAATGAACCAAATTTAGGGGTAATGGTCGGATTTGAATTCAAAATGGCCTATAAATTACATGTGGAGGCCCAACGAAAAACACTTGGCACTTTGAACATTGAGTTGATGAGCTCCCAGACGTGCATGATCTGCACATTCTTTGAAGAATTGCTTGACTACCAAGAGTTTGATCGATTTACAAAGTTCGATTGCAATTTCATCTATGATTTTATCCTAAGATTCGAAGCTATGGATGCTGAAGCAGTGGCAGCCGAGGGGGTTGTGTTGACAGTTGTTTTAGAGCCAGAGAGAGCTACTTCGAAGGTTGCATAGGTATTAGCTAAAGTCCCCAAGTCACCACAGATGCCTAGGTTGAAGCCTACCCCAACCACGGAGAGTGAAAAGGATAAGAAGGACAAGCAGGCTACGATACTGATACACGTGTCACCTAGGAGAAACCCACAAAATGATAAGCCCACCGCACAGGAAAAGGGAAAAACTATTAACTTGGAGCCAGAGGAGGAAGAGATTGAGCACATCTTGATGGATGATGAGGATTTGGGGGTGGAAGTGGTGGATGTTGAAGTCGAGGCTAACCCTATCACTAAGTTGTCTGAATACATCCCTCCGCGTAAGGGAAAGACCAAGGTACCAAAGGACATTGACGAAAGCAACGTCGCCTTGCACATACCTCTACTACCCGATGAGATTGTTTTTGAAGGACTGTGCTTGGGGCAGTTTCCATTGTTTAAAATGGAACATTGGGACTTAGCTGACACTGAGAAGTTCCCTCACTTGGCCACAGAATAGCTAATGTACTTCATTGTTCACACAACTACCGAGATGAATGCGCTAGAACCATGGAAGTGGCTAAAGGGTGTAGACAAGGCAGCTCTGCTCAACCTACTATGGGTGTCGCACTACAATCACACACCCATTATAGTGTTGGTCATCAAGCAGCTGCTATGCTTGGTGCACGATGGGTGTCTATGGATAGAGGAGCCAATACCCATCACTGATAGGTTGATCCATTGGATCACATGGCTTCCCTATATAGGGGAAAATCTGGCCCTAATGTTTGGCAGAAAACGTGGCGAGAAGGCCCTCGTGGAGGTCATGAAGAATAAATTCAAGCTCATGAATAAGCCATGAGGCTATGCCATCTCGAGTATCTGTGATCTTGTGGTCAAGGTGGCCACATAGATTTTGGCAGGAAAAGTTATGAGGAAGTGTCGTGTAGATGAAGTGTCGACACCTATCCTCACTCTAATGGCCCAATGTGCCAAAGGAGTCAAGTTTAATTGGGCGCGCTATCATTGTGATGAGTTCCTTACAAACTGTTGTGAGGCACAAGAGCTCAGCAAGAACTTCCACTATGCGTGGCTCTTGCTATCCATTGTGCTAGTAGCCTGGGAGCCCCCTGACGACAGTCAATTCCCCTCGGTCGCATCAAACCTACTAGAAGCAGCGAAGTACGCTTCTTTGTGGGCGACCAAGGATTCTCATCACATCAAGGATAACAATATAGTATGGATCTTGATTGAAATGAATATACGCATAACTATCAATCATAAGCCGCGATTATCGCCTACTGTGTTTTTCAAACTCCAGGAGTACGTGGAGTTTAAGGAAAACATTCAATGTGTCTCGATTTGGACACAGAAGGATCCTGAGTAGAAGTGGCATGAATTGCCTTACTTGGCAAATCACGACGTGATTGATGCAGTTATTGACTACTGGTTGGCAGAGTGGTGCACTGCCTCATACTCGATGGTGGGATCAAGAAAGTCCATCGCTTAGTGCAAAAAGGAGGAGGCCAAGCTCAAGATGGCGCAGCTGGCCGAGAAGAGGAAGAAAGTGGTCGCTGACAAGACCTAAGCAGAGCGTGATGATGCACAACAGGTGGAAAAACAGATAGGTGGAACAGAGCGTGGCTCTAAAAAAGGTGCAAGGACACCTTTTCCCAAAATAGAGGAAGAAACAGACTAGCAGACAAAGTAGCACGAAGCGAAACCATAGACGGCGTCGTACCGCATCAATCATCCAAGTGGATAGGAAAAATTTTGGCCGTGAAATAAATCAAAGGCCAGTAATATGTCGCTAGACACAATCACCCTAACAAAGGGAGATTTGAATGAAATTGGAGACACAGTGCAGGATATCACCACTGAGTTAATGTAGCAGTTCGAGTAGCAGCAACAACATGTATTGGGTGCATGAGCTACAGATCCATGCATCACAGGCTAGTGCGGTGTCCACTAGCCTCACCATTAGTACCTCAAAAGCTGCCGCGATGCTGCATGCGAAGGACTCCGAAGTGATTAGGCTAGTAAATGGAGCACTAACCACAAAAAATGAAGCTGACAGACCTGTTGTCAGTGACCTCAAGGAAGTAGGGTTGAGCTTGGCAACGCTCCCTAGCAAGGTGCTCCACCTACTCCAGGATGGAGTGATCGCAGAGCTGAGGGCCCACGAACAACACACTTTGCAGGTAATCAGTGAGAAGAAGATCAATAATGGGGAGATGGCCCTACAACAAGACACCACCCTCACTTCCATGGTGGAACTTTCTAACACAAATCAGCAGATGATTAAGGCTGCGAATGAAGCCTACTAAATGGTCGTCGAATTGGAAATTCTTGAGGATGCAGAGGCAGATGAATAGGTCTACAAAATTGCTATAGGGTTGCATGATGCTCGCACAGAGTTGGCTAAGGTTCAGCTAGAGCTGAACCTACATATTGCAAATTTGCAGTTGAAGACCCAACCTTCAACTCCACCAGAGGTAAAGGAGTAACGTGCAACCACTGTCATAGAGGCGATAGCGGTAGTAGACAATGCACTAGTAGACTGCACACGACTGTTTGAACAGTCGTTCAAGGTCCTAACCAGTCTGCAAGAAGATCCTAATGTACAACGACTGGAGACAGACGCGTGAGAACTAAAGCAATGCTATGACCAAGTAAAAGGAACGACGTGCACTGTTGCTCTCACACAAAGACTGGCGAAGCTGTAGGAGGCCAAAAAATTGAAGGAACAAGTAGATGCAGCATAGCACAAAGAGGTAGTGTTGAAGGCATGCTCGAAGCCTTTGTTGGACGAAGCTTATTCAGTCACAACCTCCATTGAAGGAAACTTGCTAGTCTACAAGCGACTTAACAGAAGCTTTAGGCTGACAGTTTAGGACCAGCGACAGAGTAGTTGGTTGAAGAAGTGAAGCAGGCAACTGCGCAGTGCACTGCCGAGGTTGCAATCATACAAGTCGAGCTGGGGAGTCTTCATGCCAAGATCTCCACGCTTGCAGAGTGACTCGAGGGCGAGTCACCATGTTTGTGTTGGGGGCCTGTTGGGAACGGGTTCCCCCACCAGCAGTTTTGGGGCTAAAAGCCCATGTTTTGGGACAATTTTATAATAAAATTGTAAAGACTCTACATTTTGGGGTCATAGAGCGTGAAGGTTTCAACAGTTATAAAGGGTTGTCCACCCTTATTTTGTAAAGTGTCAAGTCAGCTATAAAGATCTACCCATGGTCCGTGGACCATGTGATTGTATAAAAAGGAGCTAAGTAAGTAAGCTCTAGGAAATTAGAATCAATTAAGCTTTGGGAGTTTTAGTAGAGAAGTCTAAGAATTTCGCGTATTAGTGTAGGTAGAGGCTCTGCAGCTGATTGTGTAGAGGCCTAAGGTGGAAGTTTGAAGCTGAGTGTGCGGATCCCTGTAGCTATCTGTGCAGGGTGGATAGAGTCTTTATTAAACTGGAAGATATCAACAAAGAGAAGTATTCTGAAATCACTGTGTATTTAGTCTCTGTTAATGCATTTAATTATATTGTGTTCTGGGTTTATTTTACAATTTTTATTTGATGTGTGAAAGTATGTGATTATATCTGTTAATTGAACACAAGTAAAGATATCAGTTTATGCGACGTTAACTGTAATTGACTGGTAAGATAAGTAAAACACTTGGCATAACTTGGGAACCTATACAATACATTGTCATAGCTATCCAAAAGTACCTAACCACTGGTTAGGGTTGAGCGAAGGTCAATCGTACACCTTCGTGGGGGTGTTGAAGGGCGAAATAAAGGGTAGATTGACAAAGCCCTAAAGGCTTAGCGACCTATGCGAAAGCAAGGGAAGAGTATATAAACTGACATCACGACCATCTCAGAGTGTAGAAACTTGGTTCCAGCATCCCCCCATACTACTTTGGGTGAGACTTCAGTCTACACTCTATGGGCTAACGCCGAAAGTGCCGACAATGTAGGGTTTTGTTTGGCTAACTAACGTTGAACCTGGTGCAGGTCCCACCAAGCCAAAAAGGACATTCTGGACAAGAAAAGACTTATAATCTATTGAAAATACATTATTACTAGAAAAAGTTGAGGATTGTCATGCAAAAGTTTGTAAAGAAATGTAGAGCTTGTCAATATGCCATATGAAGATGCCAAATCATGGGTGTGTATACCGCATTTTTGATTTTGTAGAGGCCTTTGGATTCGTTAAGTATGGATTTTGTTTTATGACTACCAAGAACTCATAAAGTTAATGGTTTTATCTTTGCGCTTGTATATGTATCTTTAAAAATGGCTTATTTTGTTCCTTTTGCTAAGACTAGTTATGCTAGTCATGTTGCTAATTTGTTCTTTAAAGAGGTGGTAAGATTACATAGAATTCCCAAGAGTATTGTTTCAAAACAAGAAACTAGATCCTTGGGACATCTCTAGAGGAAAATGTGGAGGAAGTTTGGCATAGAACTGAATTTCATCTCAACATATAACACATAAAATGATGGTCAAACTGAAGTAGTGAATAGAAGTTTGGGAAATATTTTACGCAGTTTGGTTGGAAATCACCCCAAACAATGGGACAAAAAATAACACAAGTTGTATTCATAAAATGACACTTCCAATAGAATAAATAAATAAAACCTTTTCCATATTATGTATGGAATGAACCCAAGAGAAGTGAATGAGCTCAAAAATCTAGAAAGAACAAAACATATAAGTGCAACAGGAGAAGAGTTTTCTACAACTATATGAGAAATCCATGACCAGGTAAAGCAGAAACTACATGACAATAGTCTTAAATATAAGAGTAGATAATATCTTAATAGAAGGGAGTAGAATTTGAATCTAGGACATTTGTTACTTGCACATTTGTTAAAGGAAATATTTCAAAAAGGCAATTACAACAAATTAAAATTTAAGAAGGTAGCACCTTGTAGGATCTTGAAGAAATTCTCTGCTAATGCTTATGAACATAAATTCCCACTTGGAGTTGGAATTTCACCATTGTTTAATGTACCGTATTTATACAAGCATGAGACTGAAACAAAATATCCAGCAAGTGTTGATCAAAATCAACAACCAATAGAGTAGGAGAAGAAGTGACCAACAATTGTAACTTTGCAGCATGGAAGGATTTTCGAAACGATATTAATCAAAAAACGAGGGACAAAGAGTATTTTGAATACTTGGTAAAGTGGAAAAACTTTCTAGTTTAAAATGAAACTTGAAAGGTTGCCACACTTATACAGGAAAGTGGCTAATTTGTTGAAGAACTCATGGGCAGGAGTCCATGAAATCTTTGTTCCTTGGGATTATGATGTACAGGCACCCATAATTCTCATTAACTAAGAGGTAACAAGCATTTAATAGAGGAGTTGGTTCCTCATTGAGTGGTTTGTTAGGAGAGAATTTATTTAGAACTTCCATGTGATTCTTTAAATTAGGAAATTTGTTGCAATGGTTGTAGCTTTTGTTATTTTGCCTAAAATGGTCTTTTGATACTACATTCATTGATCTAGAAGTGACCATGATGTAATCTATATATTATTTTGATTTTAATCAAAGAGCATGAGTGAATGCGGTGTGTGAGAGTTTCCATGATAACCAGTCCTTCTACAATCTTAATTATCGATGCACAATCACATTTGTAATATCACTATATTTTATTGATGGGACCGAGATGCTTTATATGTATATATATCATTCGCTAGAGTGATTGTAAAATGAGCAAAGGGGTTGTGAGAGAAGGGAGGAGGAGGAGTTTCCAAGAGTAGCAGGCTTAAAGGAAGAGGAGAGCCAAGAGGGAACCCACATATATATAACATAAAATGAGAGCACCAAAAGTTAAGTGATTCTTTTGTTCCCAAAAAATTTCGTCAATGAAGGAAACTCGAGACCATCAATCGATAGAATCTTGTAACAAAATTTCCTGGAGGTCAAAGTGGCGAAGCAGAGCCTAGAATTCAGGAAGGCCCAAAAGCCCTTAAGGTTTTAAAATTGTAATTTTAAAAAGAGTGAGGCACCAAGGATCATCTATTGATGAAGATGCAGAACAAAATAAGTTTTTATTACTCGGGACCATCAAGCCAGGAGGAAATTATAATTGAGATTTGGAAACCTTAGTGGAGTATACAACACTATGTGGTTGGTAGAATTTTCCTTTATACGTGACTCACGATGGAAAAGTGGGCCAATACAGAGGATAGAAGTGGAGGGTTTCATTATAGTGGTGAAAATGGATAGTAGGTCAGCTCGTAAGCTTGTAAACCTACAACACCTTTAAATTTCAATTTTAATAAAGTGTTAGTCTCCATGGTCATGGGCATATGTATATAAATACAAAGTGTGGCCTAGGAATCTAATATATATATATATATATCTTCAACCATACTTTCATAGAGTTGGCCATCCTTCTGACTCCTTCCACTTTGTAATAGACCTAGTCACTGTGATTTTTAATGGGATTGTATCCCAAAGGGTTGAGGGAAGAGTGATTCTAGGAAATGGCTTTGTATTAGGACAAATGATTAACAAATTTGAGTTATATTTTCATCAAAGCGACCAAGTAGCGCCAAAGTTCACAAATATATTTCATACTTTGCACACCAAGCTAGGTATTAAAGAATTTGAATGACATTTGGTACTTAAGTGCCCTCGTTATTTACATAGTTACATCTATATATAAATGGAGCTCTTGGGTGTCTCTGTACTTGGCACAACATATCAATATGCTATCAAAATAAAGTAGAAATTTAAATAGAAGAAGCGATACTTTGGATTTGCGGATCCTTCACAAAAGAAGAAGCGCAAGGGCATCCTCCAATCACTAAACAAATAATGTTAATTGAAAATCAAAGGAAGGCGCTAGGAAGTGGTGTAGGATCCCCAAAAGTCCCTCACACAACACTAATGAATGCCACTTAAAAAAATCTTTCTTGGAAGAGCTTAAATAGAAACAAATAGAATATAGCTCTGATTTTGATTATGAGCAGGATAAAATAAAGATTATCATTGATGTAGAACCAAATATTACCATAGAAATTAGGAAGATACAACCATAAAAGTCAGAAGATCCTAAGGAGGGCATGCACCTCCTCCATTCACAGATGTGGGTGATGGGGGACTCGCTATATTTCATCATTGACAGTGGGAGTCAAAAGAACTTCATCTTAGGCAAGGTTTTCAAGAGATTGAATATGTTAGTAGTATTAAATCCCCAACCATACAACTTTGGTTGGTTGAGCCATGTAAGAGACATTCATGTTAGCCATCAGTGTTGTTTTTCCTACAACATCAAGCCCTTCATAGACGGGGTACTATATGATGTTGCCCAACTTGAAGTTTGTGATGTTCTATTAGGAAAACCTTATGTGTGGAATCATTATGTTGTTTATGTGTCTCGACCCTATAGTGTCTTTGTTATTTTAGGGGATCAACTCTACAGCATACCAAAGGTAATTTCAACTACTTCGATTTGATTGATCTTAACAAAATATGGCAATAACGTAGTCTATCATACTTCCAAGTTTTCCCTTTCCATAATTCAATCAAAAGGTGAACAACAGGTCAATGTAACCATCATATCCTTACTACAAGTTCTCTCTATAGAACACAAATAGGTGCACAAGCTTGTAGAAGGGTCCAGAGATATATTCACCTTGCCTATAAAGGCACCTTGTCAACCACATTTACTAGATGGAAACCTTCCATACATTTAACATGGCTGGAATAAAGCTCTTTACATCTCCATTAAGTCATTTCAAACATGTTCATTGTTCCAGCCAACAATCCCCAAAGATGTCACTTTTACAACAACATCTTTACAAACAAATTCCTCCCCTTGAGGACCTAAATTTGTTGAACAATTTGAACACTTCTAACCACTAGTCCATGGTGCCCTACCAATAGCTAATGCTAAGTACAAAAAATGACATGAACAACAGGAAGTTTTGTGTAAGTTCCAAGGTACAAATTATGTGATTATGGACACCAAGATGAAGGGTACTCACCAGCAGAACCAACAAATCTATAAATTGGTTAAAAAAATGCAACATCTTCTCCATTCAAAGTGGTTCACTAGGAACTATGTTCAATGAAAATTTCCTCATCTGATGAGGGAACTTCACCCATGGCTTCCTGAGGCGGAAGGATTGATCTCTGTGAATAATAATTTCCATAGTTAATAATTATTTATATCAATGTCGGTTAAACCCATGGATGATGCATGATAATAAATAAAATAAATCATAATATTCAAGTAAGAATCTAAATGAATGATAATTTCAATTTTACCATCGTAATTATAATACTCACCCACGGTATTTACCCATGGTAATGTAATTTATTATATTTATTATATTTTCCAATGGTATCCATCCATGGATTTTGTAAAGGATGGTATTTACCTATGGCATTTGAAATGTAATGAGAGACATGGCTCTCGATGAAATATCCTTGTAAAAAATATAAAATACGAGACTTCACGATGGAGTAAAGAAATAGTTTTGTCCTAATGTAGTCTTACGCTATATTTCACAATCAATAAAAATAGTTTTGTTCTTTTATGTTGTTGTCTTATTAAATATTTGTCTTACACAATGTGTCATTTTCCTAGTTATTTTCACATTATGATATGCTCTTATTTTATCCATTATGTTTCATTTCTTAAACAACTTGGATTGCACCAACATTAGCAGGGCTCATGATAAGTCTATAGTAAAGTGCAGTTGGGCTAGAATAGTATCATTATTGGTGACTTGCTCAGAAAATTTTAGTATTTATTTTGTCACTTTCTTTGGTATCATTCCTCAAATTTCCAGATCGAGAGTAAAGCAAGATTTTTTCCTAATGTAGTATTATGCTATATTTGGTGCACTTGGGCTAGAATAGTATCGTGATGGGTGACTTACTCGGAAAATTTTAGATATTATTTTCTCACTTTCTTTGGTATCAATCCCAAAACTTCCAATCGGGAGTAAAGCAAGATTTTGTCCTAATGTAGTCTTATGCTATATTTGGCATTCAATAAAAAAAGTTTCGCTCATTTTATGTTTTTCTCTTCTGAAATATTTCCCTCATGCAATGTGTCATATTCTTAGCTATTTTGATGTAGGAGCATTGCACTACCAAGGCAAAATGATTTTTTACTAGCATAAGTGTCTTTTCATTTACAAGGGAGTCAATTCCCTAATTGTGTAGAATTGTTTAATTTAATATATTTTCCTATGTTTTTAAAATAAATTTACGTAATTGGTTCAAGTGAGGATTGATGTAAACAAATCTACCCTTTAGGAGATATCTTGGGACTATTTTGGAGGATTGGACATATTTTAGAGTTAATTGAATTCATGAGAGGATTTTATGGATCTAGGAAGTCTAAGAGAGTATTTTGTTGAAGAAATTGTGGATGTGAACCAATTCGAGTTCAAAATTCCCTTTTGTGCAAATATAATCAAATTCATGAGAATAGTAGGGAGAGTGAAGGTGTGGTAGAGGGGAGGGATTCCAGAGGATGGAAGGAAAAAGAGGGTCATAGGGCCAAGAAATTGAAATTGAAATATTGTTAGTTTATTTATTAGTATAATAAGTAATCTATTTGAGAAATTGAGTGTGTTGGAGTTTATTGTTTATCCCTGTACTTATGATTAATTGAATAATGCAGAGTTATAGTCCCATTATTACAACCCTCAAAAGGGATCAACACTCATTTATGTATATAATAGGGTTGTTCACAAAATTAGAGCACAATAGAAGTAGGAGCAAGACCAAAGGGAGTGCAACACTTTAGAAATAAGAGTATACATAATGAATGCAAAGAGAAAAAGACATAGGCAAGATCAGAGTCATAATGGAAGTCGAACTAAATTAATATAATAGAGATAGATTCGAGCCAGAGAAAGGACTACAAAGAAGGCACACACTTAATTTCTTTTTAAAAGAAATAACACCGATCAATTAATGGCGTTGGAGAACAAAACTTGAGTTCTGCCAAAACTCTCACATCAAGAAACATAGTGAGGCCAAAGGTATTAATCCTAGAAAGAAGAAGGAAGAGCGCATTGGGAGTGTGTAGCACAACCTGTAATTTAATGATCCCAGGACCATCAAATGACATAACCCAAGGCAAAAAACACTCAATATATGGATTCCCATAGCCCTGTGCACATAAGTAATTTGAATTTGAAGCCAGTAGTTACCAAGTGTTTGGCATAAGAGGGATGAATATGTGGAAGGAAATGTGGTGAAGTGGGTCCACCCAAAGGTTATACCCTCGTGATTTTTGTTAAGATCATCTGCTGACATGCTATACTATTGTGGTCGAGCTTACATAGCCTCAACAAGAAAAACAAATGGGCCCCACCTTGGGATTCCACCCGGGCAGTTGATATAAACGGCTCTCTCCATTGTGTCATGCTAACAAGAGTGGGATTATGAGGAGTTCATAGAGGAGTGGAAGCAATAACATGGAAGAGTGGTCCAACCACAAAAGTTTTAAGTTGTAAGTTAAAAAAATTAAATTTGGTTGAGTCTGGGCTTTTATAATCCATGCTTCAAAGGAGGAAAATAAAATCCCAGGAAAATTCACAAGAGGGCCTAAATCAGAGCTTTGGCACCAGAGTATTGTGAAAGTGGGTAAGCTCTGGAAAAAGAGGTTGAGTTTAATAATAGGGCATATGTAGAGAAGAGTCATGTGCTTATTTTAACAAGTGAAGATCAAGGTCATAGTAGTTCTTACCCAAATTTTGGGTTTATGCATATTGTATATGTATGGGAATTTTTGGCTACGATGGCTCTATGAACAAGCTTTGAACTTGGTGGTGTTTATATTATCCTTATATCTCTTCCCACTATTTATTTAAATCCTCCCCTTGTGAGGGATTTATAATCATGTAAAAGCAACTATAACCAGGGTTTGAAAGAAGCACTTTTTTAGATTGGGTTGAGACTTTGGGCTTGCATCATATGGTATCAGAGAATTTAGAGCTCTGAAAAAGAAGATTAAAATACAACAAAAAAAATATCTTGAAGCAGAACAAAGAACAAAGAATGCTCTATTGGACTTAGTAGAGATCTAGGAAAAGGTAAATTTGTTTACTTTTATAATTTGAATATTGTTGAATAAAAAGTGAACTCTAAGTAAAATGAAGAGAGTTAAGTATTATGAGTGCTAAAGGCTGGCATAACAATGAAAAATTAAATAGAAAACCGCAAGTTTTGGAAGAGAAAAAACTAAGGTTTTGAGGTTGTTTTATTTTTTTTATTTGTAATTAAATAGGAAATTAATTTCCTTATGAGAATTATAGTTTGAAAGTTGAAATGCTATTAGTTTGAAAGGTATATATGGAATATCAGAGGCAGAAGATAGTAGTGAAGTACAAAGAATTTTCAAGAACATGAAGATTTGACAGATTGAAGAAGGCGTCAATAGGGGTAAATTGACACCATTTAGACAACCAACAATGTTGTTAAAGAGGAAAGGAAGAAATTAGGAAGGATTATGATGAAAATCGGCAACAGAGTTAAATTTTTGCAGAAGAAGAGTTGAGGAAAATAGATTTCTCAAAGAGAAATTGAGAAAGTTAAAGTGCCGAAACCTAACAACTTTTGAAGCTAAAGAACATGTATGCTCTAGGGAAAGAAGAAAATATTATACTTCACAGAACCAAAAGAAGGAGGATACAATTTGTAATAAGCAGTAGTTGTGTAGAAGTGTTGGATGCAGTGATTGTGGGTAGAATTGCTTGAAGAAAGAGAGGAATAAGTTGTAGAGAAGGAAATAGAAATACCAAAAGGCTGAGATCAAAAGGAATATTACTGAGGTATTGGTAGCAGGTGTACGACTTTATGTGAGAGAGTGTCTTGTTATAGCTCACAACTGAGCAAGGAGAGTTCAGAACAAGAAGAATCATAAGATAAAATTACTACTAATGGTCATATGATGGGTTTAAGAAAGAGTCACATTGAAAGAGAAATGAATAATAAGCTATATGATACAAATAAAGTGGGTAGTGAATAATTCAAGAGAGAGATGGATGAGTTGAATTATAACTTAATTTTTTGAAATAAATGTTATAGGAAACCTAGGAAAAATAGAGATGTGGATGGATGATGAGGCAAAAAAAGTAAGATGGCCTCTCTTAGACAAATAATTTAGGTAGCGAATGTATGTACAAGTGAGAGAAGAACTTAGAGAAACAGAGTATAATTTGATCATTTATGAACAAGGCTTGTACATTACTGAAGAAGATGTTGAGGATGTGGAGGAAATACTTCTTGACAATTTAATGGACTACTCGATTAGTTCAGAACCAGATGACAAAGTGTTGATAAAGGCATCAAATGAGGCTAAGAAGAGTTATATTTTTACAACTAATAATTTGTGTGTTGTTGCAGGTAATGAACAACATTCAAATGACATATTTTTAACTATTAATGACCAAATGAATCTATTAGAGGAGATGGATGAGATTGAGGAATACTTACTTGAGAAACATTTTGCAGATGTTAGTGACGGATAGATATTAAGAGTTTCCATGAAATATGATGATGATAACGTTGGAGAGAAAGCAACCAGTTCCATGATAGAGGAATCAAAATTGAAAACTTGTGTAGGAAGTAGTTTTGTAGCAAAGCTTAAATTTTTGGAGGATTGGTTGGAAAATGCAAGACAAGTTAATGAAGAGAGTGTGAATAGGATAATCTATAATAGTTAGAAAGAGGATAAAATGAATTTTCAACAACAAGTAACTAGCAATATAAGAAAAATTGATCAACAAGATAGCAACACAAATTTGCGGAAGATGTACTAGCCATATGATCCGCTAGACATTGAGATTGAAGAAATGAGGAAGATGTTGATGGAAGTGTCTCAAAGGAGACATATTGCATAAAGAAGGAAGGTGGAAAAAAAATTACATTTGACAAAACATGTCTACATTAGCAAGGAAGGAGTATAATAACAACATAACTATTGGAAGCTTGGAAAATTAATGAAGAAAATAGTAGAGCAACAACATAACAAAGAAAAGAACCAATTGAAAAATAAAATTTGGGATCCAAGAGAGATTTGTTTCAAAATCACATGGTCAGGAGATCATGATTCATTTTCACCTTGCGATTCTGATCCAGGAGCATTCCACTTCCAAGTCAAAATGATTTTTGACTGGCATAAGGGTATTTTCATTACAAGGGAGTTGGTTTCCTAACTGTGTGGAATCATTTAATTTAATGTATTTTCCTATGTTTTTAGAATACATGTACTTAATTGATTAAACTAAGGAATGACGTAACCATATCTACTCTTTAGGATAGATCTCCAGAGTATTTTAGAGGATTGGAGATATTTTAGTGGTATTTGAACTCATGAGACAATTTTGTTGATCTCAGATGTCTAATATAGGATTTTGTTGAATAAAATGTGGATATGAACCAATCTAGTTCATTATTCACTTTTGTACGAATACGATCAAACTCAACAGAATATTAGGGAGAGTAGAGGTGTGATAGAAGATAGGGATTGAATAGGATCGAAGGCCAAAGAGGGCCATAAGTTCGAGAAGGGCTTAATTATTACAATCAAGCTAGGGGCGACCTATTGTAAATATTGTTAATATATTTTTTAATATAAGGAGTACTCTGTTTGAGAAATTGAGCGGGTTGGAGTTTATTTTTTACCCCTATACTTATGATTAATTGAATAATGTAGAGTTAAAATCCCATTATAATAAATATTAAGAGGGATCAATGTTCATTTATGTGTGTAACATGATTGTTTACAAAATTAAAGTGAAGGGAAAGTAGTAGCAATACCAAAGGGAACAAAACACTTTGCAAAAGAGAAGTATACTTTAAAGAATGTAGAGAGAAAGAGACATAGGTGAGATTATAGTCTTACAAGAAGCAGAATCAAAAGAAGACAATACGGACAAATTCGATCCAAAGAAAGGAGTACAAAAAGGGAACATTCTTAGTGATGCAGGAGCATCCCATGAAATGAATATCATTGGCCTAAGTGGTCAAATCATCTTTTAGTAGAGAGGGTTGGATCTCTTGAATCTATTTTTTATTATAAATTATTGTAATAACCAACATATTTTGATTATTATTATAATAGGGAATAAGCTTGTTAGAATAGGTGTGGATCGAGGCTTTAGAATAGGGAATTAATTGTTAACCTGATAAAAATAGAGATTGAGTTGTCGAATGCAGTTAGAGTAGGATTTGATTAATAAATTAGAAAGCATGTAATGATCGAGGGGATAGAGGAAAAAAATTGAGTTTTGAGAACTAAATAGGACAGAGAGCAGAAATTGACAAAATCAAGCTGAAAGGGCATGACTTTGTGCTTTATTTTTTATCTATTGGAATAAAGGATTGAATCGTGGTGTGTATTATTGTCCCTAGTGCGAATTCCCTTCGTAATTGTGTATCATGTTCACCATCATCTCTGGTGTTATTCTTATCGTTATGTGTTATTAACATAAAGAATATAGATGGAACAATGCTAAGGTTGTTATTTTTAAGGTTCTTTGTTTGAACACGTTGAAACCGTTTTGATCATAGACCAATGGAATGGTGAGCGGTGAAGGGTTGTGGAACGGTGAGTCATAATCGGAAAAACCATGAATCGAAAGGAGATTGTGGAATGTTGAGTGCATAGAGTAGTGAACCGTCGACAGAACAAAGAGGGCACGGAACTGTGATGGTTGTGGAACCATGAGATGGACCAAGGAGTGATTTTTGAAAACAAAAAGTGGTTATCGTGCAAGTTCAAAACCATAAGTGGTAATATTTTGTGAACATGATAAAACGTGGGAGCGCGACGTAGCCCACACAAAACCACCGATATTGCGTGATTTCAAAACAATAACCAGTGCGCTTGTTGAAGTGTGATATTGCACGAAGACCATTAGATTAGGAAGATAAAGATCGACGATGGATATTCCATCACGACGATTCCAGAATTAAAGTGACCGGTGATTGGTCAAATCAAGGTGGTACCATTCATTGATTGGTCGAAGGTAAAGTGGGACCGCCAATACAGAGTTTTCATGTGTCCTTGTTAATTATGTTTCTAGCCTTTGCGTTTCTGAAAATAAAATTTGAGATATTGTTGAGCTCAGCATCATTTGGTATCAAAGCGAAGGTTTAGATTATGTTACAGTAAACATGCCACCTAGGATAGGATCTGGCATAGGTAGGGGGAGACCTGTAGCGAATGCAATTTTGCTGGAAGAGATTCGAAACCTACGTACAAGAATGGAGACAATGGAAACTACTCAAAGGAAAGCACCTAATGAAGGAGATTCCAATTCTGCAGAGGAATCTTCTGAGGAAGACGAAGAGGATGAAAGAAAAGCTACCAAAGTACTCAAAATGTTGGCCAAAGCAAGTGGAAGACCAAAGCTGGAAATACCTTTGTATGACGGGAATCTGAATGTAGAAGAGTTGATGGACTAGATCAGTTCATTGGACAAGTATTTCAACTATGAGGAAGTTGATGACAAAAATAAGGTGAAATTTGCAGTTACCAGATTGAAGGTTCATGCAGCTATCTGGTGGGATGAACTACAAACATCCGGAGCAAGAAAGGGAAAGCCAAAGATCAAACAATGGGATAAAATGGTGAGTAGGTTGAGTGGTAAATTCATGCCAAAATATCATCAGTTAAATCTTTTTAGACAGTTACATAATTTGAGACAAAAGGGGATGACTGTTAAAGAATATACGAAAGATTTTTATAAGTTGAGCATTAAAGCAGGGCATGTAGAGGACGACGTAGAAAAGGTATCCAGATACATCAATGGCTTGAGATATGACATACAGGATGAAATCATCTTGCTGAGTCTGAAGACAATTGACGATTCCTATCAAGCAGCTTTAAAAGCAGAGGAGAAGATGTTGAGAAAAAAAAATCAAAGGAACAAAGGGTAAAGTTCATCAAGAGGTAGAGGAACTACCAGCTCAAGATTTCATCACCCTCAGGGTGAAGCAGGAGGTTCAAGTAGTAGACCATCACAGAGAGGATACTTTAGTATAGGAAGATTTACACCCAGAGGAAGAGGCCGAGGAAGAGAAATTCAGTGTTATACATGTGGAGAATGGGGACATGGATCGTGTGATTGTCCTCATAATAAAGCAACAAATCAACAGAATGTGAATGTGGTTGAGGCAAAGGAAGAAAAACCTCAAATTGCAAATAAGGAAGAATCACCTGAAGTAGGAGAATATTTTTTATTGAAAAGGGTATTACCTAAAGCATAGAAAGAGATAGGAGAACGAGCTTAGAGAAAGAGTTTGTTCAGAACTAAATGTAGGTCCACAGGAAATTGTTGTAAAGTGATAATTGACAGTGGAAGTATTGATAACCTTGTTTCTACAGAAATGGTGGAAAAGTTAGGATTAGTGAAAACAATACACCCTATGCCATTCAAAGTGTCATGGCAATGAAAGGGACGTCATCTTATTGTGACAAAACAATGCAACGTAGAAAACCAGATTGGTACTTATAAGGATGTGGTATTATGAAATGTAATGCCAATCGACATATGACATGTATTGTTGGGAAGACCTTGGCAGTTTGATAGAAAATCCATTCATGATGGTAGAAGAAACACCTATACTTGGAGAAGGATGGAGTGAAGCATAAATTGTTGTCATTAAAGGATGAAGCTAACAAAGGAACAACTGGAAATAATGTTTTGCTGATGAGTGGAAAGGAGCTATTGCAAGAAGTTGGAAAAGGTGAAGAAATGCATTTTTCTGTCAGAGGGAGACCTAAAATAATTTTGACTTCTACATACTTGAATGATTTACCTGAAGAAATCAAAACTCTATTGAATGATTTTGTTGATATTATTGTGGATGAGTTTCCAAATACATTGCCGCCAATCAAGAGTATTAGTCATCGCATTGACCTGATACCTGGAGAAAGTTTACCAAACAAAGAAGCATATAGATTAACACCTTAGGAGAATGAAAAAATTGGGAGACAAGTGTAGGAGTTGTTGGATAAGAGGTTGATTATAGAGAGTCTTAGTCCATGTCCTGTGCCAATAGTGTTGAGCCGAAAGAAAGGTGGTGAGTGGTGCATGTGCACAGACTCCAGAGCCATCAACAAAATCACAATCACATATAATTCTCCTTTACCACGAATAGATGATTTGATGGATTGTTTAAGTGGTTCAATGTACTTTACTAAAATAGATCTGAAATGTGGATATCATCAAATAAGGATTAGAGAAGGAGATGAATGGAAAACTACATTCAAAACAAACAGTGGTTTGTATGAATTGTTAGTGATGCCTTTCGGACTCACTAATTAACCCAGCACATTCTTGAGGTTGATGAATGAATTCTTGAAGGACTATGCAGGAAAGTTTATCATTGTTTACCTTGATGATATTCTAGCTTTCAATCGAAGCAAAGAGGATCATTTGGAGCATCTTAAACTAGTTCTGAGGACTCAGGAGAAAGAGAAACTGCTAATAAATATGAAGAAATGCAGTTTTATGAAAGAAGATTTTATCTATTTGGGATTTGTACTTTCTAAAGAAGGTCTAAAAATGGATCCAGAGAAATTCCAAGCAATATTGAACTCGCCAACTCCAAGAAACATATTTGAGGTTAGAAGTTTTCATGGCCTTGCAAGTTTCTATACAAAATTTATCAGAATTTTTATTCAGATTTGTGCACCAATTATTGAAACAATAAAAGAGACTAATCATGCATTCAAGTGGATAGAAGCTGCAGACCAAAATTTTTAAGTTGCTGAGGAAGAAAATCATAGAAGAACCAGTTTTAGCTTTGCCTGACTTTGGAAAAGTTTTTCAAGTTGAAATTGAGCTAATGGAGTTGCAATTGGAGCAGTTTTAAGTCAAGAACATAGGCCAATAGCATACTTTAGTAAGAAACTAAATTAAGCTACGAAAACATACTCCTCTTATGACAAATAATTTTATGCTATTGTGCAAGCTTTAAAAAAATGGAGACATTATTTACTACCAAAAGAGTTTAATTGTATTCTGATAATCATGCAATATAGTTCATAAGAAACCAACCAAAATTGAATCAAAAGCATACCAAGTGGGTAGAATTTTTGCAGAGTTTCACTTTTGTGATAAAAACATACAAGTGGTAAGTTGAACAAAGTTGTTAATGCTTTAAGCACTATAAATTTCATTGTGAAAGAATTAAGAGTTGGTGTTGTAGGATTTCAAGAAATGGTTGATATGTATAAAGATGATGTAGAATTTAAAGATATTTATGTAATTGTACAAAATCCAATAGTTCATAATAGAAGCTATTGGTTATATTATCTTATCCAAGGAGGTCTACTATTTAAAGGTAACAAACTTTGCATTCCCAAATGTTCTATGAGGGAAAACATAATCAAGGAGAAACAAAGTGGAGGTTATCTAGGAACTTTGGACAAGACAAAACCTTTGCTCAGGTAAATATTTTTTATTACTGGCCAAGGATGCAAACTGATGTTAAGATATTTGTTGAAGAGTGCAAGATATTTCCGCATGCTAAGGGGAGAAGCCAAAATACAGGATTGTACGAGCCATTACCAATACCAGAACAACCATGGGATGTAGTTAGTATGGATTTTGTTTTGGATTTTCCAAAAGCTCAAAGAGGAAATGATTCCATTTATGTTGTGGTAGATAGATTTTCTAAAATGGCACATTTCATTGCATGCAAGAATACTAGTGATGCAAAACATATTGCTAATCTATTTTTCAAAAGTTGTAAGACTACATGGTTTGCCTACAAGTATTGTGTGTGATAGGGATACAAAGTTTGTTGGGAATTTCTGGAGAACTCTGTGGAAGAAACTAGGTGAAAACCTTATTTTTAGTTTAGCCTATCATCCTCAAAAAGATGGATAGACCAAGGTAGTAAACAAAAGCCTGGGAAATATATTGAGGAGTTTAGTGTATAAAAATCCTAAGAAGTGGGATTTAGCACTTGCTCAAGCTGAGTTTGCTTATAATGACACCCCTAACCAGAGTACTGGGATGAGTCCATTCCATATTGTTTTTGGGATTAATCCAAGATGTGTGTATGAGCTCAAGAACTTGGGGAAAAAGGAGGCAAGAAGTGCAAAGGCTGAAGAGTTTGTAGAGCAGATGCATAAACTACAGGAAGATGTCAAAGACAGATTGCATGAAAGCAGTGGAAAATACAAATAGAGAGTTGATATGAAGTGAAATGAAAAAGAATTCCCAGTGGGTGATCTAGTGATGGCGTACTTGAGGAAAGAAAGATTCTTGTTGGGACTTATAACAAAATGAAACTGAAAAAGATAGGGCCATGTAGAATTGTGAGAAAATTTTCAACCAAGGCTTATGAAATTAAGTTCCCAAAACAAATTGGAATCTTGCATATCTTTAATGTTGTAGATTTGTACCCATACAAGGAGGAAAAGTCAGAGCTACAATACGAACCTGCAGAAGATGAAGAACATATTGTACATTGGGAAGAACAAACTCCTAAAATAGTCAAGAAAGAGGTAGAAGTTGTTTTGGAGAAAAGAATAACTAAAAGAGCCTGAGGACAATTTTATTTTAAATATTTAATCAAATGGAAGGGACAACTAATAGAGGATGCTAGTTGGTTGACCGCAATAGAGTTGCAGAAGTATGGAGTAAACCCTGAAAGTTTGATGGATGATACTTTTCTTCCCCGGGAGTTTGATGCAAGAACATCACATGAAATGAATATCATTGGCCTAAGCGGTCAAATCATCTTTTAGTGGAGAGGGTTGGATCTCTTGAATCTATTTTTTATTTTAAATTATTGTAATAATCAACATATTTTGATTAGTATTAGAATAGGGAATAAGTTTATTAGAATAGGTGTGGATCGAGGATTTAGAATAGGGATTTAATTGTTAGCCTGATAAAAATAGATATTGAGTTGTCGAATGTAGTTAGAGTAGGATTTGATCAATAAAACAGAAAATATGTAATGATCAAGGGGATAGAGGAAAAAAATTGATTTTTGAGAATTAGATAGGAGAGAGAGCATAAATTGACAAAATCAATCCGAAAGGTCATGACTCTATGATTTTTTTTATCTATTGGAATAAAGGATTGAATCATGGTGTGTTTTATTGTCCCTGGTGTGTATTATTGTCCCTGGTGTGAATTCCCTTTGTCATTGTGTATCATGTTCATGACCATCTCTGGTGTTATTCTTATGGTTATGTGTTATTAACATAAATAATATAGATGTAAGAGTGCCGAGGTTTTTATTTTTAAGGTTCTGTGTTTGAACACATCAAAACTCTTTTGATCATAGACCAATGGAACAGTGAGCAGTGAAGGGTTGTGGAACGGTGAGTCATAATTGGCGGAACCATGAATCGGAAGGAGACTGTGGAATGTTGAGTGCACAGAGCAGTGAATCGTTGGTGGAACAAAGAGCGCATGGAACTGTGACGGTTGTGGAACCGTGAGATGGAATGAGGAGTGGTTTTTGAAAACAACAAGTGGTTATCGCGCGAGTTCAAAACCATAAGTGGTAATATTTTTGTGAATGCGATAAAACATGGGAGCACCACGTAGCCCACACAAAACCACCAATATCACATGATTTCAAAACAATAACCAATTCCCTTGTTGGAGACCGATATTGCGCGAAGACCATTAGATCAGGCAGATAAACATCGAAGGTGGATATTCCATAGCGACGATTCCATAATTAAAGTGATCGGTGATTGGTCAAATCAAGGTGGGACCATTCGTTGATTGGGCAGAGGTAAAGTGGGACTGCCAATACAGAGTTTGCATGTGTCCCTGTTAATTAGGTTGTCAGGCTTTGGGTTTCCACCAATAAAATTTGAGATTCTGTTGAGCTCGACATCACTTAGTTCATTTTTGAAAGTGACAAGAACCATCAATTAATGGCATTATGGAACAAAACTTAAGTTCTGACAAAACTCTCACATGAAGAAACATAGTTGGGCCCAAGGTCTTAATCCTAGAAAGAAGGATGAGTCCATTGGGAGTGTTACAAAAAGTCTATCATTTAATGAGCACATGACCATCAATCAATGAAACCTGAGACAAAAACCACCCAGAAGCTTAGAAACATGTAGACTTGTGCCTGAAATTAATTTGGATTGGCAGTCAGGCATTACAAAGCATTGAGTATAAGAGGGATAGAAAGGTGGAAGGAAACATGGCGTAGTGGGTTCGTCGGGAGGTTCTACCTCAATGGGGTTTGCTATAATCAACCATTGACGAGTCAAGGTAGTGTGGTCAGGATTATGTAGCCTCAAAACGACAATAGAGTGGGCCCCACCTAGTAATTCCACCCTAGCAGCTGATATAAATGTCTCTATCCATTGCATCAAGCTTATAAGAGTGGGCTTATGTGGAGTTCACGATCCAAAAAAAGTGATAATGTGGAAGAGCGGGTCAGCCGCAAAGGTTTTAGGCCGTGTTATCACAATAAACATTGTTTTTAAAGGTTTTTTTATAAAAGGATAACAATTTTAGTGTCAGCACTTTTGATGTAATAAACAGGGAAATTACTAATAGCGGGACTATCAACGTTTTAGTAATATGATATAGTCTTCTGAATAAATTCGGTGACAATGGGCTCATCAACAATTCCATTTTTGTTGACACACCAAGCTTCAATGGCAAAACAAAATTTTAAATTTAAAAGGTTGTGATTATGCTGACCACATCAGCGTCACAATATCATTAAAATGTTTCTTTATTCGGCTCGAAGGGGTTAAAAATTATTTGTTAGTAAGTGTTCTCGACCGCTATGACTCAATGTTATTGTACTAATTTTACCATATGATAAAAACCTAATTTGCAATTATCACCTCAACTCTGTAATCATTAACCTGCATAGATGTAATATTCCATTCCACACGTCAAGAAATCAGTAATATTCGTTTTCAGTTTGGAGTTAATCACACTTTGCATTTTTGAACGCATTTTACTCACAGGGATTCAAGATCAAACCTCGATAAGACCACACAGAACAATAGGTAAAGGAGGTAAATAAAATTCTTCTAAGCCCAAAGCACCAGATTTGTTGGACATATATCCCAACATCCAACAACAGTTTCAATGAGCTGGTTGGAGTGATTTTTTCCGTCGTTGCACCAACTACCACGATTTAATGGCTTGGTAATTTGCTAAGGTTTCTAATGGGAAATTTGTGGAGGTTGGGATTATGTCTTTTACAGTTACAAAGAAGTCAATTTCTAAGGCCACAAAATTACCAACAGATGGAGAAATGATTTTTCACAATCACTTGTTGGCAGGGATCGATGTCCCTTTCTTTTTGAAAGAGGAGGTCAAGAGTCAGAACTGGAGGGTGAGAATTTAGAATGAATGGTTACAGGAAAAGTGGCACACCCTTCTTTTCCTATGTCAGCAATAATTCACCCGTGAAGAGAGATTCAATCAGGTAAACCTATATCATTTCTATTTCCTTGCACATCTAGTTGATTAAGTTAGAATTAATCCTTGTTTTTATCTACTATAAAGTATTAGGCATATCGCAACTAGGTTTACAGCTCAAATAGACCTCTCCTCACATTTCATATATCACAACGTCCTCATCAAACTTCTAATTGAAAACTAGCTAGCCAGGGTAGGGAGAACTTGGAGCCACTTCCTGTTATGGGGAGATTTTTAACCTCAACCCCAAAAAACGAAAAGAGGAAGGCCAAATACAACTAAAAAGGAGAATTAATGACCAAAGGAAAAGCCCCTATGGAGCCAAATCCTAGCCAAAATGACACAAATATCCCTTCTACATCCTCTAGCCCTAAAATCCCCAGAATCTACCAAAGGAAGAATGTCAGGGTTAGTAAGCTAGACCATGCATCCCCTGTAAGCTTACCCCCTGCTATTAGTTCTCCCGAGCCCATGATTTCACCTACTACAACATCCCTTGTAGAAAATAAAATACAAAGAAATATCAAAGACAAAGAAATTGAAGTGGAAATACTAGTTGAAGAAGAACCATTGTTTCTAGTTTTTGAAGAAGGCACTACTCGGTTTTATTTTCCCTTTATATGTTTAATTTCGAAGTCAAATTCACTCACAAAGGAAACCCATCATTCTTTCCATGCATTTAATGTGTGTTGTTTAAAATATTTCATTAGACTATATAATTCGTCATTAATATAAATTTATTTCCGAATAAACAATGTTTCCATACTTTCAAAGCATGAATCACTGTTGTCAATTCCAAATCATAAGTTGAATATTTATGTTTTTGCTCTTTTAATTTTCAAGACTCATAGGAAAAAAATATTCCTTCTTCCATTAGGACTCCTTCAACCCCTTCCTTACTAACATCTATGAAAACTGTACATTCCTTCTCTGGAACGCAATCCTTAAAATGGGAGTTATGGTAAGTAAATATTTCATTTGTCAAAATTGCTTTGGCATTCAGTTGTCGCTCGAAAAATTTTTCCCTTCTTCTTTAAATAAGTAATGGGGTAAGAAATCCTTGAAAATCCTTCATTAAAATGTTGATAATACCTATCTAACCACATTAAATATCTAATATCAGCTATGTTTGCAAACATGCCACTCCATTATAGCCTTGATTTTTTCTAGATCTATTGCTATCACTTCCTAAGTTATACGGTGTCCCAAGTATTGAATTTAGTCTTTGTAAAATTCACACTTACTATACTTTTCATCTACTTTATTTTCCATTAATAGTTGCAAAAATATCTATACATTCCTCTTATGCTCTTCTGAATTTTTTGAGTAGTTAAGAATATCATCAATGAAAATTAATACAAATTTATCAAGGTGTTGGTGAAATATACTATTGATAAGACACATAAATTTTGTTGGGGCATTAGTGACTCTAGAGGGTAAAAATAAAAAATCATAATGTGCATAGCGAGTTCTGAAATTTGTCTTGTATATATCCTCTTCCTTTATTTGGGTTTGATAATATCCAAAGCGTAGGTGAATTTTCGAGAATACAATAGCACCCTTTACTTGATCAAATAGATCATCAATTCTCGGATGTGAGTATTTATTCTTAACAATTATTTTATTTAAATATCTACAATAAATGCACAATCATAAGGTACCATCCTTATTTCTAATGAAAAGTACATGGTCTCCCCAATGCGACACACTTGGCTAGATATATGTCTTATCAAGTAGATTCTGTAATTGCATTTTTAATTCAGTTAAATCTTGGATACTCATGCGATATGGTGCCCTGGATAACTTAGTGACTCCTGGAATTAATTCAATAGTAAAATATATGTGCCACTTAAGAGGAAATCGATGGTTTTCTTCAGGAAAAACATCAATAAAGTCTTGCAGAATAGGTAAATTTTCTAGTGTCATTGTCTTTTCCTTAGAATTAGTGTACCCCACCTCGAAAACATAGATTTGACATCCTTCTCTAAGGAACTTTCCCAATTGTGAGGCAGTAATGGGCCTTAATTTTAAAGGTCTCTTAATTCCTTGAGCTTCTTGTTTAACTCATCTTTTATCAAGGAAACTAATTATTTTATATCTACAGTTGATGAGAGACCAGTGTTTCTCCAGTCATTCCATGCCAATTAAATTATCATATGACCCTAAGGGTAATATATTCAAATTTTTTGTTATTAGATTATCTACCAATACAATAGGGAAGTTATCCACTTTAGTTGTCACTCTCCTCTTGGCCCTTATGGCTAACTACACAAGCCATGGGTTTTTGAAGTTTGTTACTTGTAAATCATACTCACTTCTATTATTTTATAACTTACATAACTCAAACTAGTTCTAGGGTCAATTAAAATAGACACATCTTAGCTAAATACCTTACCCTCAAACTCCACCATAGTTGGTTTATATTCTTCCTAGTGATCTTCTAATGTCGTGTTGATCTTCCTCAAACTCTTCACTACCTCCCCTATTGTGAATGCCTCTTGAATGTGTGCTACCTAGTTTGTTCCCTTCCCACAAGGAATTTTTTTTACATAGTGAGGTCCTCCACATCCCCAAAACTGTAGTAGTGGTTTTCCTGCTTGGCCAAATTAAACTTTATTTAGTTTTTCTGTAGGCTTTGATTCACTTTGTAGCTTAGGTTTTTGCTGCAATCTCCCTAAATTTTTATTTTCTTGTCTTTTGTATGCACCCTTAAAGTTTGTATATTTTACACCCTTATTAGCCTGTGAGTGTTTTTTCCATTTCTTATCTATCCACATTATGTTATTATCCCCCCTTTTTCTTAATCTATTGGTAGCATCTTTAGGCCTTTTGAACAACTTCATCCATAGTTTTGGGTTTGTCAAATTCTATTGGTTCCTTCATGAGTATAGTTAGATTGCTGATAAATCATTGTACTTTTGATTTTTCCTTTCATATGTAAGGAAAGTATCTTAGTAAATATGTAAACTTTGTTATAAATTCATCCATGGAAAGTTGTCCTAGCTTAATATTGTGGAACTCCATTTCATTTTCATCATAAAATCGTTATGTTAAGTATTTTTCTTTGAAAGGCCCTTCGATGTTTCCCACATTACCTTCTGTTAATTAATACCTGATATTGTTTTAACCTCTTTTCACCATAAGGAGACTTTTCATTGTACTAATAAATCACCAACCGAGCTTTCAAGGTCTTATAATACTTCTAAATCTGAAAATATTTTTTCATATTAATCAACCAAGCTATAGCGGCTTCTTCTACCCAACCATCGAATGTAGGGGGTTTAATTTTCTTCCTGTAATTAAATTTTCTCTCTTAGTTTCTTTGTGAGAAAACACATTTCTAGATTCCACCTTGTTATATTCTTGGTCACCTTCAAATTTTGGGTTGTCATCTCTTGGCTTGTGTATCCCAACTCTGTTTCCATGATCAGAGCTTGGGATGGGAGGTCTATGGTTTTCTTGATCTGAAATAATTTTCATAATCCGTTCTTTTTCTTGCATCAAACTTTCATTATCATCCCTCAATCTTGCCATCTCATTTTTTTATTATTGAATTCTTTCCAATAATCTAGCATTTGTATTCTTGGATTCCTCCCCTAGTTGAACCCACATCTCTGGGTTATCTTTCATGAATGAAACTAGCCTTCTCCTATCAATGGTCTGAAGTTTAGTGTATTTCCAAATCCTGTAGTCATCGTGCTTCCGCTCTATAAAAATGAAAGAAAAAATATATTCCCTTGGTTTCCCAATTAGGCCACAACATTGGAACTTGGCTCTAATAGCACACACCACCAAAATAGGTCTTTTTTATCACATAACATGAATTTGATTTCATATACTTTAGAGAGGGTTGGTTTATTGTCTTATCACAATTAAGGTACATTGTTTTTAATCGATATTTATTATTATTGTTTTATCTTTTCATATAAAAGTTATCCTACCTAATTAGAATAATAAGGACTATGTAGAACATTTGATATTGTGCCCAACCATCATATTCATTCAGTGGGTTAATTTCTTGGTTGAATATGGTATTTTTTTATTAAATAAGTTCATCCACCTTAAATTTTACCCTAACCATTATACTTTGGTTATCATATATCAACGGAGCAAATTTTTGAGAGATTGTGTGGATCTAAGCACCTGGCGATTTGATCCTTAGCTAGGCATACAGAATGAGATCCATGGCAATTGAATGTCAGGGTTTATTGGATGAGAAATGGAAATGTGATAGTTACAAAGTAGCTACCTACCCCCTCCTAGGCTTTTTCAGTTCATTCCTCCACTACCCTCCTACGCACCTCACTCTGCAATATTTTAAGCATTCCATTGATAAAAACAACCACTTTCGATGTCTCTACATCTCCTACTGAGTATGGTTACATTGTCTTGTCTTTTCTTCATGGCCAAAAGGTGTATATTGTACTGTTGTGTGTTGCCTGGATTGCTAATTTCTATATTGTTGCTACCAATTTTTTTCAGAATAGGTCAAGGTTCTACCAACCTTACAGAGGTTTGGATCCTCTACTCACGTGCAACCCGAGGCATTTGGAAAGATAGACAATTTCCATTATTCTATGTTAACAACTTTTTCATTCTCTTCTTTTCTTTTTTTTTTCAGTTCTCAACTCAAAGGGTTCTACCCCCTATAGGTTAATTGGTGCAGAATATGGATAGAAGTCGGGGGTTCCCCATGTAGATATGTTTTTTTCATTATGTTCCCAAGGAATTGCTTTTTTTCCTTTTATTGAGGAGATTATTCTAAAGCTTATATTTCATTGTTACCCTTGCAGGTACACTCTCAGTGTAACTCCTATCATTCATTCTCTCTTTGCTAGTTCAGCTCCAAGTTATTCGTTTAACTATATACTTCCATGTTGCTTTCTAGGTGCCATAAGCTCTTTTCCCCCAACGAGGGTTTATAATGTTTCCCCCTAAATGAAGGGATTTTCTAGCTTGCATGTTGTAGTGTGTATGTTATTTATAGTTCAATTGTGGCTACATACCCTTAGTTTAGTATGCATTTCTTTGGTCACCCATCCAAAGTGTTTGTTCTCTTTTCCCAATTTAGACAATGTTACAGTACCGTGAAATACTTTTTTTGTAACCCTTGCTGGTTTGTTGAGGCTTTCTTTTCTCAGAAACAATTACACTAAGTCTTATTTTTGTTGGTTTAAAAATTTAGATTGTCTATGCCGAATTTGAGTTCTTAGAGTAGATTTTTTAATTTTCCAAGGACTACTTTAAAACATCAATCATAACATTTTCTTGACTACTATGTACAATCATTATAGTATGTGTGCCTGGTTACATTATTTTTGTTAAATATATGGTCAAATGTTAATACTTCAATATGTTTATCATTGTCCAAAATCCTCTCATTTTGATGATCATTGTCGATGGTTTTCGAAAGGTGTTTCTATGGTAATAGAATCATTTTTTTATTTAAGGTTTTCTTAATTATGTTGAACTACATTTAATATATTACTTGATGAGTTGCTCCAAGAGTCCATTATGGAATCGTTCTACCTCTTAGATTTAAGTAAACCAATAATAAAACAAAGTGTAATAATCTCCTATTTGAATTCAAGAATCAGCAATGGATCATGTAAGTCAGTTGGGTGTTGGTGTTCAACCTTTACCAGTTAACGTTCCAAGCACTTGGTCAAATATTCCGCTACTTTTTTCATGCCAGGCCAAAAAAAAAATTCATTGTTGTTCTATAATTTTCCTTGTTGTCATAGAAATTAGCATTGTGGGTCCCTCGGGCCAACATCTTTGATTTGTTCTATAAAATCAATTTTAACTTTGTTGAATGAGATTTCATACAAAAAAATTAGTTTCCTGCTCAAGGAATTCGCTACTGAGTTTTCTTTTCCCTTTATATGTTTAATGTTGAAGTCAAATAGTCTCAAAAATTAAGGCCAACATGCTTGTCATTCATTCAATGTGGGTTGTTCAAAATAGCTAGCTAAATTGTTCTGATTCGTCATTAATATAAATTTCTCTCTCAGTCAATAGTGTCACCATACTTTCAAATCATGAACCACAATTGTCAATTCCAAATCGTAAGCTAAATATTTTTGTTTGTGATCATTTAATTTTCGATACTCATAGGAAAAAAATCTGCCTCCTTGCATTATGAGTCCTCCAACCACTTTTTTACTAGTGTCTGTGCAAACCATAAATTTCTTCTCTGGATCCACAATCCTTAAAATCAAAGTTGTGGTAGGTAAATGTTTCAGCTGGTCAAAACTACTTTGACATTCAGTTTTCCATCGAAAATTTTTTCCCTTCTTCTGTAAAGAAGTAATGGGTTAAGACACCCTTGAAAATCCTTCTATAAAATGTCAATAATATCAAACTAACCCCATGGAAGTTATAATATCAGCTACGCTCTTGGGAACATGCAAATCCATTATTTTCTTAATCTTTTTTGGATCTACTGCTATCCCTTCTTGAGTTATGACATGTCTCAAGTATTGAATTTTGTCTTTGTAAAATTCAAACTTATTATAATTTTCATATAGTTGATGTTCCCTTAAAATCTACAAAACTAGCTATAAATGCCTCTTATGTTCTTCTAAATTTTTCGAGTAGATAAGAATATCATCAATGAAAATCAATATGAATTTATCAAGGTATTGGTGAAATATACTATTCATAAGGCACATAAACATTGTTTGGGTGCTAGTGATTCTGAAGGGTAAAATTATGCACTCATAATGCTCATAGTGAGTTCTAAAAGTTTTCTTACATATATCCTCCTCCTTTATTCAAATTTGATGATATCCAAATCATAGACCAATTTTCGAGAATAAATTATAACCGTTTACTTACTCAAATAGTGTTTTTTTACGGGGCTTGGCCGAGGTTCAAAGTGGGTTGCACACCGAAAAAACCCTCAACTACTGGCCCTTTCAACAACGACCTGCAAGTCAGTCATAGTCTCACATGAAGCAGTTATGGGAGTTTGCAGAACCAGGTTTCTTCCACCAAAGGGCTATTCGTGAAGTGGCGTCGTGTAATTACTTCTAATGCATAGCAATATTATCAATTCACATGCATAAGAACTTCGTGGAAATGAGTAGTTTACAGAAATTCACAAACTTTAATAGATAACAGTATATCTTACAAGTCTTCGCATAATTCAATGAAAATTACACATGATTACATACATAACAATAGACAATTAGCTTATATATAGATATGACACTTCCTCAAAACTTCTTATTTATTAAAGAGATCTTGAATTACATTGACTTCTTTGACCTGCACACCCAATTATAGGTGGGTTCCTCACTTAGTTGCAAACTCTTCAAGGACTCTACCACTCACCTGCAGAGCCTTCTCCAAATCTACAAACTACAAACACAAATACAGAGATTCAATTCCCTTACGATATCTCATTACTTTCTTCCTTAACAAAGTATTACATATCCTTTTATACAATTCATCTATACAAAAACCATGGTCCACATACCATGGATCCATAAAGAAGACCTACTACCTTATACTCATTACAAAATAATGGCTTTATCCCATCCCAAGAGCCCTAAAAGTCTGCGCGATGAATATATTTTTACATCTCTGCGTGTTCCGCTTCTTATTTCATGGGGCTTTTACCCAAAACTTGTACAAAGTTGGGCTATTCTCAACAGGCCCCCAACACTCACCTGTGATGTGTCCTGAGTCACTCAGCTTCAACACCCTTGATATTTGTTGTGATCCCACTGTATATTGCATTGTAATGCTAGAGTATTTCTGCCATCCGATTTTCTTCCTATTGCGCCTCCTTCAACAAAGCTTCTATAGTAGTGTCAGTGGTCTTCTCCCTTGGCTCCACTTCCATTTTCTTCAATCCCTTCAACCATTCATCTATTGCCTAAGAAAATTCCAAGGCTTCCTCCTGCCACAACTAATTCCTCTCCTACAAGATTTGTTCCTTCCTCCACATATCATCTATTTATGTCTGGAGGTTCTTTCCTTTGCAAATGTTGGCAAGCCTTTGCAAGGCTACTCAGGTCTTCACAGATGCCAAGATCTCATCGTGTCACTTCTGCTTGGCCTATAGTTCTTCCTCATTCTTCAAGACATTTGGATCCTCCTACACGGAGGTCCAAATCAACATCGTGTCATCGAGAAACTTCCCACAATCTGCCATCCTATTAGATATGCCTTTCAATGTTGCGGTGAGGTCCCTTTGTCTCTGCTCCTGAACCTATGGTGGCGTACTTAGATGCAACCTTATTTCTAGCTATGATATATTCACTTCGTAATCAAATTTCAGCTTGGCTACATAAATACTTTTCTCCCATGCCCCTCAATGGTAATTTGTTTTCAATGGTGCCCTTTTTCCTTCTGATGGTCATATTTCAGTTAACTTTGTTTGAATTACCTTTTGGTTCAGTCACCTATTCTTCGTTGTAGCTCTTATGGACTTCGTCATACTCCTTTGTATCATGTGGAAATCTTCCTTTAGTGAAGTCCTTTCATGTAGAGTAGCTTATAGTCTCGTGCCCACTTTCAACTACAGGTGGCACTAAGACTTCCTTTCCTTCATTCTTCAGTGCGACAGTCCAGGGATATAATTGTCCTTGTATGTTTTCAGTCTACTACCATTTTCACATCTTGGAATTATCTGACCATTTAACTTCATGAGTTGAAAAAAATTCCATCTATAATGTTCTTGACAATATATGGTCCCAACCAATGCATTTTAAACTTTCCCGGGAACATCGCAAACCTATTTTCATATAATAATACAATACCCCCTTCCCTAATTATCTTCTTCTTGATGTGCTTGTCATGCCAGGCTTTCTCCCTTGCTTTCTACACCTGCTGATGGAATCCTACTATGAATATGTCTTCTTCTAAGGCTGGTATCTGCAACATTCTCTCGTTCATCATGCTGGGGTCTTCTATATTTGTGACAGCTACAATTATCAGACTTGGCACAATGCATTCCATTAGCATAACTGCGTCTTGTCCATATATCAACCTCAAAGGTGTCTTCCCATTCAATTACTTGCATGTTGTTCTGTATGCCGTCAACGCCACTGGAATCCTCAAGTCCTAGTCATCTCTATTTATGTTGCACACCTTGGTCAATGCATTCTCTAGAATCTTATTGAAATATTCCACTATCCCATTTGCCTGAGGTTGATAGGGAGTGCTATTCTAATGTTAAACTTGGAATTCCTCAGTTAGTGCTTCAATCATCTTATTCAAAAAATATGTCCCTTGGTCACTCATTCAAATCTTTGAACAACCAAATCTAGCCAATATATACTCAAAAATGAAGTTTGCAGCAGTTTCGGCACTGCAATCCTTTACCAGTTTTTCCTCGGCCCATCTTGTCAAATAATCTGTTGCGGTGATGATATATCTTGCAGCATTCTTTTTCCTCAATGGACTGATTGGTCAAACAAAGTCAATTTCCCATTTACCAAAAGGTTGCAAAGTCACCTAGGTTACTAGTGGCATTTCATCTCTTCTAGATGGGTTTCCTATCCTTTAACATACATCACATGCTTGACAAACATCTTTGGTTTCCTTATACACTGTAGGCCACCATAACCCAACTCTCAAAATCTTTTGTGCATTGGCTTTTCTTGCATAATTCCCACCTGCGACTCCTCCATGATCTTCCATCATAATCATCTTTCTTTCATGCTCAAGGACGTATCTGCACAGTACTTCATATTGTCCCATTTTATACTAGTGTCCCACAATCAGCGATAAATTAGTTTCTTGAACCACCAATTCCTTCTTTTCCTTTGTAGTGTACTCTGCAGGTGCCGTTACCATGGAAAAAAACTAAATAATATATGCGAAGTTATCATCTACGACTTTAATTGCAAACAATTGTGCATCAGGTAGGTTATCTTCAAGACTTGTAGGTTCTTCTCCTCTCTTTATCTTGGATACATGATTCGACCCAACTTTCAATCATCCATGCTTCACTATAACTACGAAGTCATATTATTGGAATAATAACAACCATCAACAAATATTTCCTCCTAAGATGGGCTTATTTACCAAATATTTCTGTGTGGAGTGATCTGTGAACATATTGAAGTGTCCTCCCAACAAGTAATGTATGAACTTCTGTAGTTCATACACCATAGCTAACCCCACCCTTTTTGTCATGCTGTAGTTATTTTCCTTCTTAGACAACTTCCTGCTTGCAAATGCAATGGGATGATCAATATCCCAGCTCCTGACTAGACTAGTACTACTCCCAAAGCTATGCAAGATGCATCAACATACACATTGAATTCTTTCTTCTTGTTTGAAAAGACTAGAATTAGCGTAGTTATCATTTTGTTTCAGCACATCCAAGATCTTCTAACATTCGTCATCCCACTAGAAGGTCACATCCTTCTTGAATAACTTTTCCATTGGTGCGGTTATCTATGCATATCCTTTTATAAACTACATGTAGTAACTAGTTTGTCTTATCATAGTATGCAATTGTCTTATTGTTTTTTGTGATGGAAGGTTCACAATTGACTGTGATATTCATTGGATCTACCATCAATCCTTGTTTACAAACAACATGTCCCAACAATATTCCAAATGGCACAAAAAAGGTGCAATTCTTCTTGTTCAATGATATTTGATACTGCCTACATGTATCCAACATCAACCTCAATCTCACCACATGCTTCTTTAATAGCTCAAATATTTTCCAATCATCGAAGTAAACTTCCAGAAATTTGTGTATGTACTCTTTGAAAGTTGCAATCACAACTCTAGAAAAAATGGTAGGTGCATTCCTCAACCCAAAAGGCATCATTGTGTACTGATAGGACCCCCATTCTATGGAAAATGTTATCTTATGTCTATCTTCCAGTGCAATTCTAATCTGGTGATACCCTAAGAAGCCATATGTAAAAGAGTAAACCTCTTTTCCTCCTACATTATCCAACACTTCGTCTATAAATGCGGTGGGAAAAGGGTCATGCAGGCATGCATCATTTAACATCATCAAGTCCACATAGAATCTAGTTCCTCCTTTTGCCTTCTTCTCCTGAACTACCGTGGGACTTACCGATTCAGACTCTTCGACAAGTTAAATTATCCCCACAACTAACATTTTGTCCAATTCTTATTTTATATTTTCCTTATATTTTGGGTTCAGTCTATAAGGCCTTTTCTTACTAGGCTTCACATCAAGCTTCAAAATATTTGTCATAACTCCCAAATCCCCTAGGTCATCTTTCATATCTGAAAAATTAGAGGGAAACAAATCCTAGTTTTCATGCGACAAATTTGTTATCTTGCTGACAGTGTCATTTTCCTAGAAATCTCCTATGGTCGCATACTTTGCTTTAGCTTCTACCCCTATATTTAATTTCTACGTTTTCAGTGGCTGCATTATATCTAGCATCTCTATCTTAGTTCCATTAAATTCGAGATTTCCTTTTGACTCTTTGGTATCAATGTTGTGAGTACCTTCATCCTCTTCTACAGTGAGGTTATATCATTCCATCACATTCTGGATCTACGTAACCCAATCAGGTTGCCAAATAATTGGAGCTTCATTTTCAAAAATATTCTTCTTAACTATATTCAGTGCTGCATCTATATGTGTATAGTCATCTTCAAATCTTAATATCATCACAAATCCATCCACCATTTCCACCTAGCTAGCAGTGCCATGTCGAAGTTCAATTTCCAAATACCAGTTCTGAGGGATCGTTTCCAAGGTATGGATGAAGCCATGTACCCATTCTTCTCATGGAATTTCTCTCCAAGTTGCCATACAAAGCTGTAAATGGTCTATAGGATAATTATGGCCATCATACTTGTCTTCGAGCTTTGTTTCCACTTGTCCATATATTACCCACATCAACCTTCTATATTTCTTCCAATCTCCTATACTCCTCTTATGTGTACCCCACCATCTAGAAGGCATAGCCCTCAGTGCTTGCTCCATTTCTAAGAGTCTCTAACATTCTGGTACCTGCCTTTCATGATCTTTAAAAAAAGTATTTACATCACTCAAATCATCTTATAATGATAAATCATGTGCCTCAGCTATCATGCAACGCACTACTTTGGTGATCCTTGCACATCGCCTTGTAGACACTTCATGCAATTTGTTCTGCCAGTTCTCCAATTCTTATTTCGAATCTAAGGTACAGGAAATATCTTTCTCCCAAGTCAGCTTTTGATCTGCATGGGATTGATCCATTCTTCTCCCTTCACTATGATCTGATAGATATTATCAACATCATCTGTGTTATATTCCTCTCTGACACACTATGTATACCTCATCCCTTCTGATGCATCTAATGGAACAATAACCCTCATATTATTTATTTTGAATATCATTTTCCTTTTCTTCAAATTAATTATAGCCATGCTGTCAAATGCCCAATCCAAACCAACCAACACGTGGTAAGGATTACTATCATCTACTATCTCAATCACTTCGAAGTGATTGGAAATGCACACTCCATCAATGTCCACTATGACATTAGAAAACCTCCCTAAGGGTAAGATTTTATGTTGATTTGTCATATTCAAAATAGTAGACCATTGTATCTTTGGCTTAAACATCGATTCCCATGTCTACCTTGGAAAGACATTGGCATCAGATCCCAGGTCTAAGATAACTTGATCCATGTCATACTCTCTAATATGCATTGTAAGCCTCATTTTTTTCCTTGTTCTCTTATTATGTCTATGAAGATTATTTACTGCATGCATCTGGCTCTGTGGTACTGGCCTAGAAGTACAGGAGTCTATAAGCTCCTATAATCCCTCCACAACCTTCTGATTCATCAACAATTTCCTGCAGGTCTGTAGAACATACTTCAAAACATTTGGATCCACCTCTTGTGTCGCAGCTCATACTATTTTGTGATTATCCTTCTAAGTCGGCTACGCAGTAGAGGTCGAGGCACCGTCATCCATAAAGCTTCACCTCACCTGCATGAATTCTTGCTTTTCTTTCAAGATATCAAATATAGGAGCCCTTTCGGTGATTTTCCTTATCTATGTGGCTTCATCTTCCTTTTTTCCTTCGGCCTTATCATTCCCAATCGCAATTCCACTTCTTGTTACAATGTCGATATGCGGTTGATATTCTCTTGGCTCAGTGGTCATCATTTGGAAAATTTTTGTAGGTTGTTGGTTTCTTTTCTCCTGCATCTTCGCAGTGAGGACGTGATTAAAAGCCTTACAGTAATTGTAGGTTGTCATTGTGTTCTGATAGTCTCTCGCAAAGTGTCCTGCCTGTCCACAATTATAGCAGATAATCTAGCATCCTCATCCTTGAAATCCTCCTCACCCACTGTTTTGGCCTTGCTCTTCATGTGTGTGTCGTTCGGCTTGCAGTCTATAACTATCAACAGTGCACTCCATCATTAAGTCATAACTTCAGCGATTTTTCTCATCATGGCATATACAGAAGTTACAAAATAGTTGTTTCGGGGTCGGTATAAATTTTTGTAATAGATAGAAGTATTCAAAGATATGTTGACCTCAAATCCTAAAACTTTTGCACCACAGACTAGAATTTAATGGATTAGGCGCTCCACTTTCAATATAATATCTGAATACTGGGCATTGATCCTTATAATTACCTTCCATTATGGATTTCGTACACCACACTTCTGATCTTTTTGGTTTGAGTTCTTTACCTTTATTCAGATCTTGCAATTCTAGGGTCAACATAGCTAGCTGATTATGTATCTATTGTACTCTTCCCACAGTATCTCCAACCGGTGAGACTTTGAACTTCATCGCAATCTCCAATGCTTTAACCTGCATACCGATCTTCTGTTGTGTCATTGGTAACCTAATATGTGGGAGTAGCATGGGTATGAACCATTCCTTATGTTTTTGTGGAGGTATTTCAAAGCTCACTTGACCCATCTAGACCTTGAATAACTTATCTAATTCCCACACAAACTCTCTTGGTGCTTTCTTGATCTCTTTCATCTCTATGATACATTCCACTTATGATTTTGGCTTGTTGAACTCTGCTACCAAGGCCTTCTTAATTTCAGTTAATGTAGCATTCAACTTACTCATGAAGTATTTCATATACCATGTAAGCTCCCTCTCGCTTAGTGACATGAATAGGTACGCCTTATTTACATCATCATTATTAATCTGTCTTTCCATCCATATTGCATCGGCTACGTACCAAAACTGCTTAGCATCTTTTTCTCCCAGTCCTCTAGAGATAGGTAACTTAATGGCATCAACCATTCTTCTTTTCTGGGGGCTAGGTGGAAAGGAAGGTGGAGGTGTAGGTGTAGGGGAATCATGGGGGAGGGGATGAGGTGTGAGGGGGGTGGATGGATGGGGAATCCTAAAGACGCGCCAATTCATTTCAACCCCTGACTTCGACACACCTTTATGATGGGTGGGTGCATATCACGAGGTTGTAGGGTTACATATTTCTTCTTTGTACTCAGATCCCAACAGAGGGCTATAGTTAGCTTCAATAAAATTCTTCAGATCTATTTTATATCGTTTTCCACTTCACGTATCTCCTGGTTCCAGCTTTTTTCATCCTTTACCAAACATTAATCTGACTGCATTCACGGAATCCCCTCCTCACACACTAACATTTTATTCCAGAGCTTCAGAGAATTTAAAAACTTACCTTGTAGTCCTTTGAAGAATCTTCATTTAGCTTCTCTATAGGACAAAATTTGGTCGATCACGAACTCAGTAATAAATCCTCCCAAAGTGCTATCGATCCATAAATCAACAACACTTGAGGTTATCGATTCTCTTGAGCTGTTGTATCAAATCAGGGTTCCACTTCTTAGGTTCGTCACATTTGAAACAGTTCTTATGCTCAAATAACTTATATATCCACTCAAGCAATTCAATGTGGAACCAAGGTTAGAAAATCTCATATTGATTTTCCAATATATATCTCTGCAACCAAGCTTTAGTAGATAAACACAAGTTTCTTTTCTCTTTTTCTACAGTTTCCATTCTTTTCTTTTCGACCCACTCTTGAATTTCTTTCTTCGACAGACGCCAAATCATATCCCTTTAAGAAGATCCTGGTTCCAGTAATGAAACCATTTGTTAATTTGAGGGGGCTTGGCCCAGGTTTAGAATGTGTTACACACCAACAAAACCCTCAACTACTAGCCCTTTTAGCAATGACCTGCAAGCAGGTTGCAGTCTCACCCGAAGCAGTTATGGGAGGTTGCAGAACCAGGTTTCCACAACCAAAGGGATATCCACGAAGTGGTGCCATGTATTTACTTCTACTGTGTATCAATATTATAACTTCACATGCATAAGAACTTCACACAAATTAATAGTTTACAAAAACACATAAACTCTTCCAAATAAAAACATATCTTACAAGTCTCTACATATATCAATGAAAACCATACACAATCAGATACATAATCGTAGACAATTAACCTATACAGAGATAGGATACTTCATCAGAACTTCTTGTTTATTAAATAGATCTTCAAATACATTCAATTCTCTAACCTGAAAACCCAGCTATAGGTGGTCTGCACACTCAACTGCAGAGACTTCTCCAACATTACATACTACATACAAAAATACAGAGATTCAATTCCCTTATGAAATCTCATTACTTTCATCCTTAACAAAGTACTACATATCCTTTTATACAATTCATCTACACAAAAACCATTGTCCACATACCATGGATCCATAAATAAGGACTACTACCCGACACTCATTACAAAATAAGGGATTTACCCCATCCCAAAAGCCCTAAAAGTCTACCTGATGAATATATCTTCCCGAGCTCTCCATGGTGCGATCCTTATTTCCCGTGGTCCTTTACTCAAAACTTGGACCAAGTTCATGCCTAGCAGACCCCCAACACTAACATATGACTCATCCTGAGTCACTCAACTTTTTGTTGGTTTGAGGGGGCTGGACCCAGGTGCAAAGTGTGTCATGCACCAACAAAACTCTCAACTGCTGGTCCTTGTTACAGGGAAAAGTGTCTACTCAAAACTACTTATCCCACTAAGGTGTGATAGATGCCTTAGAAACAAACAAAGTAAAGCTACTTTTGTTTTTCCTTTATGAAGTATAGATAGAGAGGAACAAAGAAGACCAACTTCTGTCTTGCGCTAATCTCTTGATTCGATTCCTCTCTTCCTTGATAGTCTTTCGCTACTTGTTCCCTTGCACGCCCAGCTTCATAGAGTACCTGTAAGAGCACAGTAGCATATCACTATACAAGAACATGGATCTATAATCGTAAACAATCTAGGATCAGATGTAAATTGACCATAAAAATGCAGCAAACATAAATGACACAAGAGTATGGAGGAAAACTTGAATAGCTTTTATTGATAAATAAGAAAGAGCCAAGAGAAGTTACAACCCGTTGTTCTAACCCAGCATCAACCTCTCAGCAAGGAAGCCCCTCTTCATCTCATACAAAGCTTAGATCACCCAACAATCTGATGTTTGTCTCAAGAAACCAACAGCAATTCCTTACAATGTGCAAAATTCCAGCCTCTGGATCTCTAGGATGAGGGATCCGTATATAGATATCTGTAAGGGAGATGAGTTAGCTTGTGATTTGATTAGTGTATTCCCTCTGATAGTTCTTGCTTCCACTTGGAGATTGATGATCTCTTACTCATCCTTGGTCGAATTCAGAGAGGCAAGTGTCACAGGAGAAGTTTCTGGAAGCTTCCATTGCCTCTCCACCTCGCGGAATGACACTCCCATTTGTCATTTCTCATCCATCGCACCCCATAGAAGGATTTTTTGAAATGAAACACACCCACACAGTGTATTTAGGTGAGATGCAATGCACTTGGCCCGCGGAGCAGCTGAAATGATCCTGTTTTGACCAATTCTGAGCAATTTTTAATGGAGAACTTCTGGGAGAAGCTGTAATCAGTTGACCTTGTTCCTTTAGGGGTTAGAACAACACTTTTAGGGACTTATGAGCCCTTTGTTTATGGACATTTCATGCTTGGGGTTGTAGTGCCCAAAAATGTCTATAACATTTGCCCCCTAAAGCATGAGGTCGTTAATCTTTTGATGTCGGGTGAAATGCTTTATTATGAGGATCCGAAGTTCTTTCAAGCTGGGAGGAGACCTGACATAAGATACAATACAATACATTATATTCATAATATTTTCATGATCTAGCTGAGGTGGGCATCCCCATGCTCAGATTTATAAATTCACTTTCATGTACATAGGACAGAAAATCGTCTGAGTGTAGACTGATGATTCTGATAGAGCCATCATCCCTTTGATTGGATGATTATCTATGCAGCAATGATGTACATTTGATGTCTTTATTTCCCTGAATATATATCACAACCAGGATGGATGAAAGTAGATCCGGGGTCTTCAATCTCATTCGATCTTCACTCGAAGTACAAATCTATCCATGCAAGAGACGTTCTAGAGTGGAACATGGAAAGACATCGCTTGATTACCAGCCAATGATATAAGTTGTTAACAAGCGCGAGAGGAATCACCGATAATGATAATGAACCTCAAGGTACTGAAATACAATTCACGTGGTGTGAATAAAGGACTTGGCGTTGACCACCACGCAAAGTCTTTCAGTCGAAGGCCATTGATGTAAACCTGTCGCCGGAAGTGACAAACTTGCCATTGAGGCATGCAAGCTTCAAAGTACTTAATGGGGTGTTCCTAGATCAACTTCTTGGATAATGAGCTGATGTCGAAAAGAAGTGATCCATCATAGGAGGGCCTTAATGAATCCCACATCAATGACATGGAATGGAGAAAATGATTTTAATGGAGGTGAAAACGATCTGGTGATATAAGGTTCAGGGTGGCGGTCATGAAAGAATGGAGTATAAATGTATTGTAGTGGGTGAGACACATGTGAATTCTCTAAATGACTTCTCTTGAACATATCGGTGAAACTGACGTGATGGATTGGTAGCATTAACCCTAAATGTGGATGGTATGATGGGACCATGGTGATGTGACCGATCAATGAAACAACCCAACCCGACTTGGATGCGGAGTGAAAGTGTCATGTTCAAGAGCGACTTGCTACCAACAAAGTATCTTCAAGTTTTCTTCCCAATTTTTCCCCAGTCATTGCTGACTAGGACCTCTTTATTTTTATCAAGCTTGAGGAGGATAACATATGCTTGTTCTATAATTTTCCCTTCGGGCAAATCCATTGCTATGTTTTAACGAGCCTAGAGATAGTGAAACTCGCTCTCGTCTATAGACAAGTTTGTCGCTATTAAAATTTTAACGAGTTTAACGACAAAGATAACTCGGTCATTTTTAATTTTAGAGAGTCTGAAAAAAAACATAAAGGAAAATCCAAAATTCCTTTTTCGTCATCTAATCCCTTAAGTCCGAAAAAGTATAAAACAATACAGAAGGGATGAATTTTTGATACTTTTAATGAGCCGAACAAAACAAGCGCTCGATCGTTTTGTGTTATAATCCCTCAAGACCAAAAAGATTAAAATTTAAAGGAGGGATAACACTTCCGGTCCCTTTAAAGAGCTAGAGAGGCCAATGGCTCGGCAATATTTTAATATTTTACGAGTCAACTGAAAAGAGCTTAAAGGAGACTCATCTTTTGAGGAATTTGTGATAAAATTGGGTAGCAACTGATTCCAGGTAAGGTTTGGAATTTTCCAATCACGGCAGTGTTACAAGGATGGCTAACATGATCACTCTTCGCAGCTGTTCCTAAAAATGGATAAACAATCAAATGGAGGTGAATGATCGGCCAATGCAAAAGTGGAGGTGACGGTGCAAACACGACCAAGGCTTTAAAGGCTGAAGTATTACATTCACGATGGTTATTTATCGGAAATTGGTTCATTTTTTAACGAGCTTAAACTCTGGAGGAACATGTGCTCATTGCTTATGTTTATTTTTTAACGAGCATGAAGTCCGTGCTAAAACTGCTTGATTAATCCAGTCGTATAATAAGAATGTCTCATATATAAAACGACAATTTTTAGAGTTTTGCCCCACATCCTTCCTTTATGCAAGTTAGAAAACGACCAATCCTACGAGTTTAAATGGTTAGAGGACCTACAAATTTAAAAAAAAAAAAATAGTCACTCTTCGCTTGCACGCCAAAAGGTTTGCATGCCCCCAGGTATAAAACAGAGTTTCAAGGTTACCCCTTCTTCCTTCCGTTAAAACATTTTTTTTACCGGGAGAGGTCTACCTCTTACAAGTTACCAAATATTTTTCTATTTACGGCGTAAACAAAACACTTCTTCGGCGATGCTTATTGAAATGAACAAAGGTGAGTGGCAATGCTTGCCAACCCACATAACTTTGACAAGAGAATCTTATTCCAGAATAACCCCCTATTCCAATCACGGACGGGAGTACAGACTAGTCATATTTTCTCGTGGAAAACTACCCTATACCCGAAGTTTTCCTGCTGCAGCAGACAAGGGTGCATGCCCCGTGGGTTTTCGTCATGTCCCTTGGATCACTCGCGCTCATCAGGCGGACGGACTGGAGATTGAGACATTTCTTGCGTGAAAAGACCATTCAGGGATGGTATATGACTATTTTCTCTGTGTGATCCAGGAAATGCACTCTTCCTTCGTGAAGAAAACACATTACTCTAAAGAGTGAGGAGACAATCGCTCCCATGCAATAAATATAGTCTTTTCGAAGGAGTAGATTATAATCCAGTGGTCATTGAACTACCATTACATTCATTTGAACGATTTTTCCTCTCAATGTTATGGGTACATTGGGAAGGATCCCTAACAGTCAACTGATTCCTTTCTCAAAGCCTATTAGATTTCTCATCTCAGGCAAAAGTGATGGCGAACCAAGTGCTTTCCAAGCAGTCGAGGAAAGGATACTCACAGAATCCCCTTCATCTATGATGGTACCGGCCATAACCATCCTATATATTTGAACAATGATGCGGAATAGTACACTAGCCGGTAAGCGGGGTCTGCCTAGTTGGTTCCAGTCAAAGGAGAGAACTAGGTTGCTTGGAGGTGGGACCGAATAGACGGCCGGGTACGACTCTTATGAACTTCCTTGCTGTGGTAAAGGAATGGGTAAATTGCCCCCATGTTCATTGGAGTCTGTGCTTACGAAAATAATTTGGACGGTGTCATCCTTGTTCTCTTCGGTGACTGTATCATCTGAAGATGCAACCTCTGAAGGCAAGACCAGGTCAACTGCCACCTCGACCTTTTTACTTTCGTCTGGTATGGGTTTAGATGGTTTGTCTTCAATGATAGATGCTTCAGCCGACCATCTAGGCGGGACAACCCGTTTTTCAACTAGTGACGGACTTGGCAAGAATTTTTTATATCCAGGAGGAAGTCATAACGGTGAAACCAAACGATCATCCAAAACTCTTTTAGCCTCATCTAAGAAGGGACAATGGTGGATGGCATGATCGCCTTCGCACTGTTTATAAGGAAATCTATATCTTCCTTTTTGTCCTGGGGCTTCACTTTCACTAGTCAACGATGTGTTTTCAACATGATCATCAGAGGTTGACGACACTAGGTTGTGCAAACGAGGAGACTAGTCCCTTAAGATTCGAGGGATGGAAGGAAAATCTCTATGATAGTGGTCTCCTTTGCAAATGACACATGGTGATTTAGGCCTAGTTGGTGTAGTGTGTGGATTTTCGCTAGACGACCCTTGTTTGCCCCTATTCGCTTTTGGCTCCTTCTTCTTCTTCTCTTTCTTCTTCTTTTCCTTCTTCTTCTCAGGTACTTGATTTTTGGCTTTACCAACCCCATCAAGCGAAGAAGGAGGAGAGGAAGAATTGGAGGAAGTAGAAGGTTGGTGGGTAACTCTGGATTTGTCTAGTTGCTGACTCGATTGTTTAGGAATTGCGGTGTTCTGAACGACATAGGTTGAGAAGAGCCATACCGGCAAGCCGATTTTCAGTCCTGGAAGCGACAATTTGGCCATATGGGGTGCACCAACATCTCCCCAAGAGGAGAAGGGACTAGGATTTCCTCCAAGGGGAATTCCCTGGTTGGTGGATTCCATTTTCTCAACCCAAGATCAATGTAGGAAAGGGTGATGAATATTGCGTTTAAAATAAATTTTAGACACTTTGACACAACTTGTCTTTTCAATTTTTAAGAGTTGAGAAAAAACAAAAGATGACTCTGGCCGCCTTTGATTTTTAATGAGCCTGAAGTGACAAGTGCTCAGATGGACCTTTTTCATTAAAGAGTCTGAAAAGGAATGAAAGGGACTGCTTTAGAAATCTAGGTAGAGGGATTACCAAACCAATCGCAAAACTGCAGAATACTTTTTACGGTACGGCAGTCAATCTTCCCGAATGTTGTGTTTAGTCCATTGTGATCGATAGGGCGGCAGACACGGCTTCCTATGGATAAAGGATTAAGCCTATTGGGGTCTCCCAAAATATACTCGACGGTACGTGGGAGCACAAGTCCGTACTGGCACTTATCGTCTCAAAGTGGAGGAATCACCAAACCATCAGTGAGAACAACAGTTACCAAGCTTTGCGACGCCGGAATACGTCTCTAGCCTAGACTTCTAAATGTTGTGCGTTAGGTTCCAAAGCGTTATTAGATTCATTGAATTTATTTTATAGTTGATCTTGTTTATGAAGTTTGCCTTTCAGGTTCACAGCGAGATGTAGATGTAATTCCTAAAATGCAATCTAAGATGATAAACAATCTTTTTATCTTCTTTTTGCAATGAAAATCCTAGCTACTAAGGAAAGAAAGACATAATTCTTTCACAAAGAGCAAAGAGCACACTCTAAATGCACATTCCTAAATCAAACCAATCAGACTGTCTAAATTCAAATGCACATGCATGTATTTTTTTTCGACTTTCTTAGTATATGAATGATAAAAAGAAAGTTGATGCACAAATCAGAATTTCTTTTCAAGCGACAATTATCAACAAGTTTCTTTTCGAAATCTAAAATGAAGACGATCACAACACCTTACGATTTTGAAATGAATACTTGTTTTCGACACTAGAAAAATTACAAATTCAGACAAAAAACAATAGTAACAGGATAATCGACTATCTAAAACAATGAAACTCTTTCCTATGATTGAAAACTACACTTGCGACACTTTGAAATCAAAGGACGACAATGCGATTATGTTACTTTTTACAAAGGAGAACTGACAATGACTCAACAAACACACAAAAACATTTACAGTTCTTTTGTACAAAGGAGGCAGAATAACATCAAGGAAAAGGGGTTTCAAACAGAGATATACTGATCACAGGTAGCAAAATTAATGAATAGAACTGGAAAGAATGAATCACAGAAACAAAAACTGAACAATGCCTAGTCTGATCAGCGCACCTGTAACACTGGGAATTTGAAATGTAGCGCACCTACTACACTCGGGAAGTGCGCTAAATTTCAGATTCTCAGAATAGTAGCTGCGCTGGGCTAGAAACGAGACTTTGCTTGGGTTCCGAGACACAGTTTTTAGTTCAGTTCATGGGCTTTGGCCGAGCAAAAGGTAATCAGTAATGCAACATTCAGGGGTAGATCTAAGGAGGATCTAAGAGCTACCACAAGGGGCAATCAGAGATTTTGTGAATCAGTTGTTTAAATCATAAACAGATCCCGAAGATTGACTGAAGCGGCATTTATCTACTTTGCATTTGCATAGAAAATGCAGTTTGAATGCTACCTGGCACAACTTCAGACTCCATCTATAAGTTTATGAAATAGACAACAAGAAAGATAAACAAACAAACTAATTCTTCCCCAGTGGAGTCACCATTTTATTACAGGGAAAAGTGTCTACTCAAAATTGCTTATCCCACTAAGGTGTGATAGCTGCCTTACAAACAAACAAAGTAAAGCTAATTTCATTTTTCCTTTATGAAGTATAGATAGAGAGGAACAAAGAAGACCAACCTCTGTCTTGCGCTAATCTCCTGATTCGATTCCTCTCTTCCTTGATAGTCTTTCGCTACTTGTTCCCTTGCATGCCCAGCATCACAGAGTACCAGTAAGATCACAGTAGCATAGCACTATACAAGAACATGGATCTATAATCGTAAACAATCTATGATCAGATGTAAATTGACGATACAAATGCAGCAAACATAAATGACACAAGAGTATGGAGAAAAACTTGAATAGCTTTTATTGATAAACAAGAAAGAGCCAAGAGGAGTTACAACCCATTGTTCTGACCTAGCATCAACCTCTTAGCAAGGAAGCCCCCCTTCACCTCATACAAAGCTTAGATCACCCAACAATCTGATGTTTGTGTCAAGAAACCAACATCAATTCCTTACAATGTGCAAAATTCCATCCTCTAGATCTCTGGGATGAGGGATTCATATATACATATCTGTAAGGGAGATGAGTCAGCTTGTGATTTGATTAGTGTCTTCCCTCTGATAGTTCTTGCTTCCACTTGGAGATTGATGATCTCTTAGTCATCCTTGGTCGAATTCAGAGAGGCAAGTGTCACAGGAGAAGTTTATGGAAGCTTCCATTTCCTCTCCACCTCGCGGAATGACACTGCCATTTTTCATTTCTCGCCCATCGCACCCCATAGAAGGGTTTTTTAAATGAAACACACCCGCACAGTGTATTTAGGTGAGATGCAATGCACTTGGCCTGTGGAGCAGCTGAAATGATCCTATTTTGACCAATTCTGAGCAGTTTTTCATGGAGAACTTCTGGGAGAAGCTGTAATCAGTTGACCTTGTTCCTTTAGGGGTTAGAACAAAAATTTTAGGGACTTAGGAGCCCTTGGTTTATGGACATTTCATGCTTGGGGTTGCAGTTCCCAAAAATGTCTATAACAACCCTTTTGGCAACGACCTGGAAGAAGGTCGCAGTCTCACCCGAAGTAGTAATGCGATCTTTTAGAATCAAGTTTTCATAACTGAAGGGATATCTGCGAAGTGGAGCCATCTATTTAATTCTACTATTTATCTGAATTGGATCCATGAAGAATAATCAAAACACCACGGTTGTACCAAAACAGGAAAGACTTCAAAGAATTATGAGCATAGAGTGATCAGGAAGACCTCTGAACAGTGGCAGTTGACAGCCAGCGAGGAACAATGAAGACCTCGGTCAAAGCACGCTGACTGAGGCCCATGGAGATCGTGCAGGAGGTGAAACTAGCACCTGGGAAGCCTAGATTAGGAAAACAAGGCAGTTTCTGATGCGCGATTAGCAAAACCCCTCGAGAAGGAGAGGCCCCGAGCGCTCGATCGCATGGAAGCCAAGAAAACCATGGGGAAAAGCGCTAAAGGCTAAAAGCGGGACCCGCACTACAAAACCAGTGGTATTTATCGGGGGAAACCTTTGGTGGTAAACAGATTTGGCTGAAACATAGCGATTCCATTCAGCTCCTGATGCGTGGTAGGCGGAGGAGAAAGAAAACCACCGCTCATCACACGCTAACAATCGAGCAAGTCAACCGTGCAAAATGAGTGAATGATGTCAGATCTGGGTGTTACAGGGAAAAGTGTCTACTCAGAACTGCTTATCCCACTAAGGTGTGATAGCTACCTTAGAAACAAACAAGGTAAATCTACTTTCGTTTTTCCTTTATGAAGTATAGATAGAGAAGAACAAAGAAGACCAACCTCTATCTTGCGCTAATCTCCTGGTTCGATTCCTCTCTTCCTTGATAGTCTTTCGCTACTTGTTCCCTTGCACGCCCAGTTTCACAGAGTACCTATAAGATCAAAGTAGCATAGCACTATACAAGAATATGAATCTATAATCATAAACAATCGAGGATCAGATGTAAATTTACCATACAAATGCAGCAAACATAAATGACACAAGAGTATGGAGGAAAACTTGAATAGCTTTTATTGATAAACAAGAAAGAGCCAAGGGGAGTTACAACCAGTTGTTCTGACCCAACATCATCCTCTCAGCAAGGAAGCCCCTCTTCACCTCATATAAATCTTAGATCACCCAACAATCTGATGTTTATCTCAGGAAACCAACAACAATTCCTTACAATATGCCAAATTCCAGCCTCTGGATCTCTCGGATGAGGGATCCATATATAGATATATGTAAGGGAGATGAGTCAGCTTGTGATTTGATTAGTGTCTTCCCTCTGATAGTTCTTGCTTCCACTTGGAGATTGATGATCTCTTACTCATCCTTGGTCGAATTCAGAGAGGCAAGTGTCACAGGAGAAGTTTCTGGAAGCTTCCATTGCCTCTCCACCTCGCGGAATGACACTGCCATTTGCCATTTCTCGCCCATCGGACCCCATAGAAGGGATTTTTGAAATGAAAAGCACCCACACGGTGCGTTTATGTGAGATGCAACGCAGTTTGCCTATGGAGCAGCTGAAATGATCTTGTTTTGACCAATTCTGAGCAGTTTTTAATGGAGAACTTCTGGGAGAAGCTGTAATCAGTTGACCTTGTTCCTTTAGGCGTTAGAACAACACTTTTAGGGACTTAGGAGCCCTTGGTTTATGGACATTTCATGCTTGGGGTTGCAGTGCCCAAAAATGCCTATAATAGTTTCCCCCTAAAGCATGAGGTCGTTAATCATTTGATGTCAGGTGAAATGCTTTGTTATGAGGATCTGAAGTTCTTTCAGGCTGGGAGGAGACCTGTAATAAGATACGATACAATACATTATCTTCATAATATTTTCATGATCTAGCTAAGGTGGACATTCCCATGCTCAGCTTTATAAATTCATTTTCATGTACATAGTACAGACAATCATCTGTGTGTAGACTGATGATTCTGATAGAGCCATCATCCCTTTGATTGGATGATTATCTGTGTAGCAATGATGTACATTTGATGTCTTTATTTCCCTGAATATATATCGCAGCCCGGATGGATGAAACTAGATCCGGGGTCTTCAATCTCGTTCGATCTTCACTCGAAGTAAAAGTCTATCCATGTGAGAGATGTTCTGGAGTCGAACATGGAAAGACATTACTTGATTACTAGCCAATGATGTAAGTTGTTAACAAGCACGAGAGGAATCACCGATAATGATAATGACCCTCAAGGTACTGTAGTACAACTCACGTGGTGTGAATAAAGGACTTGCCGTTGAACACCATGCAAAATCTTTCGGTCGAAGGTCATTGATGTAAACCTATTGCCGGAAGTGAGAAACTTGCCATTGAGGCATGTAAGCTTCAAAGTACTTAATGGGGTATTCCTAGATCAACTTCTTGGATAATGAGGATATGTCGACAAGAAGTGATCCGTCATAGGAGGGCCTTAATGAATCCCACATCAATGACACGGAACAGAGCAAATGATTTTAATGGAGGTGAAAATGATCTGGTGACATAAGGTTCAAGGTGGCGGTCATGAAAGAATGGAGTATGAATGTATTGTAGCAGGTGAGACACAGGTGAAATCTCTTAATGACTTCTCTTGAAAATATCGGCGACACTAACATGATGGATTGTTAGCATTAACCCCAAATGTGGATGGTGTGATGGGACCATGGTGATGTGACCGGTGAATGAAACAACCCAACCCGACTTGGATGCGGAGTGAAAGTGTCATGTTCAAGAGCGACTTGCTACCAACAAAGTTTCTTCAAGTTTTCTTCCTAATTTTTCCCCAGTCATTGCTGACCAGTACCTCTTTATTTTTATCAAGCTTGAGGAGGATAACATATGCTTGTTCTATAATTTGCCCTTCGGGCAAACCCATCGCTATTTTTTAACGAGCCTAGCGATAGTGAAACTCGTTCTCGTCTATAGACAAGTTTGTCGCTATTAAAATTTTAACGAGTTTAACGACAAAGATAACTCGGTCCTTTTCAATTTTAGAGAGTCTACAAAGGAACGTAAAGGAAACTCCAAAATTCCTTTTTCTTCATCTAATCCCTTAAGTCCAAAAAAGTATAAAACAATACAGAAGGGATGAATTTTTGATACTTTTAACGAGCCGAACAAAACAAGCGCTCGATCTTTTTGTGTAATAATCCCTCAGGTCCAAAAAGATTAAAATTTAGAGTAGGGACAACACTTTCGGTCCCTTTAACGATCTGGAGAGGCCAATGGCTCGGCAATCTTTTCATATTTTACGAGTCAATTGAAAAGAGCTTAAAGGAGACTCGTCTTTTGAGGAACGAGTGATAAAATGGGTAGCAGCGGATTCCAGGTAAGGTTTGGAATTTTCCAATCACGGCAGTGTTACATGGATGGCTAACATGATCAATCTTCGCAGCTGTTCCTCAAAATGGGTAAACAATCAAATGGAGGTGAATGATCGGCCAATGCAAAAGTGGAGAAGACGGTGCAAAACATGACCAAGGCTTAAAAGGCTAAAGTATTACATTCACGATGGTTATTTGTCGGAAATTGGTTCATTTTTTAATGAGCTTAAACTCTGGAGGAACATGTGCTCATTGCTTATGTTTATTTTTTAACGACCATGAAGTCCACGCTAAAACTGCTCGATTAATCTAGTCGTATAATAAGAATGTCTCATATATAAAGGCGGCAATTTTTAGAGTTTTGCCCCACATCCTTCCTTTATGCAAGTTAGGAAATGACCAATCCTACGAGTTTAAAGGGTTAGAGGACCTACAAATTTAAAAAATAAATAGTCACTCTTCGCTTGCATGCCAAAAGGTTTGCATGCCCCAAGGTATAAAACATAATTTCAAGGTTACCCCTTCTTCTTTCCGTTAAAACATTTGTTTTACCGAGAGAGGTCTACCTCTTACAGGTTATCAAAGATTGTTCTATTCACGACGTAAACAAAACATTTCTTCAATGATGTTTATCGAAATAAACAAAGGTGATTGGCGATGCTTGCCAGCCCACATAACTTTGACAAGAGAATATTATTCCAGTCCAACTCCCTCTTCCAATCATGGACAGGAGTACGGAGGTCATATACTCTTGCGGAAACCTACCCTATACCCGAATTTTTCCTGCCGAAGCAAACCAGGGCGCATGCCCCCTGGGTTTCAGTCATGTCCCCCGAATCACTCGTGCTCATCAGGCAGACAGACTGGGGATCGAGACATTTCTTGCGTGAAAAGACCATTCAGGGATGGCATATGACTATTTGCATTGCGTGAACCGGGGAATGAAAGATGGTCTACGAGCTTGACCACTCTTCCTTCGTGTGGAAAACACATGACTCTAAAGAGTGAGGATACAATCGCTCCCATGCAATAAATATAGTCTCGTCCAAGGAGTAGATTATAATCCAGGGGTCCTTGAACTACCATTACGTTCATTTGAACGATTTTCCCTCTCAATGTTATGGGTACATTGGGAAGGATCCCTAACGGTCGACTGGTTCCTTTGTCAAAGCCTATTAGATTTCTCATCTCTGGCAAAAGCGATGGTGAACCAAGCGCTTTCCAAGTAGTCGAGGAAAGGATACTCACAAAATCCCCTTCATCTATGATGGTACTGACCATAACCATCCTATATATTTGAACAATGATGCGGAATGGTACACTAGCTGGTAAGCGGGGTCTGCCTAGTTGGTTCCAGTCAAAGGAGAGAACTAGGTTGCTTGGAGGTGGGACAGAATAGACGGCTGGGTACGACTCTGACAAAATATCTTCCTGTGGTAAAGGAATGGGTAAATTGCTCCCATGTTCATCAGATTATGTGCTTACAAAAATAATTTGGACGGTGTCATCCTTGTTCTCTTCGGTGACTGTATCATCTGAAGATGGAGCCTTTGAAGGCAAGACCAGGTCAACTGCCGCCTCGACCTTTTGACTTTCCTCTAGTATGGGTTCAGATGGTTTGTTTTCAATGATAGATGCTTCAGCCGACCACCTGAGCGGGCCAGCCGGATTTTCAACTAGTGACGGACTCGGCAAGAGTTTTTTATATCCAGGAGGAAGTCGTAACGGTGAAACCAGATGATCATCCAAAACTCTTTTAGCCTCGTCTAAGAAGGGACAATGGTGGACGGCATGGTCACCTTCACACAGTTTACAAGGAAATCTATATTTTCCTTTTTGTCCTAGGGCTTCACTTTCACTAGTCAACGGTGTGTTTTCAACATGATCATCAGAGGTTGATGACACCGGGTTGTGCAAACGAGGAGACCAGTCCCTTAAGATTCGAGGGATGCAAGGACAATCTCTATGATAGTGGTCTCCTTTGCAAATGACACATGGCGATTTAGGCCTAGTCGGTGCAGTGTGTGGATTATCGCTAGACGATGCTCGGTTGCCCCCTTTTGCCTTTGGCTCCTTCTTATTCTTCTCTTTCTTCTTCTTCTCAGGTACTTGATTTTTCGCTTTACCAGCCCCATCAAGTGAAGAGGAAGGAGGAGAGGAAGAATTGGAGGAATTAGAAGGTTGGTGGGTAACTCTGGACTCCTATAGTTGCTGACTCAATTGTTCAGGAATTGCGGTGTTCTGAACGACAGAGGTTCAGAAGAGCCATACAGGCAAGCCGATTGTCAACCCTGGAAGTGACAATGTGGCCATATGGGGTGCACCAACATCTCCCCAAGAGGAGAAGGGACTAGGATTTCCTCCAAGGGGAACTCCTTGGTTGGTGGACTCCATTTTCTTCAACCTAAGATCAACGTAGGAAAGCGTGATGATTATTCCGTTTAAAATAAATTTTAGATGCTTTGACACAACTTGTTTTTCAATTTTTAAGAGTCGAGAAAAAACAAAAGATGACTCTAGTCGCCTTCGATTTTTAATGAACCTGAATTGACGAGTGCTCAGACCTTTTCCGTTAAAGAGTCTTAAAAGGAATGAAAGAGACTGCTCTGGAAATCTAGGTAGAGGGATTACCAAACCAATCGCAAAACTGCAGAATACTTTTTGTGGTACGGCAGTCAATCTTCCTGAATGCTGTGTTCAGTGCATTGTGATCGATAGGGCAGCAGACACGACTTCCTATGGACAAAGGATTAAGCCTATTGGGGTCTCCCAAAATATACTCGATGGTACATGGGAGCACAAGTCTGTACTGGCACTTATCGTCTCAAAGTGGAGGAATCACCCAACCATCAGTGAGAACAATAGTTACCAGGCTTTACGACGCCGTAATACATCTCTAGCCTAGACTTCTAAATGTTGTGCATTAGGTCTTTTTCACCTCTAGTTATCTCACATTACAAGTCAATCCGGGAGCGTTTTGTTATTGTAAAGGATATCTCAATTTGAGGCTATTTGTCAGGATAATGATTCGTAGTATAGATCTAAAGAATACAAGAGTAAACGGATGCTAAGCTACGCTAAATTACTTTTGCATAAAGAAATCACACACGCAGCAACTTCGTCGGTCGAGGGTATGGAATTAGTAACCTATCCCCCTAGAAACTAATGAAGGAGTATGGATCATGATCTGGGAGCATTATAGCGTCTGTTGTATCTCACAACAGCCTTGACCCTCCTCTCATGCCACTTCAATAAATGCAAGCGAAAGGAACAGCAAGAAAACAGAATGGAACAGCAACTTCAGAAATGGAACAACAATAAAAGGAACGGCAGTAAATGGAACAGCAGTAAAGAAACTAAGTCTCACGAGGTCAACACTCCCAATCCTTGGCACACACTTACATACAAAAAGGAAAGTAATCGTTTATACAAGTTTGCAGCTTAATCAAATGGAACAGCAAATTATTAAAGACAGGAAACGTCAATCATATATATATCAAATGGAACAGCAAATCATTAAAGACAGGAAATGTCAATCATATGTACACGATCTGCGATAATCACCAATAGTCCATTACTCCAATCACCTGTAGCTGAAATATTCTACTTATGAATTCTGTAATTGATGCAAACAACTCAGATCAACAGTATGCGAAGAATCCTGAAAGTATGATATGAACTTGTTACAGAGATTTATAACAGGACAGCTACAGATGAATAAGTATGAGACGACATGCAATCATAACAGATTATAAGAAACAAACCACGCAAATCAGAATTGTAATGGTACAATTAGCCAGTGTCCGTTGGAGCTGGGCCCGAAGCTTCCAATGGCGCACTGCCGTAAACTACTTCAGACGCAGAGAGAAATTAACACCAAAGATATTATATTAACGCATCAATGAGAGTACAAAACTAAGTTCAAAGAGACTCAATAGTCTGAGTTCAACCGACAGTAAAATCCGTGAACAGAAAGTTAAAGATACAACATAAAAATCCCCCCTTCATTTCCAATGCTTCCCCCCTTTTATACAATTAACGGCGGAGTTCTCCAGATGACAAAACGATTGAACATAGCGATCCCTCAGGATCAAAGATCCTGAGTGATCCGCTAAACTGTTAACGCCTTTCTTTACTCGGCCTGTATTTCCGAACTGGCAGTCCTTCATCTCGTTCCGGACTGATCTTCCTTGATTTACTCGACCTGGTCTGAACCTTATTTAGAATTGGAGGGACAGCCGTTATCTTCTCATCAAATTCTCGTTTTGCGTTGCGCTTTCCTGCTTTTACCTTTCCCTGCGTAGAGAAGACAACTATTAGTGATTGGATCATTTTGGACTCGTCTTATTGCGTTTTCCCTACTTTATAATAAAGAAAAGATTACAACTATTACTTAAAACATCACTAAATTATTTATTAAAACATACCTTCCCAATGCTCTACACAAACCAATCGCAAAACTGCAGAATACTTTTTGTGGTACGGCAGTCAATCTTCCTGAATGCTGTGTTCAGTGCATTGTGATCGATAGGGCGGCAGACACGGCTTCCTATGGATAAAGGATTAAGCCTATTGGGGTCTCCCAAAATATACTCGATGGTACGTGGGAGCACAAGTCTGTACTGGCACTTATCGTCTCAAAGTGGAGGAATCACCCAACCATCAGTGAGAACAATAGTTACCAGGCTTTACGACACCGTAATACATCTCTAGCCTAGACTTCTAAATGTTGCGCATTAGGTTCCAAAGCGTTGTTAGGTTCATTGAATTTATTTTATAGTTGATCTTGTTTATGAAGTTTTCCTTTCAGGTTCACCGCGAGATGTAGTATAATTCCTAAAATGCAATCTAAGATGATAAACAATCTTTTTATATTCTTTGTGCAATGAAAATCCTAGCTACTAAGGAAAGAAAGACATAATCCTTTCACAAAGAGCAAAGAGCATACTCTAAATGCACTTTCCTAAATCAAACCAATCAGAATGTCTAAATGCAAATGCACATGCATGTATTTGTTTTCGACTTTCTTAGTATGTAAATGATAAAAAGAAAGTTGATGCACAAATCTGAATTACTTTTCAAGTGGCAGTTATCAACAAGTTTCTTTTTGAAATCGAAAATGGAGACAATCACAACACCTTACGATTTGGGAATGAATACTTGTTTTCGACACTAGGAAAATTACAAATTCAGACCAAAAACAATAGTAACAAGATAATCGACTATCTACAACAATCAAACTCTTTCCTATGATTGAAAACGACACTTGCGACACTTTGAAATCAAAGGACGACACTGCGATTATGTTACTTTTTGCAAAGGAGAACTGAAAATGACTCAACAAACACACAAAAACATTTACATTTCTTTTGTACAAAGCAGGTGGAATAACATCAAGGAAAAGGGGTTTCAAACAGAGATATAGTAATCACAGGTAGCAAAATTCATGAATAGAACTGGAAATAATAAATCACAGAAACCAAAACTCTACAATGCCTAGTCTGATCAGCGCACCTGTAACACAGGGAATTTGAAATGCAGGGCACCTAATACACTCGGGAAGTGCGCTGAATTTTGGATTCTCAGAATAGTACCTGCGCTGGGCCAGAGACGCGACTTTGCTTAGGCTCCAAGTCACAGTTTTCAGTTCAGTTCATGGGTTTTGGCCGAGCAAATGGTAATCAGTAATGCAACAATCAGGGGTAGATTTAAGGAGGATCTAAGAGCTATCACAAGGGGAAATCAGAGAGTTTGTGAATCAGTTTTTTAAATCATAAACAGATCCCGAAGATTGACTGAAGCGACATTTATCTACTTTGCATTTGCATAGAAAATGCAGTTAGAAAGCTACCTGGCATGACTTCAGACTCCATCTGTAAGTTTATGAAATAGACAACAAGGAAGATAAACAAACAAACTAATTCGTCCCCAGCGGAGTCGTCATTTTGTTACAGGGAAAGGTGTCTACTCAAAACTGCTTATCCCACTAAGGTGTGATAGCTGCCTTAAAAACAAGCAAAGTAAAGCTACTTTCATTTTTCCTTTATGAAGTATAGATAGAGAAGAACAAAGAACACCAACCTCTGTCTTGCGCTAATCTCCTGGTTCGATTCCTCTCTTTCCTGATAGTATTTCGCTACTTGTTCCCTTGCACGCCTAGCTTCACAAAGTACCTGTAAGATCACAGTAACATAGCACTATACGAGAACATGGATCTATAATCATAAACAATCTAGAATCAGATGTAAATTGACCATACAAATGCAGCAAACATAAATTACACAAGAGTATGGAGGAAAACTTCAATAACTCTTATTGATAAATAAGAAAGAGCCAAGGGGAGTTACAACCAGTTGTTCTGACCCAGCAACATCCTCTCAGCAAGGAAGCCCCTCTTCACCTCATACAAAGCTTAGATCACCGAACAATCTGATGTTTGTCTCAAGAAACCAACAACAATTCCTTACAATATGCCAAATTCCAGCCTCTGGATCTTTAGGATGAGGGATCCATATATAGATATCTGTAAGGGAGATGAGTCAACTTGTGATTTGATTAGTGTCTTCCCTCTGATAGTTCTTGCTTCCACTTGGAGATTGATGATCTCTTACTCATCCTTGGTCGAATTCAGAGAGGCAAGTGTCAGAGGAGAAGTTTCTGGAAGCTTCCATTTGCTCTCCACCTTGCGGAATGACACTTCCATTTGTCATTTCTCACCCATCGCACCCCATAGAAGGGATTTTTGAAATGCAATGCACCCACACAGTGTGTTTAGGTGAGATGCAACGCACTTTGACTACGGAGCAGCTGAAATGATCCTGTTTTGACCAATTTTGAGCAGTTTTTCATGGAGAACCTCTGGGAGAAGTTGTAATCAGTTGACCTTGTGCCTTTAGGGGTTAGAACAACACTTTTAGGGACTTAGGAGCCCTTGGTTTATGGACATTTCATGCTTGGGGTTGCAGTGCCCAAAAATGTCTATAACACTGGGGGCTCCAGATATAACGGCTGAGAACGCGCCCAATGGGGAAACCAGATTTGACAAGGGATGGAGCCACGATGTATAAGGAATTGAGGTCCAATTTGACCGCTGTGATGGTGGATGAGTCATTTCTTGACATAACCGAAGAACCAAACCGATGAGGAAAAGCTGGCACAGTTCGTAGGAGGATAAGTGGCCACTCCCTGTGAGTTGTTGATGAAGATGCAAAGACAGGGAACTCCAAGTGGGTAGCAGTAGGTGAATGGATGGGAGAAGGAAGAGGAAGCAAGAAGTCGTGAGACAGAGTGGTTTTAAGCCATGAACACATAGAGAATAGAACACAGGAGAAGAGAGGAAAAAGAAGGAAACGGAGACAGAAGAGACAATGAAGCAAAGAGCAGAAAGATAGAGAGCCAAGTTGACCTGTAGCATAAAGCAGCATCTAGCCATCCCTGGGAGGATCTGTTGGGGAACCGAGCACCACATTGGGCTACTCCCATTAAAGACCAAAGAGGTCAAGAGCTGGTAAGGAAAAGAGTCTATGCACTCTAGTGACTTGGGGAATCCAAGAATCACCCTGCCAAGAAATTATGTTTCAGGAGACTCAAGTTGAGCTCCTCATTGTAATTCTCTAATTTAAAGACACAATAAAAGAAGGCCAGCACTGAAATATGGACTGTAGACGTAGCCCTAGAGGATAAGGTGAACTCCTTGTTAATTGTTGTGTTCTTGTATTTGCTTATTGTGTCTCTCTGTTGTTTTCTATATTTCCAGTGTCTATGTATTTTGCAATCTGATCAATCTGTTGCCTAAAATAACATAGACACACACCAGCACATGAGTTTGTAATACCTTCATTTATTAATCAATTAACTAAGGTCACTCAAGGGTGATTTTTAGATCAAGTGGTATCAGAGCTATAGGCTGTAAAGGTTAGACAAGCTTGTGTTGGTTTAGTTGTTGAATGCTCACTAGATCAAAGCTCAAATTAGGAGAAGGAGATTTGGTAGAAACTAATCCTGAAATTGGGAGACCCTATCCTCAGAAGACAATGTCAAAGGAAGGTTCTATGGGGCCAGACCCTCAATTCATAGAACGTTTCTTAGCCATAAAGTCCATGGTAGAAGAAATGTATAGGGACTTTAGAAAACATAAGGATGAAGACTCATTAGGCTCTAAACAAGACAAAGAAGAAGATGAGTCTCACTTCCATGACCAATCCAAAGGAAAAGCGAAAGAGGAAAGCTTCTTCACACCTCCTAATAGCCCTATTCATAACAAGAAAGCATATTTGATCAAACTGGATGTTAAATTTGATTTTCCTATATATGATGAAGAGTTAAATGCAGAAAAGTTGGACAATTGGATTAGACAAATTGATGTTTATTGCAGAGTACAGAACATCGACTCAGAAAAGAGAAAGATTCAGTTGGAAGCACTGCCTTGGTTTGGTGGGAAGGCAGACCCAAGCTGATATGAAAAGACATGTTAAGACTATCTCTATCTGGAACGAATTTGTTTCTACAATGAAAAAGCAGTTCTATCCATTGGCCTACATGCAACAAGCCATGATGAGTTGGCAAACTCTTTGGCAGTTGAAAGGGAAAAGTGTGCAAGGGTACACTCAAGAATTCGGAAAGAGAGCATTGATTGTAGGAATCTCATTAGACTCACCAGAAACTCTTTTGAAGTACATTGGTGGTCTACACAGCTACATGAGGCATACCATCCTCATGTTTAATCCCACTAGTATAGGTGAGGTATCTATACAAGTTACTCATCTAGAAGGTAGAGGAAATAATGGAAGTCCAGAAGTTGGGGGACCATCCCAACCCATTGCAAGCAAGAGCAAGGAGAAAAGAAAGAAGAAGTGGAAAGCAAGGAAGGCTAACACTCCACAGAAGAGAAAATCTTCATGCATTCACTGTAAAAAGGATGCGCATGATGATGAGCATTGTTGGATTCTGCATCCAGAGCTGAGACCTAAGAAGTTCGAGGGCAAGAAGAAGAATACTGCTACAACTATTCAGAAAGATTTGGGGTCAGACTCAGGAGATGAGACAACTATTGTAGCCACAGGTATAAAAGGTAATAATTCTGAAGCATCTACTAGTAATTCTGCACAATCTATTACTGATGAGGAAAATGAGAGAAAAATACATGAGCTTTTCCATATTCTAGTTATTTCCAAACATCAAAAGATTGATACTTTGTTTGATAGTGGCTCACAAGTAAATCTAATTTCTGAAGAAATTGTAAAGAAATTGGGATTAGCAACTACACCTCACAAGAAACCATACCCATTAGGATGGTTGAATGATAAAGCACAACTACAAGTGACTAGACAGTGCAAACTCAAGTTTTCTTTTGGCTTAGAATTTGTAGATGAGGTTGAGTTAGACATAATTCCTTTGGATATATGTGGAATTGTTTTAGGAAGTCCTTACTTGTATGATCGAGAAGTTATTTTCTATAGAGCTGAAAACAAGTATCTACTTGTTAAAGATGGAATCAAATACTTTGTAAGAGCTCATAAGCTCAAGAATAATTATACTCTCATAAACTCGGGGAGATGAAAAGAATGATAAATTCATGCAAAAAGTTCTTACTAAGGTTGCGAAGGAAAAGAAACCTGAAAAAACCAATGTATTTGAGGGTTGTAATGCTAAACAACAAGCTGATTTAGAAAAGGTTGTTTCAGAGTATGATATCTTGTTTCAAGAACCTAAAGGTCTGCCACCCAAAAAGGAAATACTACATGATATTATTTTGCAGCAAGATGCTCCATTGCCTAACATTGGAATGTACACGTTGTCTGCTTTAGAGAATGCTGAAATCAAGAAGCAGGTGTAGGAGTTGCTTGAGAAAGGGTTCATCGGGCCTAGCACATCACCATGTGGGTCACCAATCATTTTGGTGAGAAAGAAAGATGGCTCGTGGAGAATGTGCATTGACTACCGATGTTATAGCTCCAAATCTCACTCTTATGGTTTTTGATGCTGTACTCATGGCCTAGGGCAACCCCTCCTTCCAGACCTAGTCCTAAAATTTAAAAAACAGTGTTTTATCCCTTATACGTGACATTTCCCTAAGTTAAACGCGTGTATACACGGGTATGTGTATAGCCAACCCATGTGTATGTATTAAAATGCTTAAAAAAATATAAAACTCCTCATTTTTGGGCGGAGATCGTGGGTTTTACCTACTGATCACCTATTAGCGCCCGTGGCTCAACTATTCCCAACCAACTCCTAACTAAAAAACTTCTTTGGAGATGGTATAAGAAGACCTCAAAGGGAAGGCCTAAGGGAAGAGAGAAGAGAGAGAAAGGTTATTATGTTGATATTTTTCACTTGACCAGGTCTGAAGTCCCTGGTGCCTTCTGCACTTCCCCCATTTTGTACAGGAAACCTTTGTTTCCTTGTGTGTTGATGTTCATCCACCATTTATGACATCATGGAGAGAGTCATGGAAGGAGTTTTGTTAGAGGCTTGAGGCTGGAACGGATCCAGAAGGAAGGTTGTCTTGGAGCCTGCTGAAGGTGACTCAGGTGAAAATATTCCTTTTTATGTACTTTATTTGTCTATAATAAAAGAAACACATGTCTTGGTTCCTGAAATGAATCTTCTTTATGTTAATGATATTCATGCTTAGAATTCATATGTAAATGGTTATTTGGATTTCATAACTAACTGCCTTTATTTATAGCATGAAGATGGTTTCTTTATAAGTTTTTGTCCATGTACTGTTGTATTCTTTGAATTGGTTGTTTTGCAGGACAAAGGAGAAGAAGGGAACTCCAAGAAGGGTTTGCACCCTAAAGGCCTTCTCAAACGTAGGACCAAAGGTACGTACCCTTATCATAGAATTTTCTTATAATAGCATAATGGCTATATGAATGTATGTTTCTTTGAATAGATAACTTTCAGTCTGCTAGGGTTTCAACCCAAAAAGCCCTAGGGGAACATTTCCCTCTACCGGAATTGGCGACTCCGTTGGGGACAACACTCTTGTTGTTCCTAGTTTGGGTGTTTTTCAAGCCAATAAGGGCTCAGGTGCCTTGTCTGCTTGCTATTACTGTCTGGTCTGTTTTTGAACTTTAAGTTTTGCCAGTTTCTTCAGTTTGTCATTCTTATTTTTCTTGAAGCTTTTCATATACGTTGTTTTTCTTAGATACAGAAGCGTATATACGCTAGTTTCTTTGAGTGAACCTGTGTATATGCAGGTTTCCTCAAACACAGTCGTGTATACACGTAATCTGTACATAAGTACAGTCGCGTATATATTGCAATTTTCGAGATCTATAAATATTTTTAGTCTCTGAAGGTTTTTCTGGTGGTTTGAGTCAGTCTAAAACAGTCATTTTCCAGTATGAGTTATCTCATTCCGAATTCTCTCTGATTATAAGGAGTATTGGTCTTGTTTTTTGTTGATTGTAAGCGTCATCGTTGTTTGCTAAAGCACACAAGATTTCTTGCTAGGAATCTTGGTTGCTCTGTTTCATCAGGGTAGGAAGATTGAATTCAATATTTGTGTTAATCTTGCTTTTGGGTGAATTTTTGTTTGCTTGAAAAAACCGCTTTGTGACCATCCACTTCTTTGTTTCATGAAAGTTGTTGATTGACACTTTCTTGGAATTTGTCTTTTTCATCTTTTGGTTTTCATTGCCAAAGCTTTCATTGCTGCTTTTGATTGTTAAGAGCGATTTCAAACACATTTATTTTTGTTGAGTCTTCATCCATTGTGTGGTGTCAATTCGCAAAAGTGTTTAATTGCCTATTCTTCAATCACAAGTTTCAGTGTTGTTGAGAGCATTTTTTGAAAAGACTTTTTTGTTTGTTGCTTTGAAGAAAATCTTTTGAAAATCTTAGTTTTGCTTTCTTGAACTTGCTTTTCATTTGGTTTCCTTTTAGTAAGTGAAAGTGCTTTATGTTTGTCTTAGAACTTGTTTTTAGTGTTTAGACGAAATGAATGGTAACATTTCATATTCCATCTAGGCATTTTAAGTGGCAAGATAAAGATTGATAAGCAAGCAACTTTCATTTTTTGTTTTTAGAGTAGTTTTGAATCTTGCATCCACATATAGTTGTTGCATTAGGATAGATTTGCATCCCCTTTTTAGGCATACATAGCTTTGTTAGCTTTTGTGAGTGTGAAGTGTGTATTAACGAAAAGAAAAGAATTTTTTTTTTTATTAGAAGTACCTCTGAACCCTATAGAAATTACTCTTCATCGAAAAACGAAAAAGTGCATGTGCATGTACTTAAGTTTTTATTAATTTCCTTTGCGTAAAAAAACACCACTAGTTTCACTTCCGTTACCTTGTGACTTAAAGAACAGCCTAATAAAATCAAGCGCTAACTAAAATTCACTAGAAATTTTTGTTTTGGTCAGTTACACCAACAAGATTAGGATTTTAGGGCCTTGGATTAGGCGAGTGGAGAGTTAACTCTCCAAGGCCATATAAATGTCAAACCTAGGAGTCTGAATAATGAGATAAAATCCAATAGCGTTAGGAAGACTAGGAAAGCTCCAGATTTGGGAGTTAAGCATGAGGGTCTGTGAAGACACGGAAGAGAGATACCCCCTCTCCTACTTGTCCGAACTTACCTCACGATTGTTCCGCCTGGCTTCTACGACGAGTTGGTATCCATAGTTGCTGCTCCTAGGGAACTACACAGGTGGCTGCAGAGGGGAATCCCGTGGCATCTGAGGTTGACGTTGCATCACTCTCGACAGTACTACTGGAGGGCACCCTTGCGAAGCTTGGGGGCTTGCACCGGCGCAGACTGTTGTTAGGAAGTCAGCGTAACTTCCTCTGATACCTTCGGTGATAGGACTGGGCCCTCATCATCCCAGACTATCTTCGAAAGGCCCCTTATTTCACTTTCTCGTATTTTGGTGTCCGGTCCTAATCACCCGGAGCGGAAATACTTGGAACTTGTTTGACTGGTTGTATCTTTAGGGACTTTATAGTGTGTGCTATGTGCTCCTAGTTGGCCTAGCTTTCAATTTTTTGAGTCTTTAGTTAGATCATAAAAAAAAATTCAAAGTGGCTGATCGATCTCCTAGACGGTCTCAAAGACTTCGTGGTATTTCGCCACCAAGTTTAGAGCCTTCTCCTAGAAGGCACAGAGGCAATACTACCGGTGGGTTCCGTCCCACGCCGGTTGACGCATCGGGGATTGATCCTCCTCTCAGGGGCATTAGCGGCCAAGCAAGGCTTGGCACTTCTGAAAAGATAGGGACACTCCAATCCTTTCTCGAGTTCTCTTTCAAGCGGAGAATAACATAGAGGTAGAAGAACTTTCAGAGTCGTTAGCAGCTCCAAATTCTCCACTACCATCTAGTCATCCAGACATACTGCAATACGTTAGGACTCCGACACATAGATCGTTAAGTCCAGGTTACGTTGCGTGCTTACCATCAATGACCACTACGAGAAGCATGGCTTCTACAAGTGCTACGACTATGCAAACCCCAACATTGGTGCAAGGGGGGCGAACCATTTCCATCTCATTTGCTTCCTTCTTTGGATATTTTGCTAGCACATCTTTATTTGGGTCTACCTCCATTCCGTCCACGAGTGGAAATTCCCAAACCAATTCTTTTGGTACAGGATTCTTCCCATTTGGAACCCACTCACAGGGTATTCCATTGGTTATGTTTAGTGCCGCTATGTCCATGATGGGTGGATCGGCTTCATTCCAAGGTTTTCCTTTCGGAAGTGGTCATATACCACATTCCAACCCGACGGTAGGATCCATGCCTTTTTCATCTGTAGGGCAAAGCAGCAATCCTTTCCAAGGTTGGAATAACCCTGGGGTTAGTAGCGCGGGAACCGAGAATCCATTTGTCGGCCAACAAGGGAATAGGTTGTACTCCACGGTTAGTTTGTTCCAAAGTATTCCTCCCCTAGCTTCGGCTTGGAATCCGTATCAGGGGTTATCAACTCCTTACAATCCTTTAGGAGGAAACTTTGCTGGTTATGGAGGTTATACGGCCGGAGTTGGTCAAACTATGAATTTTGCTGGACCACAAGGCTTACCTTTTGGTTCAGCCGGTTCTACTGGTTACTTCGGGTAGCCTGGTGCCTCCCAAATTCCAGGACAATCTCTTCAGAGCTTTGGGAGTTCTGCCCAATCTGGGTGGAATCCCCAAGGTCTTATTAGGCTTCCGTTTCTGGCAATGTTGAACTTGCCGGATCTCACTAAGTTAACAAATGACCCAATCAAGTACAATCCGGCCTGGCCTCCGGTCCCAACCAAACTCCCTTCGGGCATTCCAAAATTCGAAGGGAAGAGTGGTGAGGACCCAGGTGACCATGTAACCACATTCCATTTGTGGTGCTCATCTAACTCCCTTATCGATGACTCAATTAGGTTGAGAATATTTCAACGCACCTTGACTATTAATGCGGCCAAATGGTATATAGAGTTTCCAGGGGGCAGCTTTACATCGTTCGCTGACTTAGCCAACATTTTCTTAAATCATTTCCAGTTGCCTGTACGTTATGATGCCGGAACTGAACTTCTGGCCAATTTTCGTCAGGATAAGGCAACCCACATTTCTGACCATATTCAGGAATGGAGACGGAGAAAGAGGCTCATTAAAGCCGAAATCCCTCCAGAGTACCATCTCGAGTGGTTTTTGAAGTTGTTACAACCCGAGATCTCCAAGTATGTCTCCATGTCTGGGGTCTATTCTGAGGAGCAAGCCATTTTTAGGGCCAGCAATTAGAATTGATCTACTCTCAGTCTGGGATCCTACAAAAATACTTGCCAAATGCTCCTGGATGTAAGGTTGACGTAGCTAAGTCGAAGCCAGGTCCGCACACGGATGGTATCATTGGGTCAGTAGACACAACTATCGTGAACTTGTTGAATCAATTGCAACAGTTGTCCTTGCAAACTGCTTCTAACAACCAAGTCACATCGTCTAATCCCCCCGCTTCCCAAACTTCTTCAATAAATGTCGTCCAATCTGATAACCCCAAAGGAAATCAAAATTCCAATGGGAAAAAGAAAGGACGAGGTAAGAAAAAGAACCAGGATGGGAAGCCTGATGCAAATAAATCTGGCAACAACGCTGGTGGTGGTAGAAATGAGTCGAGAAAGAAAGTCAAGATTCCATGCAAATTATGCAGTGGAGACCATCTAACTCATCTCTGCCCTAATATTGAATACGCCCAGCGCTTGTTAGGACAGCAAGGGACTTCTAGTTCTCAAGCTGTGTTAACCAACCCGTTTCCCCAAGGGCAGCAACTTCTTGCTGGTGCGAATTCAAACCCTATAACCTCCACCGGGGGCAACCAGGAAGGGGAAAAATCGTCAAACGTTTTCATGATGGGTTCTAACATCCATGTAGCTACTCGGTCACGTGATTATGGTGAAGCTGAAACTTCCAAGGACAAGACTGTTCCCGGAAGTACTGACCTTCATATTGAGCGACCCCCTGTCGAGACTATACCACGGATACTAAAAGGTTCCGCTAAACGCGCGACGATTAATCCTAATACTAGGGCCGCCCAAAATTACTCTATTGTGGAGGATCTGGCTCAGAGTCTGTGCGCCATGTCCACTTTAGAGGTTCTCCAGTCGTGTCCAACTCAGAGAAGTGCTTTACTCTCCACAATTGGAGCAGTTGATCCAGCTAACTCTTTAATGCTCACTTTTGACATGTTAAATGTCAAAAAGCGACTCCCTCATCATATGGCTTTCCAAATAAAGTCTACATACCGAAAAATCAATATTTTTCGCACCGTTATAGATGAAGGAGCTTCCACATGCGTTATGTCGATGTCATGATGGAAAGCTATTGGATCGCCTTCGGCTGTTCCTTCACCCACCATCTTGACTGCATTTGATGGTCATTCTCATAAGCCGCATGGGATTATCTCGGCCTTTCCTATATGTGTTGGGGGAAAGGTCGTCAATATTGAAGTAGAGGTCGTAGACGTTAACCTAGACTATAATCTCCTATTAGGAAGGAACTGGGTATACGAGATGGATGCCATTGTTTCGACTCTGTTTCGTGTCATTTGGTTTCCTCATGAGGGGAAAATCATTAAGATTGATCAATTGGACTATTGTCCAGTCGATCCTCAAGCAAGTTCTAACTCTACTATCACTTTAGTGGATAACCCTCGCCCGCCGACTGAGAATTTAGGAGTAGGGATGTATTCCTCATTGATGTGTACATTTGATCTTCCCTCTCCTTTCGCTAAAATCAATGCTATTTCATCATCTAAGGAGTCTCCTCGAGAAGAGTTCTTTCGAACTTGTTATTTTTCAGACCCTTGGACCTTGCCTTCACCTACGACCACATTAGTTGAAGGACAAGTAAATGGAATGGCATTCCCTATGTCTGCAGCTGAGCTTAGATATCAGTCTATCGTAGACTCTGTAGACAACCATTCTACTCCTTTTTCTGAAGAGGAGTTAGATGGTCATGTGGCCCTGGCTTGGAGCCTTGATTCTACCTCTGCCTTGGACTACTTAGATTCGGTTTTACCTTCTGAAGAAGCAATCCTCGAAGTAATGATGGGTATAGATCGACCTTGGGAACACTTACACCATCGTTCACACTTTCTTCCTCCATTGCAGGAAGTAGAATCTAGATTCTCCGAGCTCCTCACTAGTGATGTTTGTACAGTGTCAAACCCTTTGGCTCTAGCACACATTCGTGCCGAAGGTAATATGTTGGTAATTTCAAAAACGATACCTATAAACATCTCTAGGGACCCTAGCGTCATCGAGAATATCTTCATCGGAATTGACTGTTCCCCTGAAGAAACTCAAATCTACACCGACCTTTCCAAAGAATATCGTGATGTACTTGCTTGGTCTTATGAAGAAATGCCTGGCATTGATCCTTCTATAGTTCAACATGAGATCAATACGTATGAAAACGTGAAACTAGTTCGTCAAAGGCTTCAACTAGTTAACCCTAGGAAAGCAGCAGCTATCAAAGCTGAGGTTGAGAAGCTGCTAAGGGCGGGTTTTATATACCCTATTCCTCTTACTGATTGGGTTTCTAATCCAGTTCCTGTGGACAAAAAGCAAGGAACAATCCACGTATACATCGATTTTAGGGACCTAAACAAGGCTTGTCCAAAAGATAATTACCCCACGCCATTCATTGATCAGATTATCGACTAGTGTGCGGGTAATGGAATTTTTTCCTTCATGAATGGTTTTTCAGGTTATAATGAAATTTCTATCCATCCTGAAGATCAACATAAGACAACTTTTATATGTCCCTGGGGTACCTTTGCATATAGAAAGATGCCTTTTGGTCTTAAAAATGTTGGAGCCACTTTTCAGCGGGCCATGTCATATGCTTTCCACGACATCAAACATGTCATCGAGGCATACTTGGATGATCTCGTTGCTCGTTCTCGAAAGAGAACTGATCATCCTAGTCATCTTCGATTGGTTTTTGAACGATGTCGTTTTTATAAAATCCGGTTGAATCCCAACAAGTGCATTTTCGCGGTTACCTCCGGTCGGTTGTTAGGGTTCGTCATGTCCAATGAAGGGATTCGGGTTGATCCCTTCAAGATTAAAGCAATAGTTCAGTTGCTTCCCCCATCCTCAATTCGAAAACTTCAAAGTCTTCAAGGGAAGGCTAATTTCTTAAGACGGTTTATAGAAAACTATGCCGAGATCACTAAAGGGTTTATGCATTTGCTATGGAAAGGAGTTCCATTTGTGTGGGATGACTTTGCGCAGTGGTCGTTTGATGCTTTGAAAAAGGCATTAGTCTTTGCCCCGCTTTTGAGTCCACCGGATTATGGTAGAAACTTAATTTTATATCTCGCTGCATCAGAATCAACCATTGGTATGGTTCTAGTTTAGGAAGACGATGCTCTCGCTGAGCACGTGATTTATTATTTGAACCGAGGCTTAATAGGTCCTGAACTCCGCTATTCTCCGGTTGACAAGTTGGCCTTGGCAGCTGTCCACGCTGTCCATAGGCTCTGTCATTATATCTTGCTACGCAAAACTTTTTGTCTTAGAGGCAGTCAATCCATTTCAATTTGTCCTCAGTAGGTGAGTGATTGGGGGCAAATATAATAGATGGATAGTCATTTTGAAAGAATTTGATCTCGAGTTCTTGTTAGCCAAGTCTAAGAAATCCATGGTTTTCGCGGAGCTAATTTCTGAGCTTCCTTGTGGAGAGGATATTGTTTATGAGGAAAGTTTTCCCGACGAACATTTATTCCTCTTCTCTTCACTCGACCCTTGGTATGGAGATATCATTGTCTATCTCTAGACTTCGAAGTTTCCCTCTATTTTCTCCAAGGATGAACGTCGAAAATTACGTCACCTGGCTCAAAACTATGTTATCATTGGTGACACATTATACTGTCGAGGGGTTGATTCAATCCTTCGGTGTTGTTTAACCTTAGAGGAAGTAGAGTCAATGCTCAATGACTGCCACAGTGGAGCTTGTGGTGGTCATCTATCAGGGCTTGCTACAGCCCAGCGCATCTTACGTGCCGGCTATTTTTCGCCTTCACTCTTTAAGGACTGTGTGGATCGGTCAAACGCTGCCACCCGTGTCAAATTTTTACTCGCAAGATGCGCGCGCATTTAGCTCGCCTTTTTCCCGTTGTCACCGTCGATCCCTTTACTAAGTGGGGTATTGATTTTACAACTTGTAATCCGCCTTCAGCGGCGAATCACAAGTACATTATCGTGGCTGTAGACTACTTTACGAAGTGGGCTGAGGCCATGCCTACTTATAAGAACGATAGTGATATGGCAGCTTGTTTCTTTTCAATCAGGTTATCTCAAGATTCGATATCCCAAGAGAGATTGTCATTGACCATGGCAGTCATTTCGAGAATCAACTGATGTCTGAATTGGCTCTTAAATTAGGTTTCCGCCAGGAGCATTCGTCCCCTTATTATCCTCAGGCCAATGGACAGGTCGAGGCAGTCAACAAAACTCTTAAGACGATACTCCAATGGATAATCGATAAAAATCGGTCCAATTGGCACATTATGTTGTATTCGGCTCTTTGGGCATATCGAACCTCCATCAAAACGGCTACTAGTTTTACTCCTTTTCAGTTGGTTTATGGGATGGAATCTATCTTCCCGGTTGAATGTGAAATTCCATCTCTTAAGTTCGTTGTTGAGCTTCTTCCTGAGACTTCGAGTCTCGAAGAGCGCCTAGTTCACTTGGAACATCTCGATGAGCAGCGTCGAGATGCCGCCACGATGAATGAGGCCCATAAGAAAAGGGTTAAAACCCAGTATGATAAGTCTGTCCATCCTCGAGTCTTTTCTGAAGGTGACCTTGTCTTGGTCTATGACCAAGATAAAGATGCCTTGGGGGCAGGAAAATTTAAGCCTATGTGGTACGGTCCTTTCATTATTAAACGAGTTTTAGAAAAAGGGTCGTATGAGTTAATTGACTTTGAGGGAAACAAGCTGGAAGAGCCCTGAAACGGGCTCTACCTAAAGAAGTACTTTGCTTATTTTTGGTCAGGCAATGGCTTCTTTTGTACTTTAAGTATATTTGTACATATTTCGTCGAGATTTTTTATGATATCAACACTTTTTGGTCTACTGTGGCAGGTGTTGATGGATGATTTGGTCTATTTTGGGTTCCCTGATGGTGCTAGTCGGCAGACTCGGAATCTTGCTTCCGCAGCTTGGGTACTCTATTATCCAACTGGTCAATTGATGGCATCAAGAGGAGTGTGCATTGGTCCTGCTTCAAACAATATGGCCGAGTATACTGCTGTTATTAATTTATTATCTGAGCAATATCTCATGGGATTGACTCGTTGGTAGTATATCTTGATTCTCAATTGATAGTGTCTCAATTAAATAACATTTATCAGGTACGGGATCCATCTTTATATCGCCAGTATTTAAGGGTGAGGTTGTTGCAAAGATCATTTATTTATATTAATTATTTGCACATTCCAAGATCTCATAATTGGTTAGCTGATTCTATCGCTAATCAGGCATTAGACTGGCACATCAATCATTGATCATAATAAAATCAAGCATCAAAAAGTCAAACTATATATATATATATATAGATATAGATATATATTGTAAATCGTCTCGAGTGTACATATGTGTGTCAAAAAAATATACAAAATTGGGACTCAAATGCCCATAATCATGTCCGGCATATCTAATGCCTCGGCTCAGAATGAGCATCTAAGTATGTCACTATAGCATTGGCCACACGCCGGAAAATGCAAACCCAGTCACGTGGCATGCCAACCACATGACGCTGCATATCCTTAGGAAGGTCCTTTATGATGGCCATCGGTACTCGACATCTCAATCTCGCCAAGTGTCGCTGAACGTTGTTTAGAGTCCGTTCTGTATCAGCAGCCGCCTCTATGGCTCCTCGGCCACGCTGTCCATGCTGCGGGAATCCATCTGGTCGTACAGGCCTGATGTCTAGAACATGATCATCATATCAATCATTTGAATCTCATCAAAAAATATTTTTCAAAATTCATTATTATATTTGAAAAATCCAAAAAATCATAAAATAAAAAAATCTTACCGATCTCACCCCATGCTGCATTCGGTGGTAACACTAGATCAGGATCTCCTCAGAAATCAAGCCCAGCATAGGGGTAGTCATCCAAGCGATGATCTACTGATCCCACCAGGTGAATAAGTCATCATCAAAGGCAGTCCTTGGGATCTCCCCACCCCCAAGACGTTTCATCAGATCAGCCCGCCGGCCCATGCGTGGATCACGTGGGGTGCTGATGGAAACTGCTACCCTGGGGTGGAGTGCGGAAACCTTCTCGAAAAATAAAGTACACAAGATGCTACCATATCCAAAGTTTTTAGTCTGTCCCCTCCTGATAGAAGTGATCTAGCTCTTCATGATGGCCAGAAGAGGAGTACACCAGTTGAACACAGTAGTGAGATAGTCAACTGCCACGCTCATGTTTTGTCGTGACGCCTGATGCAGAGAGGATGATCCGTTCACCCGAGCCATGGTAAACAGGATTATCCTAAGTGATAAACTCACCACATGTGTGATGGAAATATGGCTCCCAACCTTCTTGGGATGTCTCGGGCAGTATATCTGTATATAGTCCTCTATCGAGAGGGCACTCCATGTCCTGCCCCAGGACTGTACTACCTCTCCCCTTCGGGAAAGGCCCGTAATAAAATAGATATCCTCCACTTCTACCCTGAGCGGCATCTGATCGATCATAAAAGCTTCCTCATCAACATCCCAATAATCAATGAGCATCTCAAGCAGACGCGTGTTCGCTTTCATATTTGGAAATTTGAAAAATTTAAGCAAACCGCATCCCAGTAGGGCATCTAGTGCTTCTAGATTGTTCATAACTTCATTATCTACCGCTGCGTGCTCTCTTTGATGCCACGTGACAGGCATCCTGAGAAAAAATCTATTTAAGACCGTTAGTTTTTGTTTAAAAACGGTTCGTGGCATATACGCGGGTCCCTGTGCACACAGTTGCATATAGGGCCCGCGTGTACGCGGGTTCAATTATACCAACCCGTGTATACGCCGCGAGAAAATTTTGGACAAAAGTTCAACGGTAAAACATCAATCAAAAATCTTAAAACCAGTCACAATCAATTGCAAGCTAAGTATAAGAGTTATCTGGAGGTTTTTGATGAATTTGAACGGTGAATCTAGCTGTGGGAAGTTTGCTCCTTTTGCTCCAAATCCTTTGCTCTCAAACTCAAATGGTAAAAATGGTGAGTCCAAAATGCTTTTTATAAGTTTTGAAAATGCAAAATTTTTTCAAAAATTTATTTTGTTTGGCCTCATGTGACTTTTAACTTGGGAGCTTGGAATGTCGAGATTGGTCTGTTTTTCAGGACATTTTGGATGATTTTCAGTTTCGAGGCGGTTCCATGACTGCTGACCCGTCATGGAAGGTATCGTGTTCTCACTGGCATATATGTTAGGGACACCATTTTTTCGTTGCATTATGCATACTAGCCTCCATTTGACCGATACATCTGCCATAGGGTCAATCCCATCATGTTATGGTTCGTAAGCCATCTTCACTCACCGATTTTTTAAATCATGACACGATGGTAGAGCCATCCTTTACATGGGCATCCTAGTTAGCACCTCACTGACATTTGTTGCTCATGCTGCTTCGATTTGAGTAGGCTCGGGAGTCCTCTGTAGTCCCGCCATGACTTATGCGTTGAAGACTCATTCCTCTTAGCTTCTTCGCTTTGTTCTGGCCTTATACCCTAGAGGCTCCTTTGTGTTGGTTGTACTATTTCATTGCATGATGACCACTTCCACCTTTCAGCCTAGAGCCGGCTTCACTTGGACTCGTGTTTAAGTCAACTTTTGACCATGACGTCTGCAAAATCAACCTTGCATACCTTTGATTTCTGCAACTTGACACACCTTGACCCATGGAAGGAACATACCTTTGAGTGTCACTGACCAGTTTTCACCTCCCTGCATTGAGCATAGGAATGTTCCTTTCCCAGGAACTAGATCATCTTTTTCATCGACACTCGTTCTTTCCGTTGTACCATAGAATTCTTTTATTCTTTTTCCGGCTTAACAGAAAAAGACAAAAAAATTAAATATTCCAAAAAGAGCGGGAATGGGACATTATTTCCATTTATTGTTGGCAGCTAGAGTCAGTCGTGTCGCCCTTGAACAAAGCACTCAAAACAAAGTCTCCTTCGTATGGGATTTAGTTTGACTGAGGTACGCCATAACCTTGTTATTGAGTCAATTCTCCCCTGATTGGTTATCTCTTCCAATCATATGGAGGGTTCGTTCATGCCTCATGCATAGCGAACTTATACAGATTCATCATATGCTGCCACATAGTCACGTTGAGCTGTGCTTTTGTTCAAGGGAAGTTAGCCTGAGTCGGCCTCTCTGCGGTGTCTCCCGACTCATTTTTCAGTCAGCCATCCCTAGTTTTCCGTATCATGTCTATCATCACATTAGTTATATTGGTCCTTTACTCATGCCGGTTTGAGAAGGTCCCCATTGACTTCTTGCTGGCGGGTGTTGTCCTTATCGACGACGACACATTGCTCTGAGGACAGGCCTAGAGCTGCACCCTGGCCCTATTTTCATTATTGATAGGTTACCTTGTGCTCAGCATCGATCAGTATCATGGGTCTTTGACTGAGTGGTTTCCCTTGTGTTCAACATCAGCTTACATTATAACACATTGGGATTCGCGCAATACCTTGGTTTCCATTTGACCCTATTGGTGGATACCTCACCTCTCTGTCAGCTTTCATCATTGGTTGGTTCAGAGGGTTTCTGCCGTGCGCTAGCCACATCTTGTGTATGCCGGAAACGTACTTCGATTGGGTTACTACATCTTTTTCGTCCGATTCCTTCCACATTATTGGCCTACGGGTTACACTCGTGCTAGATTGATGAAGGATGCCTTAATGCCTTTCTTCTAGCGGATCTTTCCCTATCGACTCCGACTCATTGCTCTAGGGCAAAGATATAGAGTCCATTTGGCAGTACCTTGGGGTTTGCAGTCATTAGTGGCAGATCCTTCGCTATCGACAGTGGGAAACCATCATTGTCTCCTGATCGATAGATTCTTACAGGTGTTCGACTCCAGCTCATCTATTCACACTTGTTAGATTGTACTGGGTACCTTGACGCTCATTATCATTATCGGTGAGTAGTCTCGCGTTTGTTAACGGTATACATCAATGAACGGTAAACAAACAATTTCTCACATGGTCGACTTCAGATCATTTATTCCCATGGTGTAGAAATGTACCACGGTGGTCGGTGAAGACCTCAGGTTGTATCAGCATTCGTTGGTTCACTTGACAGTTGCTCATGTTGCTGCTAGTTGATACCGCTCCACTTTATATGTTGCAGGCAGTCATGGCGACATCCTATATGCTGGCACCTGAGTTTGCAGTGTAGTACCATCCTATTCCATCATGTTTAGTTGGTACCTTTTGGGGATCAATCTTTGATATCAGTGATCCGTTGCATCTTTCAGCATCATTGACAGTCTTGTATATGATATTCAGACATGTACTTGTTCATTATGATCATATGATCCATTAAGTATCTTTCAGTCATTTATACTTAGTGGATCCGCTTGTACTTGATATGCATACATGCTTTACTTTTTCTGAGCATGGGTATGCCCGCCTCAGACAGTGTTTCTTTCTGATCTCCTTTGGTGGCTTGGCAGGCTGAATTCTGGTGAAGTCCTCCTTGGTTTTTGACAGACTTCCTTTCCATGTACTCGCATAATATATTTCGGCCATCATGTACCCCTTCTGACCTCATATATTAGGGGGCATCTGTTATAGCTCCAAATCTCACTCTTATGGTTTGTGATGTTGTACTCATGGCCTAGGGCAACCCCTCCTTCCAGACCTGGTCCTAAAATTTAAAAAACAGTGTTTTATCCCTTATACGTGACATTGCCCTGAGTTAAACGCATGTATACGGGGGTATGTGTATAGCCAACCCGCGTGTATGTATTAAAACACTTAAAAAAAATATGAAACTCCTCATTTTCAGGCGGAGATCGCGGGTTTTACCTGCTGATCACCTGTTAGTGCCCGTGGCCCAACTGTTCCCAACCAACTCCTAACTAAAAAACTACTTTGGAGATGGTATAAAAAGACCTCAAAGGGAAGGCCTAAGGGAAGAGAGAAGAGAGAGAAAGGTTATTATGCTGAGATTTTTCCCTTGACCAGGTCTAAAGTCCCTGGTGCCTTCTGCACTCCCCCCATTTTGTACAGGAAACCTTTGTTTCCTTGTGTGTTGATCTTCATCCACCATTTATGACATCATGGAGAGAGTCATGGAAGGAGTTTTGTTAGAGGCTTGAGGCTGGAACAGATCCGGAAGGAAGCTTTGCTTGGAGCCTGCTGAAGGCGACTCAAGTGAAAATATTCCTTTTTATGTACTTTATTTGTCTATAATAAAAGAAACACATGTCTTGGTTCCCGAAATGAATCTTTTTTTATGTTAATGATATTCATGCTTAGAATTCATATGTAAATGGTTGTTTGGATTTCATAAATAACTGCCTTTCTTTATAACATGAAGATGGTTTCTTTATAAGTTATTGTCCATGTACTGCTGTATTCTTTGAATTGGTTATTTTGCAAGACAAAAGAGAAGAAGCAAACTCCAAGAAGGGTTTGCACCCTAAAGGCCTTCTCAAACGTAGGACCAAAGGTATGTACCCTTATCATAGAATTTGCTTATAATAGCATAATGGCTGTATGAATGTATGTTTCTTTGAATAGATAAATTTCAGTCTGCTAGGGTTTCAACCCAAAAATCCCTAGGGGAACATTTCCCTCTACCAACCGAGCACTGAAAAAGATAACAATCAAAAATCATTATCCCCTTCCGCGCATAGATGATCTTTTGGATCAATTGAAAGAAGCTATTTATTTCACCAAGCTAGACTTGCACAATGGATACCATCAGGTCAGGGTTGCATAACAAGATGCATGAAAGACTGCTTTCAAGAAAAAGCAGGGATTGTATGAGTGGATGGTTATGCCTTTTGGCTTAACTAATGCTCCTGCTACTTTCATGAGATTAATGAATGATGTACTCAGACTGTTTCTTGATGATTTTGTTATTATGTATCTGGATGACATTATTATTTTTAGTAAAACATGGGAAGAACACTTAAAGCATGTTAAGCAGACATTAGATGTTTTGAAAAGAGAAAAACTTCACTTTAAACTCTCAAAATGTGAATTTGGAAAAAAATCTCTAAATTATTTGGGTCATATAATAGGGGGTGGTGAATTGAAAATAGATCCCTCTAAAGTGGTAGTCATTGTAAACTGGCCTAAACCCAAGTCTGCTACAGAAGCAAGAAGCTTCCTAGGGGTAGCACAGTATTGGAGGAAGTTCATTTCTAACTTTTCCTCGATTGTAGCTCCCTTACATGCTTTAACAGGATTGAACAAGGTGTTTCAGTGTGGAGGCAAACATCAGAAAGCCTTTGACACCTTGAAAGAAAATATTAGTATAGCACCTGTACTAGCACTGCCTGATCTGCAAAGACCATTTGAGATCCAAACAAATGTCAATGACTATGCCATGGGAGCAGTGTTGACACAACACTTTAAACCCATATGTTATCATTCTGAGACTTTTAATCCTACAGTAGTTAACTATCTTACATATGATAAAGAATTGTATGCATTAGTTCAAAGTGTGAAAAAGTGGAAACATTACTTAATGGGCAAAGAGACAGTAATACATATTGATCATCAACCACTTCAATATCTACACTCCCAAACTAAGTTGTAGCAATCAAGACACTACAGATGGATGGGTTTTGTACAACAGTTTCATTTAGCCACCAGATATAAAAAGGGCATACATAATAAGGTTGCATACATGTTATCTAGACCCATGATAAATGCATCTACTATACTTAAGCATAATTTTGTGCTACATGAAAGCTACGTTGAACAATATACTCAAGATATAGACTTTAAAGATGTATATGAAACTTTGAGTGAAGGAAAATGAGTAGAAGAATTGGATTATCATGTAAAGGACGGACTCTTATACCATTGTGGGAAACTCTACATTCCACAAACTAAGAGAGTAAAGACAATTAGAGAAGCACACACTTCTCTAATATCAGGTCACTTTGGGGTAAGTAAAATAGTTGCAAATATTTTATTATTGGCCAAAAACAAATGAGACAGTTTCTAGAAATGTAAGAGGGTGCACTATGTGTGCTAAAAGCAAGCCCAACAATAGAAAACTATGCTTGTACACTCCACTACCAGTTCCTTTTCACCCTTGGGAAAGTGTTTCCATGGATTTTGTGGGAGGACTGCCTAAATCTAGGAAAGGTCATGATTATCTATATGTTGTTGTGGATAGGTTCAGCAAAATGTGTATTTTGATACCTTGTAATAAACATATTACAGCTGAACAAACTGCAAAATTGTTCTTTGAACATGTATGGGTTCATTTCAGATTACTCACTTCCATTGTATCTAATCGAGACACCTGATTTGTGGAAAAGTTTTGGTCAAGTCTATGGGAACTAATGGAAACCAAACTAAAGAAAAGCACAGCTTTTCATCTACAAACTGATGGCCAGACAGAAGTAGTTAATAGGACAATGATCCAGTTATTTAGAGGATATTGCAGCAAACATCCTAATCTTTGGGATGAACATTTGTGTTATGTGCAGTATGCTTACAATAGAGCAAAACATTCTTCTACACAAAGATCTCCTTTTGAGACCTATTTTTGTTTCACACCAAGGTCTCCTTTAGACTTTGTCTTTAGTAAAGATACCATAGTTGATGGACACAGTGATGTGGACAAGGAAACTAGGTTCATTGAACAAATCCAAGAGATCCACAAGGCAGTACAGGAATAGCTGGAAAAGAGCTAGGCCTAACACAAGGCTAGGCATGACAAGCATTGGATGGAGCACAATTTTCAGGTTGGTGACCAAGTCTGGTTGTATATTAGCAAAGACAGAATGCAAGGTGAAGGTAAAAAGCTAAAGCCTATCAGGTATGGACCTTTTAGGATACTTGAGAAGATTGGTGAGAATGCTTTTTGCCTTGATCTACCAGCTTACATGCACATATACTCAGTTGTAAAAGAATTTTCCTTGAGATTGTTTGAACCCTCTCTAATTGAGGATCCTAAAGAGTAGAGTCAATTGCCTTCTATTGATGACCTACTACCTAAACATCTTAATGAATTACAGGAAGACATAGTTTTAGATGGGAAGGTGAGGACGACGTGCTAGGGAGATGTTGAGTACCTCAGAATTGGACTCAAGGGTTCAAAGTCGAGCAGTGCAAAGTGGATAGAGATTGGACAAGTGAGACAATTGTACCCTCACTTAGCCGATGCTTGAAAACCAACATTTGGTGGTCCAAAAGCTTTTTCAGTGGGAAGGCCGTGATCAGAATTGGATCCATGAAGAATAATAAAAGCACCATGGCTGTACCAAAATAGGATAGACTTCAAATAATTATGAGCACAGAGCAATTAGGAAGACCTCTGAACAATGGCAGTCGGCAGCCAGCGAGGAACAACGAGGACTGTTGAGCCTCAAACCTGCACCATCCTATACACCCTCTCAGCCTTCTGTTTCCACTTACTTCATCCACCAAGCTATTAAATCATTGCATTATAGTCTAAAAATAGCTTTTTTACATGGTTTTCTGACTATGCTTATGACTGTTGTTTGGTTTAGATTTTTGTTCAGGCAACTGCGGAAACTTGTCAGTTTCCACAGCTAACACACGTTTCTGCAGCCAGCATAGGATTCCGCAGTTATTTTGTTAAAATCTATGCTACAGGTGTCCTATGAAGAAATGAGCCACATGGGAAAGCTACAGGTGACGAGTACATGGAACTTGTCCATTCAAATTAGTCAAATCATCCATAGAAGGTCACGGTCAACAAGGGTCAAAGGCAAAGCCAACCAATAAATTTAGCGGTGGCACATCGCTGTTTTGAGCACATGAACATTTACGTGGCACAGTCCTCAGCCCACGAAGACACCGGCACACCAGGAGATCATCCCCATAACCTGAATCCAACAGCTACCACTCCGAAGATTTAATAGACATGATGGCAGTTACACTAGATCTCGGCTGAAGAGATCTACGTGTCCTTGGCAACGCAGTTAATAGCATAGGATTCAGTTAGTTAGTTTCAACACTTCTTCATTATAAATAACGCGTTGATGAACGCTGTGTAGAAGGTTTTTGCGATGTAATTCTTGGAACTGTTTCTATTAGCACCCCACTGTACTTTATTTTATATATGTTGCTACTGCTTTAATACATGAGAAGACTACTTTGCTGAGCTCGTTCTTGTGACTGTTCATTGAATGGCTGAGGTGGCAGAGGGCCCCTGTGCACTAAAGCCCTGTATAGTTGTCATTTGATTTCATTATGTGTCTGTCTTCATAATCATTAGCTTGTATATAACATGTTGTTTAGATGTTTTTAAATTCACTACTGTTTACATGCTCACTTCCGTTTTTTATAGCTGTCAGCTGATCAACGCTTTTCTGCAGGTTTTCTTAGGCAGCCCGGGAAAATTTTCATCTTTTTGATAACTATTGACATATGAGATCATCTTGTCCTTCCTGCTAACCTTTATTTTCTAAAGTTTAATTCCAGCAATGTTCTTTTTCAAGTTGTGATTTGGTTATTTATTTTTCTATTACTTGGACATCATACTACTCATCAGTTTATGGTTTCTTTCTATAGTCAAGTGACTCTATTAGTAAGAAATCGGAATATTACTTATTGTAGTGTGATTTAGTTATCATATTGCTTAAACTTATTCATGATTGCTTCCCACAAGGTAGATTGAGCTGAAGGGTAAAGGATCAGAAGAGTTGAAGTAGTGTGATTAGTTTCCTTTTTGCAATTTAATTTCTTGCCATTTAGATATCATATTGCTTGACTTGTTCATGATTGCTTCCCACAAGGTAGATTGAGCTGAAGGGTAAAGGATCTGAAGAGTTGAAGTAGTGTGAATTAGTTGCTTTGCTTTTAGTTTGAGTTTCTTTAAGTTCAGTTTTTACTTTCTTTTTCATTCAACGGCAAGGATACTGGGCCATTTTCATTAGTTCAATGTTTAATACATTTACTTCCTCTTAAGAATTCATTTCATTACAGTTGTTTTAAAGCTTTCTTTTTGATCACTTTTAAGTTTTGGAAAATCACTGTAGAAATCACCATCACCATCCATACTTAACTCTCATTTTCACCATCACACATTAAGGAAAGATAAATCCAAAAACAAACTAAAAAACTCAAAAACGACAAAAGACTAAGGAAATGGTTATCTACTACATATAGTACACTTCACTTCGTCAGTTTACGAACCCCGGATTGACATTTTAAATAGCAATTTAGAACACACTAAATTGACCGAACATTTTGGTGCCGTTGCCGGGGAAGTGAAATTAGGTAGCCAATTTCTTAAAAAAAAAACACAAGAAAATTTCAAGGAAGGAAAATTGATAACCTCTCAAAGTATGCTCTCCTCTTGCACTTAGTGTGATCTAGAGGATCAGAAAAGAGAAAGTTATTGGTTTAATAGTTTCTTGAGTATGCTCTCTTCTTGCACCTAGAGTGACCTGGAAGATCAGAAAGAGAATTATTAGCCCGACTTGAAGAAAAAAAATGACATGCATAGAGGAAGAGACTCTAGGGGAAGGTTTTTAGCTAGAGCCAAGAGTTCGATTTTTACAACTCCTTCTACTTCAAGGAATAGACAGGAGACACCTCCATCATCTCCAACCTACACTCCTAGCCCTAGGATTCCTGGAATTCAAGAGGCAGTAGTTGACGCTCCCACACCATCCATCGAATCTGAATTAGGAATAGATCCTTTCTTTTCTTCTATAAGGAGACACATTGTAATTGAAGAAGTAGAATCACCTGAGGAAGAAGAGGGAGAAATTCCTCCTCATTCGCCCTTAGTAGAAGAACCAGAGGACTCTAAAATCTCTGAGAAAACTACCATGATAGAAGAGGGAGTAAACAGATTTGGTAGAGGTAGAGGTAGAGGAGGAGGAGGAGGAAATAATCGAGGAGGTAGAGGTAACAATGGGGGAAATAGGGATGGAGATAACTCATTCAGATTTCCTATAGTCGATGAGGATTCTCGAGCAACAATGAAAAATATTTCACCATCTGTCCTCCCAAACTTTCATGGGTTAAGAAATGAAGATCCTAAAATATTTCTATTTGAGTTTGAGGTCGTGTGTCGAACCTATGATTATTAGGAAGGCTCTCAAAAACTCAAACTATTTCCTTCAACATTGAAAGGAGCAACTTTGAAATGGTTCATGGGATTATTGGAAATAATACTGAGAGGGGGGGTGAATCAGTATTATTAAGCAATTTACCAAATCTTCCTTATTTGATCTTTTGAATTATTCTTGCATATCAGTACCATAAAATAATGAGCTTGAATAAAGAAAATAGACAGTCACACCAAAGAACACAAGATGTAAGGTGGAAACCCAATGCGGGAGAAAACCACCTGCTGCAATATGTCTCTATCTTCTTTCAAGAAATTCTTTTACAATGATTTTGTACTGGTGCAGTCCTTTACCAGCACGCAGGCTGCAACCTGCAGAGAGCTACAACTCTCTCTCGTTTTCCAGTTTCTCCTGGAAGGGAGCTACAACCCCCTACTTCTTTTCATGAAGAATCAAATGATCAACAAGTATATAACAGATACAGTCCACTACAGATATCAGATCAGTAATTACAGAAATAACCCAGAACACTTTATGAACAGAAATATACAGTCAACAGATCATCTTAAGACAGGGACGCATATTTTCTTTCTGTGGCCTGCGACTGGACGCAGTCTACCCTCCGCTGTTCTGCGTGCAGACGCACTGTTCCTCTATGCTTTGCTGCGACCGGCGCACCCCGAAACACTATCGCGCCGCGTCTTTTGCTTCAGAGACGCACCCAATAACACAGTCGCACCGCGTCCTTTGCCTCAGAGACGCCCCTGAGCCTTTACTGTACTGCGTCCCGGCGCACTTGCCCTTCACTGAACCTGCGTCCCTTCAGATATAAAAGATATGAGGACTTCAGAACCAACCCAAACACTCAGATCCACAGATCTGATCATGCGCCATAGAGATCACAGTCCATTAGAAGATTCGCCCTCATAGATCTGGACTAGATCTCACCAAAAGATATTCAACCAAGATGATGCTTAATCCAAATGAACTCCTTTGCTTTATATAGGCAAGCTTCTCCCCAAAACATGGAACAATACCACGAGCCGACACCATAGAAACACAAAACCGTCGGCTAGATACCACGCAAGAAACCCCCACGTGCTTTTCTCTGCCTTGAAATGTGTGCACTGGGCGGACGCACCTCCTGAACGGCTGGCCGGCGTCCCTGGACGCGGGTTCTGTATGGTATACCTGCGGGGACGCACTTGCTGAACATATTTCCTGCGTCCTTCTTGATTTATCATCTGAATGGGTTTGCCATCAAGGACAACACCTGAATCATAATGCCAACAATCTCCCCCTTTGGACTTGATGGCAACCACATAATTTTCAGCTTCATTCTCCCCCTTTGACATCAAGAGCAAAGGGTATGCTCCCCCTATGCTCATGCATCTCCAGATCTGTAACCAGAAATCCATCATGAAGGAGATAGAGACATATTGCAGCTATTTCCAAGATCTCCTTCTCCATAATGCCAACAATGCATTATGTGCTCCCCCTGAGCCTATACCACCAATAGGAAGATGATCAACAGTAAGATGATGCATCAACAACCCCCAGCTTTTGCCTGAGGTATTCAAAAGTGTCCCTGGGCAATGGTTTGGTGAAAATATCAGCAACTTGTTCCTTAGAAGGAACATACTCCAACTTGACCTTCTGTTCAAGTACTTGTTCCCGGAGAAAATGGTACTTGATTGGTATGTGCTTGGTTTTTGAATGCATAACCGGATTCTTTGAGATGCTGATTGCACTTGTGTTGTCACATAAGATAGAGATTGGAGGTGTACAAGTGATTTGATAATCCTGCAAAGTCTGCATCATCCAAAGGAGTTGGGTGCAACAAGATGCAGCAGCAACATATTCTGCTTCAGCTGTAGACAAGGCAATTGAACTCTGTTTCTTGCTGAACCAAGAGACCAGTCTGGGACCCATAAAGAACGCACCACCACTTGTGCTTTTCCTGTCATCCACGCTTCCGGCCCAATCTGCATCTGTATAGGCATGAAGAGTAAGATCTGTATTTCTAGGATACCATAAGCCATAATTTTGAGTCCCTTGAAGATATTTGAAAATTCTCTTCACTGCTTGAAGATGAGTCTCCTTCGGATTTGCCTGAAATCTTCCAACTATTCCAACTGCATGCATGATGTCTGGTCGGGTACCTGTTAAATATAGTAAACTTCCAATCATAGATCTGTAGGTTGGTTGATGTACTGCTGCAGATTCATCATTTGCACTGAGACTGCATCCTGTGACCATGGGTGTACATACTGGTTTTGCATCTTCCATGCCATATTTCTTCAAAATCTGCTTGAGATACTTGGTTTGAGATAAAAGGATTCCTCCTTCCTTTTGTTGGATTTGCAAACCAAGAAAGTATGTCAGTTCTCCTAGCAAGGACATTTCAAATTCCTTCTGCATGACTGAGGCAAAGCTTTGACTCATAGCTTCTTCATTGCTGCCAAAAATAATGTCATCTACATACACAACAAGTATTAGCAATTTGTCATTTTCAATTTTTATATATAGATTGCTATCTGCTGAACCTTTTGAAAAACCTTGTTGATGAAGATATTTGTCCAACCGGTAGTACCAAGCCCTTGGGGCTTGTTTGAGACCATAGAGAGCCTTTTTCAATCGGCATACAAGATTTGGATCATTTCCAAGAATGAACCCATCTGGCTGTTCAATGTACACTTCTTCTTCCAAGTCTCCATTCAGAAAGGCTGATTTTACGTCCATTTGAAATACTTTGAAATTCTGAGAACTTGAGAGAGCAAGGAACATTCGGATGGCCTCAAGTCTTGCAACAGGAGCAAAAGTTTCTTCAAAGTCTATTCCTTCTTGCTGTGCATATCCTTTACAAACAAGTCTGGCTTTGTTTCTAATTACTTCTCCATTTTCATTCAATTTATTTTTGAAGACCCATTTTGTTCCGATAACATTCTTATCCTTTGGTCTAGGAACCAGCTCCCAAGTGTTGTTCTTTTCGATTTGCTCAAGTTCTTCATCCATTGCTTTCACCCAACATTCATCTTTGCATGCCTCTTTCACATTTTGTGGTTCAGTAGAGGAGAGTAATGCCAAATAACTTGAAGCTTCTGCAACTGTTCTTCTAGTTTGTATACCTGCTTCTTTCTGTCCCATGATCTGAGATTCTGGATGGTTCTTTTGAACATATCTGGATGGAGTCTTTTCTTCTATTCTTGTTCGTTCTTCTGCTTCTTCGTGAGGTTCTTCTTGAGATTCTTCTTGCGGTTCTTCTTCTTCATCATTCTGTCTTTGAGGGTGGCTTTCATCTTCTTCGATGTCTTCACGATGTATTTGCCTAGGAATGTATCCCTTCTCATCAACCACTACATCAATGCTGTCAACAATTTTGCCAAGTCTTTTATTGTAGCATTTGTATGCTTTGCTATGTGGAGAGTAGCCAAGAAGAATACCTTCATCTGCTCTAGGATCAAGTTTACCAAGCTGCTCCTCAGTATTCTTGATATAGCATTTGCTCCCAAAGATTTTGAAGTGCTTTACCGAAGGAGTTTTACCACTCCAGAGCTCATGAGGAGTTTGAGTGCTGTTCACTCGGACATTTGTCTTGTTGAGAATAATAACCGCCGCATGTGCAGCTTCACCCCAGAAGGTTGCAGGGGTTCCTGATTCATCAAGCATAGCACGAGCCATTTGCTGGATTGTTCTGTTCATTCTTTCAACCACTCCATTTTGCTGAGGAGTTCTAGCTGTAGAAAATTCTCTCCTTATCCCATGTTCATCACAGAAATCGAAAAATTCATTTGAAGTAAATTCCCCACCTCTGTCAGATCTGAGGCACTTAATTTTGTGACCTGATTCATTTTCAACCAAGGCTTTGAAGGATTTGAATTTTTCGAATGCTTCATCTTTGTGCTTCATAAGTCCTAACCAAACAAACCTGGAGAAATCGTCAATAAATAATATCAAGTATTCCTCTCCTCTAGGTGTTCTTTTTCTGAATGGTCCACATACATCTGTATGTACTAGCTCAAGAGGCATGCTGGCTGATCCTTCTTTCTCTGGAAAGTTAGTTCTGGTTTGTTTTCCAAACTGACATGATCTGCATATGGTGTTGTCAGGAATTTTGATATCTGGAAGATCGCGAACTGCCTGATATTTGCAAGCTTTCCTTATTTGTGAGAAGCTTAGATGTCCCAACCTTCGATGCCATAGCCAGTGCTCTTCATCCTTGCTTAGATAGCATTGTTGTTGTCCTTCATCAAATATGTATAGATTATTTGGAGTTCTTTTTCCTTTGAGAACTGTTTTACCTGTATCAAGATCACGAACAAGGCATCCATTTGATCTGAATATAACCTCGGTTCTTTGATCACACATCTGGCTGACACTTAGTAGATTATGCTTCAATCCATCAACAAACAAAACATTTCCAGCCTTAACATCTTCTTTTAAAGGAGCAATACCTTTTCCTTTTATAGTTGCAGGAGTATCATTTCCAAAAGAGACTTTCTTTCCCTTTTCTAAATTAGAATAAGACTCAAGTTTTTCTTTATCACCTGTCATATGCTTCGAACATCCACTGTCAATGTACCATAGATTTTCTTGTCCTTCTGCATAAAATGCTATCCCACATCTTTCTGTTTGAGGTTCCTTTATTCTCCATGTTTTGGTGCCTGAGGCTTGTTCCTTTTTCTGCTCTTGTACCTTTCTTTCCGGAAACCTGCTTCTGCATTCAAAGTCTTTATGTCCAAAATTATTGCAAATAGAACATTCAACTTCATTTTCAAGAGCTGAAAAGTTGTTATAGGTCCTTTTTGTAATCCCTGTCATACTTCTTTGTTTTTGAGCTTCCCTAGTCATGATTGTTTTATACGCAACACATTGAGCTGCTTTGTGACCAAAGTTATGGCAAGAAAAGCATTGTCCATTGAAGAAGCTTCTGCGATTATTGGATCTACCAGCCAACTGATTGTAATTTCTATTTTCATCTATTCTTGAACCAAATTGAGAAGATTTTACCTGTGGCTGGTTGTGGCTTTTGTTCACCCTTAAGCTGGATTGCCCCTGATAGTTTCTGTTTGACATTTGTCCCTGCTTTACCTGATGATCTTCCTTGTGCTCTTGCTCATTTCTTCTTGCTGCATCAAGATAACTTTTTGAAGTGGATGCTTGAGAAGTTTCTCCATTATAGCCCAAACCTGTCTTATTTAGTGGAGACCGCTGCACACTGATAATCTCATCCAAAGTTTCAGATCCTTTGACAAACTTGAGATTAATAGTTTTTGTTTTCTCAATTTCTTTTCTAAGACCAACAATTTCACCTTCTAATTTTTCAAGATGTTTTTCCTTTTCATCAATTTGGAATTGTAGAGTATCAATAATCATGTTCTTTTCTTCTATGCATCTCTTGAGTCTAGTAATTTCATCATAAAGGTTATCCACATCTACAGCATCCTCATAATCATCATCTTCAAATGCCATTAACAACCTATATTTATTACCTTGTTCATCTTCATCACTGTTTGATAAGCCATCACTATCTTCATGGGTGTAGTAGCTTTTCTTATTTGCGCTTTGTTTCTTGTTCCATCTAACTGGTTCCTTTCCTTTATCCTTATAAGAGCATTTTGCAGCATAATGACCTACTCTTCCACAAGCAAAGCATTTGAAAGGTAGCTTACCTCTGAACCTTCCAGAACCTCTTTGAAGATTTCTGACAAAATTTGATTCTTCTTCCTCTTCTTCTGGATCATGGCTTGCTTCATAGTAATCTTCTTTGCCTGATGCTTTAAAAGCAGCCTCCCTTCTGTCTGATGGTCCTCCCTTTCTCATTTCATAAGCAGTTAGAATTCCATGTAGCTGAGACATAGTAAGAACACGGAGATTTTCTTTTTCTTCTATTGCAGATACTTTGGATTCAAACTTGGGGGATAATGATCTTAGAATCTTTTGAACTACTATGGACTCCTTTACTTCTTCACCCAAATTTTTCATACAATTAACAATCTCATCTACCCGAAGAAAATAATTAGCCACACTTTCATCATTATACATCTTGAGAGTCTCATATTGAATCCTGAGAGTTTGAAGTTTAGCTTGTTTTACCTGTTCATCTCCTTCATAGCTTGTGATCATTTTGTCCCATATTTCTTTTGCTGATTTGAAGTGCATTACCTTCATGAATTCTGTTTGGGATATACTTCCTAATAGAGTACTGACTGCTTTTGCATTTGTTTCATACTTCTTTTTCTCAGCTGGATCTGTAGGAGTAGCTGAAGGAAAAGCATAGCCTGTTTCTACAATGTCCCAAACTTCAGTACCAAGAGATTGAAGATATGCAGTAACTCTTACCTTCCAATAATTGAAGTTTGTCCCATCAAAAACTGGTGGCCTGATTGATGCTTCTCTCTCGTAGTTGCTCATGATGAACGATCTACCTTCAAGCGATCAAGCTTTTCTGAAGGACCTGCTCTGATACCAATTATTGGAAATAATACTGAGAGGGGGGGTGAATCAGTATTATTAAGCAATTTACCAAATCTTCCTTATTTGATCTTTTGAATTATTCTTGCATATCAGTACCATAAAATAATGAGCTTGAATAAAGAAAATAGACAGTCACACCAAAGAACACAAGATGTAAGGTGGAAACCCAATGCGGGAGAAAACCACCTGCTGCAATATGTCTCTATCTTCTTTCAAGAAATTCTTTTACAATGATTTTGTACTGGTGCAGTCCTTTACCAGCACGCAGGCTGCAACCTGCAGAGAGCTACAACTCTCTCTCGTTTTCCAGTTTCTCCTGGAAGGGAGCTACAACCCCCTACTTCTTTTCATGAAGAATCAAATGATCAACAAGTATATAACAGATACAGTCCACTACAGATATCAGATCAGTAATTACAGAAATAACCCAGAACACTTTATGAACAGAAATATACAGTCAACAGATCATCTTAAGACAGGGACGCATATTTTCTTTCTGTGGCCTGCGACTGGACGCAGTCTACCCTCCGCTGTTCTGCGTGCAGACGCACTGTTCCTCTATGCTTTGCTGCGACCGGCGCACCCCGAAACACTATCGCGCCGCGTCTTTTGCTTCAGAGACGCACCCAATAACACAGTCGCACCGCGTCCTTTGCCTCAGAGACGCCCCTGAGCCTTTACTGTACTGCGTCCCGGCGCACTTGCCCTTCACTGAACCTGCGTCCCTTCAGATATAAAAGATATGAGGACTTCAGAACCAACCCAAACACTCAGATCCACAGATCTGATCATGCGCCATAGAGATCACAGTCCATTAGAAGATTCGCCCTCATAGATCTGGACTAGATCTCACCAAAAGATATTCAACCAAGATGATGCTTAATCCAAATGAACTCCTTTGCTTTATATAGGCAAGCTTCTCCCCAAAACATGGAACAATACCACGAGCCGACACCATAGAAACACAAAACCGTCGGCTAGATACCACGCAAGAAACCCCCACGTGCTTTTCTCTGCCTTGAAATGTGTGCACTGGGCGGACGCACCTCCTGAACGGCTGGCCGGCGTCCCTGGACGCGGGTTCTGTATGGTATACCTGCGGGGACGCACTTGCTGAACATATTTCCTGCGTCCTTCTTGATTTATCATCTGAATGGGTTTGCCATCAAGGACAACACCTGAATCATAATGCCAACAGGGATTACTAACTCAATCCATTAGGACTTGGAATGATATGAAACAAACATTTTTGGATAGATACCTGGACTATTGTATGCCCACCAATCACAAGGATGAGGTATTCAAAATGGTACAAAAAGAAGATGGAAACTTGGAGGATTTACTTGAAAGATTTCAATACAACCTAAAAAGAGCAAAAATGAGTAACTTAGATGAGGAGACCTTGAAAGCCCTTCTATTAAAAGCCATTAGAGATGAATGGATAGATATTTTGAACATGATGGGAAAAGGGGACATATCTCAACTTCCACATCATGATATATCAGAACTGTGTGTCCATCTCTCAAGAGGAAAATCTAAAACTGGAAAAGAGCCTAGAGATCCTTCTCTCATCAGAGCAAACAAATCTGCAACTGGATCAGTAAGTAGGGCTCAGATTGGCAACATGCTTGATGAATTCAAAATTGATATCGTAGGGAGTCTTAGTGAGCAACTAGACACTCTTAAGATCCACAATAAGCAGAAAGAAGAAGCTGAAGCTTTAGCCATCTTTTGCCCAAATTGTAGAAAAAAATATGCTCTCACGGAATGTCCCTTGGATGCAAAATTTGTAGAAACATGTGTGATCTGTTCAGATAATCATGAGATCAAGGATTGTCCTTCAATTCCTGGGCTCAAGGTTGTCTTTCAAGAAGATCCAAATACAATTGAGTCTCTCTATTTTGTTGCGAGGAGACCTTGGCAGGGGCAACAAAATCAAGGGTTTCATAACTCTATGAACTTTCAACCCTCACCAAATTGGAATCCTTGGCAACAACCTTGGTCCCAACCTCAGAATCCTTTTCAATCATGGGTACAAGGTATGCAAAATCCTTATGGGAGATTTGCTCAATTTTATCAATATCCTCCATCTTTTCAAAACCAACAAGCTCCACAACTTCCAAATCAAAACCCACAACTATCATTGCCATTTCAACAACAACAACCTTCTCAACAAAAGCCAAATTCTCAACTCTTGCTTCCATTCCAACAGAAGTAAAATCAACTTCCTTCTCAGCCATTGCCAAACCCCAATATTAAAAACCCTCAAAATGCTTACATGATAGAAGGTCAAAAATTTCCTGCCTATATGATTGTTCCTCTCAATGATGTACAACTCAGATCTGGTAGAGTTCTAGATAAAACTTCTATAGATGTGTTGTTGGGAAAAGTATCCATTCAGAATGCCCCTATCCCACTCTAAGGTGTGACAGTGCCTTAGCAACAAACAAGGAAAACTATTTTCGTATTCTTCTTTATGAAATGTAAATGAAGAGGAAGGATGTAACTAACCTGTGTCTTTCGCTAGTTTGTTGATCCCATCGCTCTCTCCTTTATTCGCTTCCCGCTGCCTGCTCCCTTACTGGTCCAGCTTCACCAAGTTCCTGCAAGATCACAGAAGAGGGAAACTACACAAAAGACATAGATTTACATTCATAACTAGTTTAGGATCAGATTTGAACTAAACATGCAAATATAACAAAACATCATTGATACACAGCATGTAGGAGAAACTCAAATAGTTTTATTGATATAATATGTTATGCTCTTAACCTCCAAAGTAATACCCAAACACAGAATATGTGAAGAAAAGATACCCAGAACATAGAATATGTGAAGAAAAGATACCCAGAACACAGAATAGCAATGATTTTATTATTCAGAGAGAGATGTTCACAGGCCTCTTCGAGGGGGCAACCTCCAATAGAGCAGAGCTTGATTACAAAAACAAGACACGATACTCCTCACAGGGAGTCTCTATCCTTTATATATGACTCATACATGCAATACCACGGGCCAATACCGTGGGTTTTATTAATACCATCTATCTAATACTACCGCCCATTTGCAACTAACTGTGGTCCCATCATTAATTGCGGGTTAACCACTTACAAATATTTATATGGGCTTTATTGACTCTTGACTATGACATGATCCCATGACATAAATAAGGGGGTTAGGGTGGGGTCCTAACATGCCCTCCCCCTTAAGACTACCCTTGTCCTCAAGGCTGAAGCTACGGAAATGACTGAAGAATAGTGGCTGGTTCCCAAGTTGCATCTTCTGAAGAGGTGTCTTTCCATTTGACGAGGACCTCCTTAATCATGCGGCCGCGCAGGTGCTTGTCTCGTGTGTCTAGAACCTGTTCGGGTTGAAGCCAGATTGACCCTTCTTCGTCTAATTCAGGTAGACTGGTTTGAACTTGACAATTGTTCCCAATCACTTTCTTAAGGCACGATACATGGAAAACTGGATGGATTTTTGCCGTAGGGGGCAAAGCTAACTTGTAAGCCACTTCTCCAATGCGCTGAAGTACTTGGTATGGTCCATAGAATTTTGGAGCGAGCTTTTGACAACCCTTATCTTTGAGTGATGTTTGCTTATATGGTTGCAGCCTCAAAAGGACCTGATCCCCTTCTTGAAATTGGCACTCTGAGCGATGTTGGTCGGCTTGTTGCTTCATGCAGTTCTGAGCTTGATGAAGATTCTCACGAAGATGGGCGAGCATGGTTGCGCGGTGTTGTAGGAGTTGATCCACTGCTTGTACTTTGGAGCATCCCTTGAGATAAGAAGTAGGGGAAGTCGGACGTTGACCATAGATTGCTTCATAGGGAGTCATTTTGGTGGTGGCATGATAGTTGGTGTTATACCACCATTCAGCCAGAGGTAACCACTGTGCCCAAAGGTGTTTCTTTTCTGAAGTGAAACACCTAAGGTAGGTTTCTAGACATTTGTTGACGGCTTCGGTTTGACCATCTATTTGCGGATGATATGAAGTACTGAGTTTGAGTTGAGTGCCTTGTATTCTGAAGAGTTCCTGCCAAAAATTGCTGGTGAAGATCGGGTCGCGGTCGGACACAATAGAAGTGGGCATGCCATGCAATTTGAAGATCTGATCCATGAAAGTTTGAGCAACCAAGGTTGGTGTAAGCGGGTGAGGTAGGGCGCAGAAATGAGCATACTTCGACAATCGGTCCACAACCACCATGATGACTGACTTGTTCCCAGACTTTGGAAGACCTGTAATGAAATCCATGGAAACCTCCATCCAAATTGATGCCAGAATGGGCAATGGTTGTAATGTGCCTGGTGTGTTGATGGTCTCCCCTTTGTGGCGTTGACAGACATCACATTCTGCTACAAAAGTAAGGATGTCCTTTTTCATGCCGGTCCAAAAAAATGATCTTCTGGTGCGACCATACGTCTTCTGAAGGCCCGAATGTCTTGCAACAGGAGATGAGTGCAATTCTGCCAAAATGCGACTTTTGAGGGTGGATGTTGGTGATATTACGACTCTGTCCTTGTAGCGAAGAATATCATTCTGCCACGAGTAGCCCTTGCTGGAATTAGGATCTACCTGCAATTGAGAAATGAGTTGGGAGAGCCCGGGGTGTGAAAACCATTCCTTGCGAGCCTCTTCAATCCAGTCTGGAATGGGGGGGGAAATTGCGAGCAGAGTACTTTCCTCCTCAAATTGGCGCGACAATGCATCTGCTACACTGTTGTCTTTCCCTTTCTTGTAAATGATCTCATAATCATATCCCAACATTTTGGCTAACCATTTATTTTGTCGTGGGGAGGATAGGCGTTGCTCCAAAAAATATTTAAGACTGTGATGATCTGTGCGGATTTGGAAACGTCCCCCCAATAAGTAAGGTCACCAGGTCTCGACTGCATGTAAGATGGCCATCATTCCCTTCTCGTAGGTAGATTGGCCCAGATTCCTCCCACTGAGTTGTTGGCTGGTGAAGGCCAATGGTCGCCCTTCCTGCATTAAGACCACTCCAATACCTGTACCCGAAGCATCACATTCAATGACAAAGGATTTGGTGAAGTCAGGTAGGGCTAAGACAGGAGTGGAACACATGGCGTTTTTGAGAGCGGTAAATGCCTGTTGTGCTTCCTTGTTCCAGAAGAAGGAATTTTTCTTTAGGATTTGAGTGAGGGGCTTTGCTATGCGGCCATAGTTGCGGAAAAATTTACGATAATAGCCTGTTAGACCCAAAAATCCTCTCAAGCTCTTCAAGGTCTTAGGTTGAGGCCATTCTTGCATTGCCTGGATCTTTTTGGGGTCCACCTTGACACCTTCACGCCCCACAATGTGGCCCAAATACTCAACTTCTTCCATGCCAAACGAACACTTAGACATCTTGACAAATAATTTATGCTGGCGGAGCAGTTGCAAGAGTAGATCTACATGCTGAAGATGTGCCGCCCAAGTGCCACTATAGATTTGGATGTCATCGAAGAAGACAAGGACAAATGTTTTGAGATATGGTTTGAGGAGGTGATTCATAAGGCTCTGAAAAGTAGAGGGGGCATTACAGAGACCAAATGGCATGACCAGGAACTCATAATGGCCTTCATGAGTTCTGAAAGCCGTCTTGGGAATGTCGACTTCCTTCATGCGAATTCGGTGGTAGCCTGAGCGAAGATCCAACTTAGTGAAGAATTGAGCCCCATTGAGTTCGTCCAGCAAATAATCAACCACAGGGATGGGAAATTTATCTTTGACTGTCAACTTATTGAGGGCCCTGAAGTCGGGACACATCCGCCACTCCCCATCTTTCTTGACGACCATGACCACTGGGGATGAATAAGGACTAATGTTGGGACGAATGACACCTGTTTCCAACAATTCCTTGATGATTTTTTCTATTTCATTCTTTTGGGTGAACGGATATTTGTATGGCCGCACATTTGGGGGTTGGGCCCCTGGAACCAATGTGATGCTATGATCATGTTCCCCTTGCGAGGGTGGAAGCTCATGAGGCTTATCAAAGACCGTCCGATGTTTATTTAAAATCTGTTGCATCTCAGGATGAATTGGCAGAGAAATGGTTTCGACTACCTGGATGGCATTAAATTGAGCTACCACTCCATGATGGCCCTTTTTTAACAATTTTTCCATCCTATGCGAGCTGATGATAGAGGGGGCTCCCGCCTGTAGTCCAAGGAGGGTATGTGTGGAGTTGTTCTTCTTAAAACTCATATATAACTCTTGGAAATGCATTGTGATTGGTCCCACAGTGCGGAGCCATTCCGCGCCTAGGACAATGTCGTAACCCCCCATGTGTATTGCAAACATGTGGGTTTTCAACTAATAATCCCCCATTTGAAGTTTGAAATTTTCACAACGGCCTTCACATTTCATTGTGCCCCCATCTGCAATTTGGACTTGGAAGTTAGAAACTGCCCGGACAAAACAATGCGCTGCTTCAGCGATCTTTTGATGGATGAAATTATGGGTACTTCCACTATCAATCAAGACCACTACTGGCCAATGTTTCAAAAAACCCCTGATTTTGAGAGTTTGAGGGGAAGAAATTCCTGCCAATGCATTTAGCGAAATAATTGGTTCGTCAGATACAATCTCCTTTTGGTTATCTTCTTCGATCGCCTCTGGTTCCTCAAGTGGTGGATCTTCCTCGGTGGAGCTGTAGTCAGTGGCATCTATTTGAAAAAACTTGGGCTCCTTGCATTTATGACCCGGGGAATATTTTTCATCACAGTAATAACATAGTCCTTGCTTCCTTCTTTCGGCCATTTCCGCCGGTGACACCTTTTCAATCTTAAGTGTCTGAGTCGTGTTGGGAGCCTGTGGGGGACGACCTTTAGCGGGGAAGTTGAGGCGGTTGGATTGGGCTGTTAATGCACGTTCCACCTTACGAGCTACCTGGCAAGACTTTGTCCACGTGGGAGGGTGGTGGAGTAGAACCTGAGCTTTGATGGCTTCTTTCAGATCGCTGATAAAGCATTCCATGTAGAACTCATCTGTGAGACCCTTAGTGCGGAAGGCTAAGGCTTCAAAAGCGGTAATATATTCATCCATTGTACCCGTCTGTCGGAGCTTAGTGAGACGCCCCAAAAACGAGTCTTCCTGTTCAAAGCGATTTCAAAGAGCTTTGGCAAATTGGGCCCAATTTTGAAAATGTCCATTGCAACGCTGATGCCATTCCCCCCATTGCCATCGTTCATTGTCCAAGTACATGGTGCCCACCATAAGCTTAGTCCCCTCATCTATGATATGATTCAATTGGAAATACTGCTCCATTTGTGCTAGCCATGCGGACATGTGAGAACTGTCAAATTTATGCATATCCAACTTGGGAGGTCGCTGACTAGGTGGTGGATGGGTGTGCCAGATGTGGGGAGAGTGGCTAGACTCACCCTCATGGTATTCATGGCCATTATTCGCCGCCTCGTGGGCTGGCTCCTTGCCCTTCGAGAGTGCATTCTGTATCTGGATACTTATTCCTTTAATCTCATGTTGTATTTCGTTCACCAAAAATTGGATGGAGTTCACCTGGTATTAAATTTTGTCCATCCTTTCATTGGCCATCGCTTGAGCGCGAGTTTCTACCATACACCAACCTGATGAAAAATTAGGACCGCCTAAAAAATTTTTACTAAGAAATTGAATGGTACCACCTTGCTCAGCTCGTCGTCCTGATTCTGATGGGCTAGGTCACCAATAAGCGCCCCGGAAGATCTCAGACTCGTTTTTTTTTTTTTTTGGAAAACTCCTAACGGAGTTTTACTCCTTCCTGATCAATACTGCAGTCGCCAAATCCTCAAAATTTCAATGCCACCAAAAGTCCTGCGAAAAGTATATCCAGGTACAGGATCCCTTCACAACTACTCTGATCTGGTGGATCTGAGAGATCTGAATGGTGGAACAACTGCTGCGGCTGATCTGATGGAGCTGCCGGACTGATGTCTGCTGCTGCACTTCTTTGCACCCACGAATCTGGAATAGATGATGTGTGATCCCTCGATAGAAAGGGAACTATAGTCTTGACGAGTGTCAGGTGCTACAGATCGCAATATACATAAGGGTCTGGCAGTAGTACTCGGCCCAATGTTTCAGGGCTCTAACTAAGGAGGATCGACCGTGCCCTTAGCCGTACAACTCGACTACCCTATCGTACGGGCGAGTAATCTCTCTGAGTGCTGTTCTCGGTGTACTGTAGCCACAAGGCGGCCGAAGGTTTATCTATGGCGAGGTTTCAAGGGAGCTAGGGGGCTTCCTATATACCCAGAGGGTACATGGAAGACAGTCCGTGCGCGGTTCTGTCTAATGCGCTACTACTCGAAGGGGTACCCACAGGGGTTACAATGGAGTCCAACAGACGTGACCACCTCTTGTATTTCCTGCATGCATGCCTCCCCAAATCCGCAGGTTTATGCGCTTAACGACAGATCCCGTGGTTTAAAGACGTCGGAACACGTCTCTAGCCAAAAAAAAATTTGCTAAAAATTGGAGATCCCACCGAGCCCTGGAAAGTGCTCTGATACCACTTGTTATGCTCTTAACCTGCAAAGTAATACCCAAACACAAAATATGTGAAGAAAAGATACCCAGAACATAGAATATGCGAAGAAAAGATACCCAGAACACAGAATAGCAATGATTTTATTATTCAGAGAGAGATGTTCACAGGCCTCTTCGAGGGGGCAACCTCCAATAGAGCAGAGCTCGATTACAAAAACAAGACACGATACTCCTCGCAGGGAGTCTCTATCCTTTATAAATGACTCATACATGCAATACCACGGGCCGATACCATGGGTTTTATTAATACCATCTATCTAATACTACCGCCCATTTGAAACTAACTGTGGTCCTGTCATTAATTGCAGGTTAACCACTTACAAATATTAATATGGGCTTTATTGACTCTTGAATATGACGTGATCCCATGACATAAATAAGGGGGTTAGGGTGGGGTCCTAACATAATAAGAAAGTCCAAGAGGAGATACAACCAAGAGAGTACCGATCCAGCATCTACCTCCCAGCAAAGGAATCACTTCCTCACCTCCAACAAAGCATAAATCACCCAATGCACTAATCTCAATTTCAAGCCAACAACAATTCTCTACAAAGTACAAAATTCCAGCCTCCTGGATCTCTGGGTGAGGGATCCATATATAGATGTAAGCAGAGAGGATGAGTCAGCTTATGTTTTGACTTGTGGCTTCTCTTTGTCAGTTCTTGCTTCCACTTGGAGGCTGAGAGCCTCTTACTCATCACTAGTCGAATTCATTGAGGCAAGTGTCATTGGAGAAGATTCTGGAAGCTTCCATTGTCTTTCCACCTCGTTGAATGAGCTTGCCATTTGTCATTTCCCGCTCAATGCACCCTGGTAGTGCATTCACCTGCGTTGCAACGCACCTAGCCAGTGTATTTGGGTGCTTTGCAACGCAGGCAACTAGTGGAGCATCTGAATTGATCCTGATTTGACTAGTTTTGGGCAGTTTCTGGTGGAGAACTTCTGGGAGAAGCTATCATTTGTTGACCTTGTTTCTTTAGGAGCTGGAACAACATCTTTAGGGACTTAGAATCCCTTGGTTTATGGAAATTTCATGCTTATAGCTGTAAGGCACAAAAATGTCTATAACAGTTTCCCCCTAAAGTACGAGGCCGTTTATCGGGTGAAATGCTTTATTAGGAGGATCCGAAGTTCTTTCAATGCTGGGAGGAGACCTGTAATAAGATACAATACAATACATCATTTTCATACTATTTTCATGATCTAGCTGAGGCGAGCATTCCCATGCTCAGCTTTATAAATTCATTTTTATGTACATAGGACAGAAAATCATCTGATGGTAGACTGATGATTTTGATGAAATCATCATCCTTTTGGTAGGATGATTATCTATGCTGCAATGCTATACATGTCAAATGTTTTTAATTTTCCTGAATATATATCGCAGCCCGAATGGATGAAACTAGATCCGGGGTCTTCAATCTCGTCCGATCTTCACTCTAAGTACAAGTCGATCCATGTGAGAAATGTTTTGAAGTCGAACATGGAAAGACATCGCTTGATTACCAGCCAATGATGTAAACTGTTAACAAGCGCGAGAGGAATCACCGATAATGATAATGACCCTCAAGGTACTGCAATACAATTCACGTGGTTTGAATAAAGGACTTGGTGTTGAACACCATGCAAAATCTTTCAGTCGAAGGTCATTGATGTATACCTGTCGCCGGAAGTGAGAAACTTGCCATTGAGGCATGCAAGCTTCAAAGTACTGAAGGGGTGTTCCTAGATCAACTTCTTGGATAATGAGCTAATGTCGACAAGAAGCGATCCGTCAAAGGAGGGCCTTGATGTATCCCACATCAATGACACGGAACGGAGCAAATGATTTTGATGGAGGTGAAAATGATCTGATGGTATATGGTTCAGGGTGGCGGTCATGAAAGAATGAAGTATAATGTATGGTAGTGGATGGGACACGGTTGACTTCTCTGGATGACTTCTCTTGAACATATCGGCGACACTTATATGATGGATTGGTAGCATTTACCCCAAAGGTGGATGGTATGGCGAGACCATGGTGATGCGAGCGGTGAATGAAACAACCCAACCCGACTCAGGCACGGAGTGGAAGTGTCATGTTCAAGAGCGACTTGCTACCAATAAAGATTCTTTGAGTTTCTTCCCAATTTTTCCCCAGTCATTGCTGACCAGTACCTCTTTATTTTTGTCAAACTTGAGGAGGATAACGTATGCTTGTTCTATAATTTGCCCTTCGGGCAAACCCATCGCTATGTTTTAACGAGCCTAGTGATAGTGAAACTCGTTCTCGTCTAAAGACAAGTTTGTCGCTATTAATGTTTTTAACGAGTTTAACAACAAAGATAACTCGGTCCTTTTCATTTTTAGAGAGTCTGAAAAGGAATTAAAGGCAACTCTGGAAGTCCTTTTTCGTCATCTAATTCCTTAAGTCCGAAAAACTATAAAACAATACAGAAGGGATGAATTTTCGATAGTTTTAACGAGCCGAACAATACAAGCGCTCGATCTTTTTGTGCAATAATCCCTCAGGTCCAAAAAGATTAAAATCTAGAGGAGGGATAGCACTTCTGGTCGCTTTAACAAGCTGGAAGGCCAAAACTCGGCAATCTTTTCATATTTTACGAGTCAGATGAAAAGAGCTTAAAGAAGACTCATCTTTTGAGGAACGAGTGATAAAACGGGTAGCAGCTGATTCCAGGTAAGGGTTGGAATTTTCCAATCACGGCAGTGTCACAAGGATGGCTAATGAAATCACTCTTCGCAGCTATTCCTCAAAATGGGTAAACAATCAAATGGAGGTGAATGATCGGCCAATGGAAAAGTGGAGGTGATGGTGCATTCACGGTGGTTATTTACCGGAGGTTCGTTCATTTTTTAACGAGCTTAAATGCGGATTGAAACACTTGCTCGATCTTATGTTTATTTTTTAACGAGCATGAACTATGTGCTAAAACTGCTCGATCTTATGTTTATTTTTTAACGAGCATGGACTATGTGCTAAAACTGCTGGATAACATGGTCTAGTTTTGAATTTTTACCATAAATAGTTTTGCCTTTTCAAAGATAGTACTGTTCTTTCAATTGCTTCATCAAACTAGTTAGAAATGAATAACATTTGCTTGAAAATGAGATTAAAACGCTAATATTTTACTTTGAACTACATAAAAAGAAATTAAAAAGTGTTTTTACCTCTCATTTTACCATTTCATTTGAACTTGGTTTGTTGGAGCTTTGGAGGTGCCTCTTCCCCCTTGATTTTCATCAGCTGATTTCGGGAGATTCTGTGGATGATTCTCGGCGCCGTCTGGACCAGGTAGGACCTACACCTGAGCTCTTTCATTTCATGGTTTCCTTTCTGCATTATGTGCTTCATTCCCTGCTTTTCTGAGCCCCTGGGGTTTGATGGGCTCGTTCTGCCATTAGCGCACCTTGGGCACTCGAAACCTGCGCTGAATGTTGACCATTGTGAAGGTAGTTTGACATTCAACGCAGGTGGAACACTGTGCAGGTGCGTTGGGCGCAGAAAAGGATTTTGTTGCATAGTTTTTGATGAAAATTTTTGCTTGTTTCTCATCAAAACCAGAATCTAACTCCCCTCTTGTTTGTTTTTCAGAGATCTTGGAGCAAAATGACCCTTACATGGTGAGAATGAGAACATGAAGAAGAGGACATGATTGCCCTACATGATCCGTTTACGGTGAACGCACTACGGAACTGTGGTCTGCTGAAGTTCTTCCGCATCTCTAGCATGAGACAGCAGATCAACCTACTGCAGTATTTGCTCGATGCTTGGGATCCTATCAATCAAGTTTTTCAGATTAGGGGAAAATCTATCCCCTTGACCGCAGTAGACATTTTCTTCTTGACTGGCTTGTCGAGGCGGGGTGCCCCCATCTCTTTGTCAGGTTCGGCCCGAGGGAGTGACTCTGTGAGAGATTATGTCTGCCAGTATTGCAGGGAAGGATCTCAGCCGAGTAAAGACGAAAAGATCATCATCCGTGATGTTAGTGACAGGTCCCTTAGGTCTATCCTGTATACTTTTGGTAGGATGGCCAGAAGTGCATTTCTTCATGTAGCCAACAGATCCTATATGCAGCATGCCTTGGAATGCCTCCAACCGAAAATATTCAACTGGTGTGATGCAGTACTTCTTGTGATGAAAAGTCAGTTGACCAAGATAAAGGACGGGAGGTTGAAGAACCTTGGGTTCGATTCTATTTTGACCGCCTTTGCCTTGGAGAAGATACCACTGATGCAGCCGCAGTACATTGCACTTGACTTACCTTCTCCTACTGAACCACGCATGCAGAGATGGGTTGACCATATGTCTAGGCATGCTGGTCAATCTCAGATTTCTTTTTCTGATACCTTCTTCAGGTGGTTTGAGCGTCAGGAGATGGTCTATTCCGAGTATCCATATGTTGGCATGGACTTCCGGGGTGATTCGGATTTAGTACTGTCGGATGGCAAGCAGTGGGGTGCTATTGGTAAAATCTTTGACCATATCACTGTTTATTGTTTTTATAATGTCCTTGTGCTTTATTCTATCAAGACTTTTAATCAAACTCATGTGTGCATGCAGATGTTGATCCTGTCCATCCAGTAGTTCGCCTGAGAGTGCCAGCCGCTGCCCCGGCAGGAGAGGCCGCCGGGAGGGTTATCCTTCGTGACCTTGATGTGGTCGAGACCCTCACAGCCGTGCAGGAGCAAGTTGAGAGCCTTACTCTCGGTATTCCAGATGTGAGGATTGACGAGTTACCTTTGCAGTTACAGCGACATACTACTGGTGTGCCTAGACGATGGACTCGTCTCTTACGCATGATTGCACAGGCCGTGACTTGCTATCACGAGCATCATTAGACTAGGGTGCCCCCTAGCATTTTCAGTTTTTGGGTCATGTGACCGATTTTGTCTTGGTTACAGAACATCATATGTAAACCATAAACAATTATATATATATATTTTGATTTTCGCGGTTTTATTCTGGTTGAGTTATATGATCCACATGTAAAACATTGATGATGTATTTCTTTTTATAAATGTCGCAAATGTCTATCTAACACATAGTTTGCTAATGAGTCAGTTAATGTGTTTAAGTTTCTAGAAATATGTTGGTTTTGAATCAAATCAAATTGTCTTTCCAAAATCTTAACCCTTACGAACATGCGATAAATGGTCAGGTTTCGAACGGAATATATACCATTGAGTTGTAGTATTACGAGTTGTGAGTCTAGCTTGACGATAAGTTGGCGTATACCATGGGTGATGGCATCAGAGAGAAGTTCTATCAACGCGCTATACTCAGCGATGTTATTTGTTGATTGATCGATACATACACCTCTGAAACTTACTAACTCGCCGCTTGGATCAAAAATGGCCTAGGCTGCGGAGGACAGGTTCCGTGAACTACGACTCGCTCCGTCGGCATATCCAACACATGGTTCCAATGGGTTTGAAATCTGCAATAAATGTAAAAAGGTGGATTAATCGACCAAAACGAACACTTTAGCGAAAACAAAATACAACAAAAGCATATTGGTCACTATTTAAGCATAGTAATGCTTTAGGTACAACCCATTACGAGGTTGCGCCAGTGGAATTCCGTCGTAATCCATCAAATTGTAGGCTCCTTTTGTTAACACCCATTTAACAATGTAGGGGCCCATCCATAAAGAATTAAACTTACCTGCTCCCAATTTATCGGATTCTTGGTCGTAAAGCAAGATCAAGTCACTTTCTGAGAAGACACGAGGTTTGACATTCTTGTCGAACTGCGCCTTGACTCGTTTCTTATGGGCTTCATTAGCCAAAGCGGCATCACGACGGGTTTCATCCAATTGGATTAATTCCAAGAAACGGGCCTCTTCTTCTGAAGTTCCAGGGAGGAGATCGATTGCCAGTTTAAGAGACGAGATGTCACACTGGACTGGTAAGACTGCTTCCATTCCATATACCAGTTGGAAGGGTGTGAACCTGGTCGCATTCCTTATCGATGTTCGGTAAGCCCACAAGGCTGAGTACAGGATTAGGTGCCACCTTCTTTTGTGAACTCTGATCATCCTTTGCAACATACGCTTCAGGACCTTGTTGATCGCTTCAACTTGTCCATTGGCTTGCGGATAATACAGAGTAGAGCTGTCGTGAGATAGCCCTAGCTTGGCAGCTAATTCAACCATCATGTGATTGCGAAAATGCGATCCATGATCTGTGACTATAGCCTGTGGTATGCCGAATCTGGAGACTACATGATTGAAAAAGAAAAGGCCAGCTGTTTCACCAGTGTTATCTAATGTAGGCATCGCCTCGGCCCATTTGGTAAAATAGTCCACGGCAACTGTAATATACCCATGCCCCCCGGTCGAGGTGGGGTTACATGTCATGAAATCGATGCCCCATTTGGCGAAAGGCCCAACAACAACTATCGGCTGTAATGGTGCGGGTGGTTTTCTGGTTTTGCTATCAAAAATTTGACAAGCATGGAAACTTCTGACTGCGGTTATGCAATCCTTGAACATGGTTGGCCAGAAGTATCCTGCCGTAAGATTTTTTGTGTTGTAGCATATCCAGATTGATGCCCCCCACACGCGCCTGAATGACATTCATTCAGGGCCTTTTCGGCCTCCTCGTGAGTGAAGCACCTTCTCAGAACTGTATCGATACCATGACGGTAAAGCGTATCACTGACGATCATGTAGTCTTTCTCTTGGCATCGTATACGTTTCTGTTCAGAGTGAGAGGTGTTAGGCCTAAATTTTTGGGTCTGGAGATAAATTATTATATCTCCATACCACTCATTGCTTGTAGATATCATAAACAAATTCTCATCCACGATTGATTCTTCGTATGTTTCATCGTTGGACGACGATGGGAGATCGCACAATAATTCTACGAAAACTAGAGATTTCTTTGACTTGGATTTTACAAATTCCAGATCAAACTCTTGAAGGATTGCTATCCATTTTGAATATTTGCCCCCCATCAACTGTCGCGATAATATATAAGTCATGGGGTTGCAATCTGACAGAATGGTAGTTTTCCGAAAGAGGACGTAGTGTCGAAATCTTTGTATCGCTTGAACAGCTACAAGCGCTAGTTTTTCAACATAAGAATATTTTCTTTCTGTATCGTTTAAGTTTCTACTTAAATAATATATAGGGTGTTCAATTCCATCGACTTCTTGAACTAAAACCATTGCGATGGTTGTGTCTGCTGTAGCTAGATACAGGTTAAAATCTCTTTGATAATCAGGGGCATACATTAATGATGCTTTTATTAAGGAATCTTTTAAAGCATCAAAGGAAGCTTGTGCAACCTGATCCCAGATGAAGGGTACCTCCTTTTTCAAAATACGTGTATAACCTTTAGCAATTTCGGCGTAATTTGGAATGAACCTCCTCAGAAAGTTTGCTTTCCCTTGGAGTTTCTTAATCTGAATCAAATTTGAAGGTGGAGGAAAATTTATGATTGCCTGGACCTTGCACGGGTCGAGACGAATCTCATCCTTGGAGACTACAAAGCCAAGTAAACGACCAGAACCGACGCAAAATACACATTTGTGTGGATTGAGTCGTATCTTGTAGTGTCGGCAACGTAGAAATATCGCTCTTAAATGCTGCGGATGATTAGTCCGCTTTCGCGAATGAGTCGGAAGGTCGTCGAGGTATGGTTGAATGATGTTCTTGATGTCATGGAAGGCATAATTCATTGCCCTCTGAAACGTCGCCCCTGCGTTCTTTAAACCAAAGGGTAATTTTCGATATGCGAATATGCCCCACAGACAAATGAATGCAGTCTTTGACTGGTCCTGTGGGTGGATATTTATTTGATTATACCCGGAAAATCCATCCATGAATGAAAAGATTTCGCATCCGGCGCATTCATCAATTATCTGGTCGATGAAGGGTGTAGGGTAGTTGTCTTTCGGACAAGCTTGATTTACATCCCTATAATCGACACACACTCTAATTGTCCCTTGTTTCTTCATAACAGGAACAATATTCGATACCCAATCGGTTAGAGGAACCAGGTAGATGAAACCAGCATGGAGAAGTTTTTCAACTTCTGCCTTAATTGCAGCGGCTTTCTTGGGGTGCACCTACCTGAGTCGTTGTCGTACTGGTTTGACATCTGGATACATCTTAATTTCGTGTTCAACGATACTCGAGTCAATGCATGGCATTTCATCATATGACCAAGCAAAGACATCTCTGAATTCGCAAAAAAGAGCATTATATATTTCCAGTTCTGAAGGAGAACAACCTTTGCCGACATAAATATTCTCTACAACATCCGTTTTAGTCGAGATATTTATGGCTATAGTCTCTTCAATATTGGATAAGTTTCACTCGGAATCCACCGTATTTATAGTATTTGATAGAAATTCAAAAACTGAAGGATGATAAAGGTCATCTTGAGTATCTTCTTCATAATCAGGAAGAAGGGAACGATGGTGGCAATCGTTCCATGGGGCCCCTTCAATCGACATTGATTGTAGAATTCCTTCGTCGGTTCCATGCACTCGCGACCAAGGATCTGAAGGGGTAGCATATTCTCTAGACCTGTCTACCCAAATGCTTGACGAGTGCTGATTTGGGTTTGCCTCCCATGCTAGAAACATTGATTGCTACAATATTTCTATTGGGCTTGGGGGCAAAACCATTGCATGATCCATGTTGATATCGTTTTCTGAGATCTTTGCGGAAGATATCATATTGCAGGTACCTATCGACGCTACTTCCGCCAAATCAATTGGAGGCGGAAGAGCGAAAGTTCCCATTAGTATAGGATCTTTTAGTAGGCCTACTCCGATATTCTGAAGCGAATGGGGGCTTCCATGGATCATGGGAATGCTTCCTGTAACTTGTGAACCATTAGGGAGGAAGTTTTGTTGGTCGACGATTGTAATCCCCCCTTGAAAGGGAAATGAAATCCTTCTAAAATAGGTCGACACAACAGCTGCCATGGCATATATCCATGGTCTTCCTAGTAGGATGTTGTAATCAAGATTCCCATCGATGACTTCAACATCTATTTCTACTATTTTTCCCCCTAGTTCAACCTTCAAGTTATTTAGGATACCATATGGGGTATATGTCCCATGGAAATTTTAGGGGCTAATGTTCGCCCAGTGGGCTAATTTTCCATGATTTTTCCACAAAAAAGATTCGCCAATTTCCAATTTTATAAAAGACGATTCGCCCAAATTTTAGAATATAAAATTATTTTACCTTAAAAATCGCCAACATTATATAGAAACTATATATATTATAAATTTGAATAATTTTACAAATATATCAATAAACATTTATAATTTGCATATTAGGGATTAGTGAGATTCGCCAAAGTTTTAAACTTCAAGAAAATTTTCTATCCTTAAAATTTTCCTTGATATGTCCTTCCATCGAATGCTTTTAATGTCATCGAAGATCGCAACAAGGTTGGAGATCCTAAAGTTTTCCAGCAACTCATCGACATAATACATGTAGATTCCCCCTCATCAATAATTGTTCGATGAACAGTTTTGTTGAGGGCTTTCACTTGAATAAGGAAAGCTAGTTGAGCTGGTAACTGAGGATCGTATCCTTTGTGGTCGAAGGATACAAGATTGGAATCCTTAGGATCAACCCCACCAATGGCCGATAACAAAGCCTGCCTCTGGGATGGGCAATTTTGTAGTACTTCAAGAGTCGACATAGCGGATGGCGATTGGGCCAAATCTTCCACTATGTTATAATGTTGTGCTGCTCTAGCACGAGGATTAAACGTCGACTTGTGTACTACTCCCTTTGGCGGTTTTATTGTTAATTCAGGAATGATGGGTGGTACAACTTCTGTCGAAGTTGTTGTCGAACTACTTGGTTGATCTTTATCCTTGTTGTTCGACAGCTGCGGATTCCCGTAATCTTTGTTCCTTGTCGAAATCAAAGCATCATTTTGCTGCTTCGAAATCGACAACATTAGCACTTGCGACGGGGAAGCATTTCCACTTTCAAACAGATTTGTTCCTGGATTTGGAAACGGATCAGTTAAAACAACTGAGGTTTGCGAACTTTTAAAGAATCTTTTAAGCTCAGCTTTGTATGGACATTCTTTCGTCCAGTGATTCTCATCACATATCTGACACCCGAAAGGGGGTTTCCTATTTCCAGGAGGGTTTGAAGAAGTTTTTTCAGGAGATGATTCATCCTGTTTCTTCTTCTTCCCTTTGCTTTGTTTCTTCTTGCTCCCTGGTTTTTTGGTTTCTTTGCCCTTATCTATCGATACGGCATTTACTTCCGAAGCAAGAATTTCGTCTTTTGCATTTTGATATGAAATCTTACGGGCCTTCTTGGATGTATCGATTTCGCGTTTTTCGTGCCAATCACACCATCGCCGGCATGAGAGTCATTGTTTGATTTAGGAGGAGGAGGAATGGAGAATTCCGGTCTAGGGGCGTCAGGTATTTTGTCGTAGAGCGTGCCAGATTAAGTATAGACCAAGTATAGATATTGCGCACGAGTGATAACTTGCTATTCCGTTACGACTCCCCCCTTCGCCACATCTTCCGTGATGGCTGGAAGTAATGACTTGATAAACCATTCAGCTAATAGCTGATCGGGAATGTACGTTTTTACCATCGTACAACGACATCGCCACTCATGTATATGATCATATATGTGAGTGTCCGTTGTCTGTTTGAAGCTGGTTAGGATTTCCGTTCCCGTTTCATACCTTATCGGTAATTGAAAATGGGTTAAAAAAGTCATGGCTAAGGTACTGAAATTGTCGAACGAAGCTCTAGGCAATTCAATATACCATTTTGTCGCTGGACCCATCAACGTCCTCTGAAAAAGGCGAAGCCTTATCGAATCATCGTTTAGGGTGTTTGATGAACACCATAGATGAAATGTCATCACGTGATTCGATGGATCTTCACTCGGATTTCCATTAAATTTAGGAATATCTAATGGAAGTTTATGCGGAATCGCTGGCCACCAAGGGGCGTAAGCAATTGGATCGTTCGTTAACCGGTGTAAATCAGGTAACTCTAAAGTTGCCACGAATGGTAACTGTTGATTTAGGTTAGGTGAAGCATACCCAGGATACGATGGAATTGCCTGAGCAGTTGGCCTTTGCATACCAGCATATTGCAGTTGATGCTGGTATGACTGATACAGTTGGTGGACATGACCATTATAAAATGGTTTATTTTGACCGTTTTGAATGTACGGCTGTCCACTGTTCGCAAAGATCTGCTGCTCAGAACCTTGGTATACTTGTTGGAATTGTGGTTGTTGGTATTGCACCAACCATGGTTGTGAAGCCATGTTCTGTTGCGCTATACTAACCGTTGGACCAAGGTGTGGGGTAATTGTACCTGTTTGGACCTGTGTCATCCCACCAGTTGGAAATTGTGGTTGAGTCACAGGGTCAAGGGGCTATTGCATTACAACCTGAGAAATCTGAGGTTGACATACAACAGGCAGCGTTTGAACTTGTGACATTGTCACAATAGCCGATGTAGTAGGTATATTCCACACAGGTACGCATTGTTGCATCGAGTATACAACCCTTGGTTGTTGGGGTAGTATAGGTACCCAACCACTTGATGTAACTCTAGTATAACCTGAATATTGTTGTGAACTCCCGTATGGATATCCTCCCAGAGGGGGTAATGAAAGGGCATACTGCCCCCCATACGGTGGTAATCCGGAACTCAAGGGGATTGTCTGCCCTTGGGGACTGGATTGCCCAAATTGACCTCCAAATGGATCAATTTGTCGAGTCTCAACATAAGAGTTACCGGATATTATTCCGGAGGAACAAACAGGAACGGACCATACTGTCGAAATAGCCCCTGGATGGACTCCTTCTAGCGGTTGTGAGCTAGTCGGGATAGATGGTATGCCGGCAAACATTGTCGGAGTGACAGCAGGGAGTTCTGCTGTCGCTGTGTCAGTCGACACAGTCTTAGATGTTGACGGTTGTTCAGAAATTTTGAGTCTATCAAAAAGATTACCTAGCGATTCTACAGGAACTTCCGCTGGTGTTAGACTAACTTCTGATGTCGAAGGAAAAAGAGTGACCCCGACTCCAAAATGTGTTGGAGTACTTGCTTGCGGATCTTCTACAATTTCCTTTATCGCAATCAAACTAGGTGGAAGAGGAAGACCGTCAAGTCCGTAAAATATTTATGGTGCCGAAGAAGGGGTTGAATTGACAGCGATAGATGTTTGAGGAGCAAGACTCTCCGAACCGGTTGCTGATGGAACTAGTTCAGTCACACAAGTGTTTACTCTCAGACTAGGATTAGTATCACTGTCCCTTTGTGGCTGTTGGACTTCTTCTGTAGAGGCAGGGTTTCCAGAAATGTTTGGAGTAGCCGGAATCTTGGATGTTGTTGGAACACTTGTTCTAACTTTAATAGGAGATTTCGAACCGGTTAAACGAGTTCGCTTTGTCCGTACTTTTTACGATTCTGGAGATAAAGACGGTTGACTCATAAGCCTCCGTGAACGACGAGGTTTCAATTAACTTTCTTCCACGATTGCGGATTACTCGATCAACTAAAATACAAAAGGGGAAAGTGTGTTTCCGAATTAAATGAATTTTTAGACGCTTTAGACACAACTTGCTTTTTCAATTTTAAAGAGTCGAGAAAAAGCAAAAGATGACTCTACTCTCCTTCGATTTTTAATGAGCCTGAAGTGACAAGTGCTCAGATGGACCTTTTTCGTTAAGGAGTCTGAAAAGGAACGAAAGGGACTGCTCTGGAGTTCTAGGTAGAGGGTGTGCCAAACCAATTGCAAAACCGCAGAATACTTTTTAGGGTACGGGCGGTCAATCTTCCCGAATGCTGTGTTGAGTGCATTGCGATCAGTAGGGCGGCCGAAACGGCTTCCTATGGATAAAGGTTTTATGCCTATATGGGTCTCCCAATATATACTCGACGGTACGTGGGAGCACAATCCATACTGGCACTTATTGTCTCTCAGGAGGAATCACCCAACCATCAGTGAGGCCAATAGTTACCAGGTTTTACGACGTCGGAACACGTCTCTAGCCTAGACCTCTATGTTGTGCGTTAAGTTACAAAGCGTTGTTAAGTTCATTCAATTTATTTTAGGTTGATCTTTCTTAGAAGTTTGCCTTTTTGGATCACCACGAGATGTAGATACAATTCCTAAATGCAGTCTAAAGATGATAAGCAAGCTTTTATCTCTTTACAACAATGAAAATCCTAGCTACAAGGGGAAAAGAAAGACACAATCTTTTCTCAAAGAGCATAGAGCACACTGTAAATGCACTTTTCCTAAATCAAGCCATACAAACTATCAAAATGCAAATGCACATATGCATGTATTTGTTTTCACTTTCTTAATATTGATGCCTAAAAAGAAAGTTGTTGTACAAATTTGAATTCCATTTCAAGTGAAAAACACAAACAAGCTTCTTTTTGAAATCAAAAAGACGATTACGAAACTTTATGATTTTGAAGTCAACACTTGTTTCGACACTGGAAATTCACAAATTCAAACCAAAAGACAAAAGTAAAAGTGTAATCAACTGTCAACAGCAAACAAACTTACTCCTAAGATCAAAATGACACTTACGACAGGTCTAGATCTAAGGGCGACAGTACGACTAGTTTACTTTTGTAATGGGAAACTCTAAATGACGTAAAAAATACATAAAAAAAAATACAATTTCTTTTATACAACTGAGGCGGAATCGAGGCAAAGAAAAGGGGTTTTCAGATAGGTACACACACTGATAACAGGCTGCAAAAATCAGAGACAAAACTGAACAAAATGAAGCAGAGAACCACAGCTGCACAGGGCAAAGGCTGATCAACGCACCTGTTGCATAGAGAAACTGAATTCTAGCGCAGGTAGCCCTCTCGGGGCCTACGTTGAAATGCAAAACCTCTTCACAGAGCCTGCGATGAAGCAGAAACGAGAATTGTCTCTGGGTTCTGGGTCACGGTTTGCAGTTTAATCTATGGTTTTTGGCCAGATAAAAGCTATCAATAAGGTACAATTAGAGGGATGATTTAAAGGAGGACTAAGATCTATCACAAAGGGTAGTTAGGGCATTTTTGGATCAAATTTTTAAATCATAAACAAATCCTAGTGAAAGGATTGAAGTAGCAGCTACTTTGCATTTGATAATGGCAAATGCTTTTCGATTGCTACTTCTTGTGTTTATGAAACAAACAATCAAAAGAAACACAAAGAAACTAACTAGACACGATCCCCAGCGGAGTCGCCAATTTGTTGTTGGGAAAAGTATCCATTCAGAATGCCCCTATCCCACTCTAAGGTGTGACAGTGCCTTAGCAACAAACAAGGAAAACTATTTTCGTATTCTTCTTTATGAAATGTAAACGAAGAGGAAGGATGTAACTAACCTGTGTCTTTCGCTAGTTTGTTGATCCAATCGCTCTCTCCTTTGTTCGCTTCCCATTGCCTGCTCCCTTACTGGTCCAGCTTGACCAAGTTCCTGCAAGATCAAAAAAGAGGAAAACTACACAAAAGACATAGATTTACATTCATAACTAGTTTAGGATCAGATTTGAACTAAACATGCAAATATAACAAAACATCATTGATACACAGCATGTAGGAGAAACTAAAATAGTTTTATTGATATAATAAGAAAGTCCAAGAGGAGATACAACCAAGTGAGTCCCAATCCAGCATCTACCTCCCAGCAAAGGAATACCTTCCTCACCTACAACAAAGCATAAATCACCCAATGCACTAATCTCAATATCAAACCAACAGCAATTCTCTGCAAAGTACAAAATTCCAGCCCCGTGGATCTCTGGGTGAGGGATCCATATATAGATGTAAGCAGAGAGGATGATTCGGCTTATGTTTTTACTTTTGGCTTCTCTCTATTAGTTCTTGCTTCCACTTGGAGGCTGAGAGCCTCTTACTCATCACTAGTCGAATTCATTGAGGCAAGTGTCATTGGAGAAGATTCTGGAAGCTTCCATTGTCTTTCCACCTCATTTAATGAGCTTGCCATTTGTCATTTCCCGCTCAACGCACCCTGGTAGTGCATTCACCTGCGTTACAACACACCTAGCCAGTGTATTTGGGTGCTTTGCAACGCAGGCAGCTAGTGGAGCATCTGAATTGATCCTGATTTGACTAGTTTTGGGCAGTTTCTCGTGGAGAACTTCTGGGAGAAGCTGTCATTTGTTGACATTGTTTCTTTAGGAGCTGGAACAACATCTTTAGGGACTTAGGATCCCTCGGTTTATGGACATTTCATGCTTATAGTTGTAAGGCAAAAAAATGTCTATAACAAGATGCCCAAAATCAAAGCATTCCCGAGGAAGAGTCTCTTGAAGCCAATAAGGGTTCTGAAGCATCTCTTCAAAACCCAAACACTCAGAATGAAAAATAAAAAGAGCTAACCCCCACAACTCCTATAGTTGAGCAACCTGCATCTTCATCCACACCTCCTTTTCCTAAAAGATTACAAATTGACAAAGGGGTGGAAAAACAAATCTTGTTGCCTGACTATGATTTTCTAGATGAATTGAAGAATGTCTATATCAAGATTCCATTGTTACAAGCCATTAAAGAGATTCCTATTCTAGCAAAAACAATAAAGGATTTGAGTCTTAAAAGACCAGGAAGGAAACCTAGAGACACAAGAAGAATCCACCTGGTAGGGAAAATTGCAGACATCATGATGGGAAAAATTACTATGCAAAAGTATGTAGATCCGGGTAGTCCAATTGTCAAAACACATATCAATGGGGTTGAAATTCCAAATAATTTGATTGATTTAGGGGCTGCTATCAACATTATGAATAGACAGACTATGGAACAGCTGAAACTTCCTAATCTTCTCTTTACACCTACTTTACTGCAACTTGCAGATCGATCAATTATTAAACCAGATGGCGTATTAGAAGACATTTCAGTCTCCTTAGACTCTTGGGAATATCCAGTGCATTTCATGATTTTAACTCACAAGAGTAATTTAGGAGGACGTCCTCTCATCTTAGGAAGACCTTGGCTAGCCACAGCCGATGCTTTCATCAGTTGTAGGTCTGGGGATATGTATATTTCTGATGGTAATTCGACAAAGAAATTCAATCTGTATCCTCCAGCAAAAGAAATTACAAAAATAGGAGATAATGAGTGGGTTGGTGATGAAGATACTATACAACCTATCTTTACCATTTCTGAAGTTAGTGAAGATAGTCAAATTCTGAACACATTAGAAAATTTTGAAACATCTTCAGAATATGACCACACACAATTTCAGTTAGATTTCGACATTGAGTATCTATCATATAGACAAATATCTCTTTTCTCTATGGAAGAATTTGGTAGTTCCGCCATTGAGATCTTTCCAGGAAAAACATTGAATATCAAAAAAAATTTGGAAAGATCACAACAGGAAGAACTAACCAAAATCTTGCAAAAACATTCTACTGCATTTGCATGGGAGTATACCGATATGAAAGGTATTGACCCTAAGACTTGCATTCACCACATCTACATTGAGGAAAACAGTAGACCAATCAGACAACCTCAGAGAAGGATGAATCCAAACCTTAGGGAGATAGTGAAAGAAGAGCTCCAAAAGTTACTTAATGTGAACTTCATTTATCCAATTTCAGATAGCCGATGGGTTTCTCCTTTGGTGATAGTACCTAAAAAGAATGGTAAATGGAGAGTATGCATTGATTACAGGGAATTGAACAAAGCAACTTTGAAGGATCACTTTCCTTTACCCTTTATCGATCAGGTATTAGATACTTTAGCAGGCAAAAAGTATTTTTCATTTTTGGATGGTTTTAGTGGTTACAATCAGATTCAGGTAGCACCTGAAGATCAGGACAAGACCACATTTACCTGTCCATGGGGAACTTTTTCTTACCGAGTACTTCCTTTTGGATTATGTAATGCACCCGCAACATTTCAAAGGGCAGTGCTAGGAATCCTTTCCGATCTAATCCATGATTGTGTGGAGGTTTATATGGATGATTTTACAGTTTATGGTAATTCGTTTGCAGAGGCATTGGAGAATTTGGAAAAAGTCCTTATAAGATGTAAAGAAACAAACCTATCATTAAGTCATGAAAAATGCTTTATGATGTTTATTGAAGGGATTGTTTTGGGACATCATATTTCAGGAGATGGGATTAAATTTGATAGATCAAAAGTTGAGGTCATCTCCAAGTTTCCCATTCCAAATTGTCAAAAAGATGTTAGAAGTTTTCTTGGATTTACAGGATACTATAGAAGATTTATTGAAAACTTCACCAAAATAGCATCTCCACTCTTCAAATTACTTACAAAAAACTTTGAATTCAAATGGGATCCTAATTGTCAATCTGCATTTGAAACTTTGAAAACAAGAATATCTGAAGCACCCATTTTGAGAGGTCCAAATTGGAAACTTCCTTTCCGTATTTTTATAGATGCTTCAGAGACAGCTCTAGGAGATGTGTTGGGACAAAAGGATTTAGTTCCCTATGCCATTTACTACACCAGAAAAAAATTGACTCCTACTGAGTTAAACTATACTGTGACTGAGAAAGAGTTCTTAGCTATTGTTCATGCAATCAACAAGTTTAGACATTATATAACATGCTATGAAAATTTGGTCCATACCGATCATTCTGTAATTAGATATCTGATGAGAAAACCTGTTACTAATGGCAGAGTTACAAGATGGCTTTTACTTTTACAAGAATTCAATATTACTGTGTTGGATAGGCCAAGGAAACAAAATACAGTAGCTGATTTCTTGTCTAGAATCCAAAATACTAACGAAGATTCTCCTGTAGAGGATAAGTTTCCAGATGAATATTTGTTTGTAGTAACTACTAAGACTCCTCGGTATGTAGATATTGCTAACTACTTGGTTACAGGGAAGCTACCTCCACATCTATTTCCTGGTGAAAAAAGAAAAATTATTCAGGAGAGCTCAAGTTATTCATGGATTTCTAATGAATTGTTTAAAACAAGGCTAGATTGTGTGATCAGAAGATGTGTTCGGGAAGGCGAAATGCCTGACATCCTCAAGGCATGTCATGATGAACCATGCGGTGGACACTTTGCTGACAAAAGGATGGCCTATAAAATCCTTTCTTTAGGATATTATTGGCCTTCCCTTTTCAAAGATGCAAAACAATATGTCAGAAGGTGTGACAGCTGCCAAAGAGTTGGGAGACTGACTCTTTCAAATGAAATGCAATTACAACTACAAGTACTCATCGAACCCTTTGAAAAATGGGCTTCAGATTTCATTGGACCCATTAATCCACCATCTAAACAAAAGAAGTATATATTGGTATGCACTGATTATGTCACTAAATGGGTATAAACTAAAGCATTTCCTTCTGCCACTGAAAATTCAGTTGTTCAATTTCCTTTTGAGGATATTTTTACTCGTTTTGGTGTCCCAAGAGAAATTGTGACAGATCAGGGAAGTCAATTTACATCTAACTTGATAGAGAAGCTGATGGAAGAATACAAAATCAAGCACAGAAAATCTACTCCTTACCATCCGCAAGCAAATGGCCAAGTGGAATCTACAAACAAAGTTCTTGAGAATATCATCACCAAAACTGTTCACCTACATAGAAGAGATAGGGCAGAAAGGCTCCTTGAAACCGTATGGGCCTACAGAACTACATGGAGGAACACAACAGGACATTCTCCCTATGAACTTGTTTATGGGAAAGAAGTCTTGCTCCCCATTGAGTTTCAAGTCAAGACTTTCAAGATAGCAGTTCAGTTGGGGATGAATCTATCAGAAGCCCAAAAGCATAGAATGGAGAAGCTGAATGAGCTAGATGAGATCAGACAAGATGCAATTTTAAGGACTGATCTACTTCAACATCAAAGAGCTAAGTGGCATGACAGATATATCAAAGAGAGAAAGTTTCAAGAGGGAGATTGGGCGTTACTGTTTGATTCCAAGTTTAAAGACTTCAAAGGAAAATTTCAGACTCATTGGCTTGGGTCATGTGAGATTGACAAAGTCTTTAACAATGGAGCGGTAAGAAAAAGACCATTGATGATTTTCAAACTCCTCTCATTGTGAATGGCCGCCGATTAAAAATTTATCATAAGCCACTCTCAAAAGAGGAATTTGTCAAAATGTTCCAAGAGAATTCTGCAATAAGGCTGGTGGAGAAGAATCCTTCTCCCCCATCAGCCTAGCCTTTGTTTCTTTCAACCAAAAAAAAAAAAAAAAATCGTATAGGCCTGAAAACCAATCATAAATTGGCAGTCTTCTACAAAAAATATAGAGTGAAAATCAGGAACACCTGACACTCTATATTTTCCAAAAAAACAAAAATCTTCTCTCCTTCTCTTGCCATCTTCACTCCATCTCATTTGCCATTTCACTTCACCTCCATCTCATTCTCATTTCCATTTCACTTCATTCCACTTCATTTTCATTTCATTCCACTCATTCCATTTCACTCCATCAATAAAAGTCCCTTCCAGGACTATTTTCATTCAGTTAGTTCTTCTCTAACTATCTTTGTGGAGTTAAGGGGGTGCTGTCTCAGTTTCCGCAGCTGGAAACCGTTTCCACAGCCAGAAGCAGTTTTCGTAGCCAGAAGCAGTTTCCACAGCCAGCATCACTCTGTTTTCAAAATTCACAGTCAACTGTTAGTGCCATAATCATGAAATGCAGGTGTAATTGAGCTAAAGACATGGGGCATCTCCAAGACATCAAAGAAGAGCAATTGGTTAGAAGCCTTGAGCTAGAAATGACAAAGTTTCCAAAGGTATGATCAAAAATATTTATCAAATAACAATACAAGTCGTAATTATGCATAGTTATTAAACCATAACAAGTTCTACTATGTGCAATGATTTGATACGATAGCTCCACTACCACTCCTATTCCACGATATCACTCCACACACCTTGCATTCATTTCTCCAATGGTCTCATGATTATTCCAAGTTTAAACTCAAGACTGACTGCACTTCTATTTATTACCCGTACTCTTGAGACGTAACCTATTGTGTTACGGCTCTTCTTAGCCGTAATTTCCGCAGCCGTCTATTGAGACGTGTAAAAATTTCATACACAGTCACCCGATTCGAAAGAATCCTGTCGTTATTCCACTCGTTTACCACTCTACTAATACCATACTCCTCGCATGCATCCACATTTTAAACTTTTTCACTGTTGCTCACCCTCTGTTCTTCCGCTAATTTGAGTACTTCCATTCCCTGTTCTCCATTTCCGACTGCAGTCACTACAGTCATCCTAAAACCCCGACTGCAGTCACTACAGTCTATCCTAAACCATGTAACAGAGCCGTTTTTTTTCCTGAACCCTCACACGCAGAAGAACTCTCAGTTGGAATTTAAAACAACAGATGGGAAAATTACTGAGAGCCGAGCCAGAAGGACTGAAATACTTGGAGGGTTATCCTCAAACTAAGGAATTGCTGAAGAAAGCCAGATGGCTACAATATATCCAAAAGTTTAAAGGGCATAACAAGGAGGTGACCAAAGATTTTGCACGGTCTTTTGATGGACAAACAGTGGAGATTGGAGACTTAAAGTTTACAGTGACTGAAGCCACAGTAGCAGCTACTACAGGCCTATCTCAAGAAGGTGAAAGGTGGTTTAAAAATATAAGTGTGGATGATCAAATATGGAGAATCATGCTACAAAACCAAGGTATGGATACCACCGTATTTACAAGAGGCATCCTTGTTCATGCACTAAAAGAGGAATGGTCTAGTCTACTGTTAGTCATCCAGAAATTTATCATGTGTGAAGGTCATTTTGGTTCTATGTATATGTATCATGCCAGACTGATGATGAATTTCATAGAGGGTCACAGTCTTAATTTGCCTCATTTTTTGCTATTAAGTTTGAAAAATATGAGTTTTACAATTCAAAAACACGTAGGCAACATTGAACCTCATCTTTACCATCATGGATTCATAAAAATTCTTATTGAGGACCAGTTAAAGAAAACTAAGGATACTTGGGAGAAATTCTTGACAAGGAACTACTTCCAAGAGCCGACTGAGGCCTCTGGAAGCAGTCCACCAAACATTCCAAGGAAAACTAGGAGGAAAGAAAAGAACATTACGGTCCAAGACTCCCCTACAATAGAAATTCAAGAAACTATCCAAAAAGAAGAAGAAGATAGAGCTAAAAATAAGAAACAGAAGAAAGAAAAAGGCAAAAGAACCATTCAAGAAGTCTATCCATCCCCTGAGCAATCCATAGAAGAGGATTATCAACCTCTGTAAAAAAGATTAGTACACCTTCAGGTTGCTGCTATAGCCAAGAAAAAGCAAAAAGGAAAACAGAGTGCACAAGAGAAGAGTATTAGTCCATACTTACGGAGGAGCACTAGGCTAAAAGGGAGAGGGAATAAAACCCAAGAAAAACAGTCTCACTTTATTGATTTAGGTGAAGATACACTTGAGAAATCTCCAGCTCAGCCAAGTATTGAATCAAGTCCTCCACGTGAGGAAAGCCCTTTTCGGCCAGAAAGAGAAAGCAGTCTTCCTCCTCCACCAGATTTTGAGCCTAGTCCGAGAAAGACACTTGAGGTAGATCCTAATTAGCAAGAGGTATATAACTACTTGGAATCCTTAGAACAGTCAGATGCAGGACCGAGTACCACTTTGCCACTTGATGCACAAGTTCAGTCTTTGAAACAGGAAGTATTTGAATTAGAAGTCCTAAATAGGCATATCAAACAGGAAAATGAAGCACTCAAACAGCAGAGTAAGGTAGACAAGATTGTCCATGATAACACTATGCTCCATTTAGGACTGTGGAAAAAGAAAAACAGGAGGGTGAAGAAAAAGTGCAGAAAGTTAAGCAGAGCATTGATTAATCTCAAGTTGAAATTTCTAGTTAGGAAACAAAGGATGATGTTAGCATCAAAGAAGAAGAAAAGAGGGCTAGATGTCCTTGCAGAAGCCTCAGAACATATGGATTAGAGGGAAATAACTAAATTTTGGTTGCATGAGGACATGCAACACCTTCACAGTGGGGGTATGTTGAGCCTCAAACCTGCACCTTCCTATACACCCTCTGAGCCTTCTTTTTCCACTTACTTCATCCACCAAGCTGTTAAATCATTGCATTATAGTCTAAAAAGAGCTTTTCTACATGGTTTTCTGACTATGCTTATGACTGATGTTTGGTTTAGATTTTTGTTCAGGTAGCTGCGGAAACTGACAGCACAGGTTTCCGCAGCCAGCACAGTATTCCGCAGCTATTTTGTTAAAAGCTATGCTACAGGTGTCCTATGAAGAAATGAGCCACATGGGCAAGCTACAGGTGACACGTACATGGAACGTGTCCCTTCAAATCAGCCGAATCATCCATAGAAGGTCACGGTCAACAAGGGTCAAAGGCAAAGCCAACCAAGGAATTTAGAGGTGGCACGCCTCTGTTTTGAGCACATGAACATTTACGTGGCACAGTCCTCAGCCCACGAAGAGACCGGCACACCTGGAGATCATCCCCGTAACCTGAATCCAACAGCTACCACTCCAAATATTTAATCAACATGATGGCAGTTACGCTAGATCTTGGCTGAGGAGATCTACGTGTCCTTGGCAACACACTTAATAGCATAGGATTTAGTTAGTTAGTTTCAACACTTTTTCATTATAAATAACGCGTTGATGAACGCTGTGTAGAAGCTTTTTGCGATGTAGTTTTTGGAACTGTTTCTATTAGCACCCCACTATACTTTGTTTTGTATATGTTGCTGTTGCTTTAATACATGAGAAGACTGCTTTGTTGAGCTCGTTCTTGTGACTGTTCGTTGACTGGCTGAGGTGGCAAAGGGCCCCTGCGCACTAAAGCCCTGAATAGATGTCATTTGATTTCATTATGTTTCTGTCTTCATAATCATTAGCTTGTATATAACATGTTGTTTAGATGTTTAAAAAACACTACTGTTTACATGCTCACTTCCGTTTTTTATAGCTGTCAGCTGATCAACGCTTTTCTACAGGTTTTCTTAGGCAGCCTGGGCAAATTTTCATCTTTTTGATAACTATTGACATATGAGATCATCTTGTCCTTCCTGCTAACCTTTATTTTCTGAAGTTTAATTCCAGCAATGTTCTTTTTCAAGTTGTGATTTGCTTATTTATTTTTCTGTTACTTGGACATCATACTACTCATCAGTTTATGTTTTCTTTCTATAGTCAAGTGACTCTATTAGTAAGAAATCAGAATATTACTTATTGTAGTGTGATTTAGTTATCATATTGCTTAAACTTATTCATGATTGCTTCCCACAAGGTAGATTGAGCTTAAGGGTAAAGGATCAGAAGAGTTGAAGTAGTGTGATTAGTTTCCTTTTTGCAATTTAATTTCTTGCCATTTAGATATCATATTGCTTGACTTGTTCATGATTGCTTCCCACAAGGTAGATTGAGCTGAAGGGTAAAGGATCTGAAGAGTTGAAGTACCGTGAATTATTTGCTTTGCTTTTAGTTTGAGATGCTTTAAGTTCAGTTTTTACTAGGCCATTGTAATTAGTTCACTATTTAATACATTTACTTCCTCGTAAGAATTGATTTCATTACAGTTGTTTTAAAGCTTTCTTTTTTAGCACTTTTAAGTTTTGGAAAATCACTGTAGAAATCACCATCACCATCCATACTTAACTTTCATTTTCACCATCACACATTAGGGAAAGATAAATCCAAAAACAAACTAAAAAACTAAAAAATGACAAAAGACTAAGGAAATGGTTATCTAGTACATATAGTACACTTCACTTCGTCAGTTTACGAACCCCAGATTGAAATTTTAAATAGCAATTTAGAACACACTAAATTGACCAAACAAGGAACTCGGTCAAAGCGCACTAACCGAGGCCCATGGAGACCGCGCAGGAGGTGAAACTAGCACCTGGGAAGCCTGAATTAGGAAAAGGAGGCAGTTTGCATCGCTGGGAAAAACCCCTCAAGAAGGAGAGGCCCTGAGTGCTCGGTCACATGGAAGTCGAGAAAACCGTGGGGAAAAGCACTAAAGGCTAAAGCCGGGACCCGCGCTCCAAAATCGGCAGTATTTATCGGGGGCATCCTTGGGCGATAAGCGGATTTGGCTGAAACCTAGCGATTCCATTCAGTGCCCAACGCATGGCAAGCAAAGGAAAGAGAAAACCACCGCTCATCACATGCTAATGGTCAAACAAGTCAACTGCGCAAAATGAGTGAATGACTTCGGATCAGGGGGATCCAGATCTAACGGTTGAGAATGCTCCCAATGGGGAAACTGGATTTGACATCGGATTGAGCCGCGAAGTATAAGGATTTGAGGTCCGATTTGACTGCTAAGGTGGCAAGAAAGTCATTTCCCAACGTAACCGAAGAAACCAACCAACGAGGAAAAGCTAGTGCAATTCGTAGGAGGACAAGTGTCCACTCCCTGTGAGTCGTTGATTACGATGCAGAGACAGGGAACTCCAAGCAGGCAGTAGCAGGCAAACCGATGGGGGAAGGAAGAGGAAGCAAGCAATCATGAGACAGAGTGGCTTTAAGCCATGAACACACAGAGAATATAACACCATAGAAGAGAGGAAAAAGAAGGAAATAGAGACAGAAGAGACAGTGAAGAAAAGAGCAGAAAGACAGAGAGCCGAGTTGACTTGCAGCATAAGGTAGCATTGAGCCATCCCTAGGAGGATCTGTCAAGGAACCGAGCACCAGATTAGGCTCCTCCCATTAAAGACTAGAGAGGTCAAGAGCTGGTAAGGAAAAGAGTATGTGCACTCTAGTGGCTTGGGGAATCCAAGAACCACCTTGCCAAGCAATTCTATTTCAGGAGACTCAGGTTGAGCTCTTCATTCTAATTCTCTACTTTAAAGACACAATAAAAGAAGGCCACCACTGAAAGTTGGACCGGAGACGTAACCCTGGAGGATAGGGTGAACTCCTTATTAATTTTTGTGTTCTTGTATTTGCTTACTGTGTTTCTCTGTTGTTTTCTATATTTCCAATATCTGTGTATTTTGCAATCTGGTCGATCCATTGCCTAAAATAACATATACACACACCAACACATGAATCTGTAATACCTTCATTTATTAATTAATTAACTGAGGTCACTCAAGGGTGATTTTCAGATCAACTGTATATTAATCTTATAACTTCGTAAGCAAAAGAACTTCGCGCAAATGGTTAGTTTACAGAAATGCATAAACTATAACACATAATAGTATATGTTACAAGTCTTCACATAATTCAGTGAAAATCATACATAATTAGATACATAAAAATAGATAATTAACCTACACAGAGATACGATACTTCATCAAAACTTCTTCTTTATTAAACATATCTTCAATTACATTCGCTTCTATAACATACACATTGTTAGGTCTGTTAGAAAATTATATATTATGGAGCAATGGAACACATAAAATATTGCAGAAATATAAACACATAAAGCGCATAAAACAAGAGAGACACAGATATACGTGGTTCACCCAATTTGGGCTACGTCCACCCCGAACAGCCAGTCCTTCCTTTCTATTATCCAACAAAATGAAGAGACACAACCTACAACAGATCCGCTATAATATCCTTTGTTTTCTCTCACAGTCTCACCTCTCTATTTCCCGCTCACAGAACACACATCTATCACACAGCCTCAAATACAATGTCGTCATAGGGCAAAAAACCCTAAACTAAACATAAGTTCTACTGTCAGATCATCTGCCTAATGAACGGCCCAGATTGACTAGAAATTACTATACTTTTACAAGGCAATTTTACAGTTGTTTTTAGCTTCGGGGGCGGCCGAAGCGTAGCCGCCCCCCCTGGAGCCCCCCTGCAGCGAATATTTTACGGGCAGAGTTGTCGTCCCCATTTCGAACTAGGGTCCAATGTGGCGATACCTTTGAATATAGAATATAATTGGGCTCCACACCCAACAATCTCCCACTTGGAGACTGATTGTAGCAACTCCACCGCTACTCCATTTGCTGGACAATGACTCCTCTTTGGACCTCGCTATTTCTCATCTTCATCGTCATCCTTCAAGACCAATTGAAAGTGAGCATATTCTCAGTTTCTCCCCGTTTACAACTTTTGTTAGCATATCTGCAGGATTCTGGCTAGTGTGTATCTTTTCCAGCTTCAACACTCCATCTTCCAACACTGATCGTATGAAATGGTACTTGAGCTGTATGTGTTTAGTCCTCGAATGAAATGCTGAGTTCTTCGCAAGATGAATGGAACTTTGGCTATCACTATATAACGTGCCCATATCATGCTCCTTACCCAATTCACCCATAAACCTTTGTAACGAAATGATTTATTTACTAGCCTCTGTAGCAGCAACATACTCTGTTTCTGTTGTTGAAAGTGCAACAACACTTTGGATTTTTGAAACCCAACTGATAGTTGTTCCTCCAACAGTAAATACATATCCTGTAGTGCTCCTCCTGTTATCTCTGTCACCTGCCATATTTGCATCAATATATCCTTGTAGGGAGATATTTGAACCACCAAAGCATAATGCTTGATTTGTGGCACCTTTCAAATATCTGAGAATCCATTTCACTGCCATCCAATGTTCCTTTCCTGGATTGTTCATGTACCTGCTAACAACTCCCACAGCATGTGCAATATCAAGCCTTGTGCAGACCATTGCATACATTAAGCTTCCAACTGCTGATGCATATGGAACTTTAGACATATAGTCCATGTCTTCTTGGGTCTTTGGGCACATTTCCTTGCTAAGTTTGAAATGGCTAGAAAAAGGTGTACGAACTGGTTTTTCATTGTGCATGTTAAATCTTTTCAACACCTTTTGTATGTACTCATTCTGAGACAATGTTAATTTATGCTTCTTCCTGTCTCTAGTTATTCTCATACCAAGTATTTGTTTTGCAGCTCCCAAATCCTTCATTGCAAATGAATTTGCCAATTTTCTTTTGAGCACATTTATTTCCTGCATGTTATATCCTGCAACAAGCATGTCATCTACATACAATAACAATATAATATAGCAACCATCATTTTGCTTTTTCAAATAAACACAATGATCAGAGTGACATCTAGTATAACCTTGTTCAAACATAAACTTGTCAAATTTTAGATACCACTGCCTTGGAGCCTATTTTAAGCCATACAAGCTCTTCTTCAACCTGCACACTAGTTTCTCCTTCCCTTTCACCTCATATCCTTATGGCTACTGCATATATATCTCTTCCTCCAAATCCCCATGGAGAAAGGTTGTCTTTACATCTAACTACTCAAGATGCAAATCTTTAGCTACTACAAGACTTAAAATAGTTCTGATTGAAGTCATTTTAACAATAGGAGAAAATATTTCATCAAACTAAATACCTTTCTTCTGTGCAAACCCCTTCACCACAAGTCTAGCTTTATACCTTTGTTTTCCCCCATCTTCTTCCTTCAGCCTGTAAACCCATTTATTCTTCAATGTAGTTTTTCCTACAGGCAACCTGACTAAATCCCAAGTCTGGTTATGCATTAATGAGTCCATCTCTTCTTCCATGGCTACCTCCCACTTCTTCCTACTTTCAACCTGCATTGCGTCTTCATAACATTCAGGTTCACCGAAATCAATCAACAATAAATAATATAATGAATGAGAGTATCATTCAGGGGGTCTACTTATCGTGGTAGATCTTCTAACACCACTTTCAGGTGTTTTGGGTGCCTGTTGTTGTGGTGGTTGTTGTTGTTGTGGTTGTTTATTATTATTATTTTCAGGCACCTTTACTTTTTCAGTGATTTCATCAAGAACTGTGTATTCCTTGTTTTCCTTTTCCTGTTCCTTTTCCTGCAACTGATTCTTATACAAGACCTTTTCATTGAATATTATATCTCTGCTCCTAATGATTTTGTGATTTTCGTAATCATATAAGCGATAACCAAAATCATGAACACCATATCCAATAAAGGTACATTTCTTTGACTTTGCCTCAAGCTTTGTTCTATTTTCTTTATCAATATGGACAAAGGCCTCACAACCAAAAGGCTTTAAAATAGAGTAGTTTGCCTTTTTACCTGTCCATGCTTCCTCTGGAACACCACCATCCAAGGAACTTGAAGGCCCTTTGTTTATTAGATAAACAACAGTATCTACAGCATCTGCCCAAAACTGTAAAGGCAATCCTGCATGCAATCTCATGCACCTTGCATGCTCCATGATTGTTCTATTCATCCTTTCTGACACACCATTTTCTTGTGGTGTTCTTGGAACTGTCTTCTCTCTACGAATTCCATGCTCTAAATAGTACCTATCAAACTCTTTGTTGCAATATTCACCTCCATTTTCTAATCTAATACACTTCAATTTCTTTCTTGTCTCAATCTCAACCAAAGCTTTCCATTTCTTGACAGTATCAAATACATCAGATTTATTCTTAATACAATAAATCCAAGTTTTTCTAGTTGCATCATCAATAAAAGTAACATAATAATGAGAGCCACCGAGAGATGATACCTCACCAGGTCCCCATACATATGTATGCACAAGCTCTAATTTTTCATTCTTCTTTTCTTTCCCAACTCTCAGAAATCTGACTCTCTTATGTTTTCCATAAATACAATTCTCACAAAAGTCCAAATCAACATTCTTCAAACCCGGCAACAAATTCCTTGAGTGAAGAATCTTCACCCCCTTTTCACTCATGTGTCTAAGCCTATGATGCCATAATGCTGCATCTGCTCCTTTGGAAGTTAAATCATTAACAGAGTTAGAAATACCATTGCATAAATACAATGTACCAACCTTTTCACCTTTTGCTATTACCAGGGCTCCTTTGGTGACCTTCCAAGCTTTATCTATGAAACTTGTCACACAACCTTCACCGCCTAACTGCCTTGTTGAAATCAAATTTTTCTTTAGATCTGTAAAATGCCTTACCTTCTTTAATAGCCATTGGTTTCCATTCTGTTGTTTTACAATAACCTTACCCATTCCAACGATTTTACAAGGTTTATCATCACCCAGACGAACTTGTCCAAAATCTCCTTGAACATAGTCATGAAAGTATTTCTTATTAGGTGTGGCATGGAATGAAGCCCATGAATCTACCACCCAGGAATCAGTAATATTTTCGAAAGAAAGAATCAAAGAATCTTGTAACACCTCACCTGTCACATTTGCTTCATGATTGTTTTCTTGTTGTGCATCTCCTTCTTCTCCCTTCCGAGATCTACAGTCTTTCTTTAGGTGTCCTTTCTTTCCACATTTCCAGCACACTATCCCCGATCTGGACTTGGATCTGCCTTTCCCTGATTTACTGTGATATCCTGAGCTATTTCCTCTTTCCATTTTTCTTCCTCTAGACTTTTCACTCAAAGCATTTCCCGATGTCTCACCGGAGCTTTTCCATCGCATTTCCTCGCTAAGGATAGCACCAACAACATCATCAAAATTTAAAGTACTAGATCCAAAAACAGAGTTACTAATGGCCATTACCAAACCATTCCAACTTTCTGGTAATGAGCACAAGAATAACAGAGCTCTAACTTCATCATCAAAGTTTACCCCTACAGAACTTAACTGACTTGTAACTGTATTAAAATCATTTAAATAGTCTACAACAGATCCACCTTCTGACATCTTCATATTAAATAATCGTTTCATAAGAAATACCTTGTTTGAGGCCGAGGGTTTTTCATATAGTTTCAGCAACGCCTGAATCAAACCCTCTGTCGTGGTTTCCTTCGAAATGTTGAAGGCGAGTGACGCAGCAAGGCACAACCGTATTGTTCCGAGTGTCTTTCTATCGAGAATGTTCCATTCTTCGTCTATCATACCCATCGGCATGTTTGATTTTCCGCCCAATGGTAGGTATAGATCTTTCTGGTACAAATAATCTTCCATCTGCATCTTTCACAACGAGAAGTTTTGGTCGTTAAATTTCTCGATCCTAAACTTACCATCTTCTGCCATTACTCCCACTCGAACCAGGAACCTTTCTTTCCTGCGAGTTTATCAGCCAAATAGACCTTCGGCTCTGATACCAGTTGTTAGAAAATTATATATTATGGAGCAATGGAAGACATAAAATATTGTAGAAATATAAACACAGAAAGCGTATAAAACAAGAGAGACACAGATATACGTGGTTCACCCAGTTTGGGCTACGTGCACCCCGAACAGCCAGTCCTTCCTTTCTATTATCTAGCAAAATGAAGAGACACAACCTACAGCAGATCCGCTATAATATCCTCTGCTTTCTCTCACAGTCTCACCTTCCTATTTCCCGCTCACAGAATACACATCTATCACACAGCCTCAAATATAATGCCCTCATACAAAGAGTGGGGTTTCCTTCTAGGGCAAAATACCCTAAACTAAACATAAGTTCTACTGTCAAATCATCTGCCTAATGAACGTCCCAGATTGACTAGAAAATACTATACTTTTACAAGGCAATTTTACAACTGTTTTTAGCTTCGGGGGCACTGCCCCCGAAACCCCCCACCAAGGGGGGGCTCCCAAAGGTCACAACGCCGCCCCCTAGACCCCCCCTGCAGCGAATATTTTATGGGTGGCGTTGCCGCCCCCGTTTCGAACTGGGGTCCAATGTGGCGATACCTTTGAATATAGAAGATAATAAAGCTCCACACCCAACAAGGTCCCTATAATACTAATGTATTCCCTTATTATTATTTTCATTGTAGCCCCTTAATTTTAATATTGTTCCCATTTTGTCCCCATATTTTTATTATTGTGCCCAATAGAAGCCCCCTATTGTTATTTTTGTGACCTTACATTATTATTATTATGTCGGCTCTGACTATATTGTGACCCCTTAGACTCCTAGATATAGAAAGGAGGTATTGTCATTTGTATCATCAAATAATTGTTCATTTGTGTAATTTAAAGGAGGTTTCTCCCTTGAAGAGGCCACTTTTGAATTCGTTGATCTATCTCATTCTTCTACTTTGTGAGTTGGTGGCATAACAATTGGTATTAGAGCTTTGGATTCTAGGGTTTCACTGCTTCAAATAGGTCATCGTGTCATTTTCTCTATAACATTTTTTCTACGATGCTTCAAAAGTTGAATGTAAAAGCCATTTGAGCCAAAATATTGATGAACTTCAGGACCAAATTTTAGTTAATGTTGCACTATATTTTTAGAGATATGAACTGAGGAAATTAGGGTAATTGTAGGCTCCCGAATTCGATCTCAAATAGGTCACCTTGGAAACTCATTATAATATTTTCTTTGAGCATAAGATTAAAATTTCGTAAACAGTTACGGAAAAGGAACAGACTTTATTTTTCTTTGTATCGTTTTTATGTCCAAAGGTTGAAAGAATGACATGTGGCAATTCATACAAGTTCTCTCTACTGAACTAGTCTATAATGAGGTCATCGTGGGATATTTGAAATAAATAATTCTTGGAGACTCCAATATGGATCAGACTTATGGGTTTGGAAAGAGAACATAGAGCACTATCATAGGATGGAATTTTAGACCTTGGAGATCTGAAATTACAGATATACAACATATTCAATATCGAGATCCTACAAAGAGAAAAAAGGTGTGTAATCTTTTAAAATTTTTTGCATAAGTTTGGTTTCAAAAATTTGTTTAAAGTGATTCAAAGGGAACAGTGAAGCATATTTATAATTTCCCCAAAGAAACAAAATGGAAACACCTAGTAAGCAACCTAAAATATCTAGCATGACTCATGAAGAAGAGGAACAAATGCAACATGATATATCAAAATTACAAGACCAAGTGCAACAAACTTCACTCTCACAAAAACTCCTAGAAGCTAAGTTGGATGGTTTAAAGAAATGTGTGGAAGATAATATGAATGGCATGTAAGCTAATATGGATGGCGTGGAAGCTAATATGGATGGTTTAGAAGTAAACATTGAAGATTTGAAGAAAGACATGAAAAGTTTGAAAGGATGTTTTGCAAAGTTTCTATAAGAAATGCTTCCTAATAGCGAAAAGGTAGTAGAGGAAACTCATGATGAAAAAAAAATAAATTTTAGTCATGATTTCATAGAATCTATTGTTGGATTGAAGATCCACAATGTTCCAAAGATCGATATGAGGAATTTTGAAGACAAGGATACCGTAAAATGGATACTATAGATGGAGCAATATTTCGATCTCCATAATGTGCAAAACACACAAGAGGTATGCATTGTGACTTTATATTTGGAAATCAATAAGTTTTTATGGTATCGATGGCATTACTATCATAAAGAAATAGTCACTTGGGTAATTTTTATGGAAGAAATGATAGAACATTGCGAGGATACAAAAAGCAACACCTTTCTAGCCAATTGATAAATCTCAAACAAGAGGGTTCAATGGTGGAGCACATTTAGAGCTTCCAAAAATTGAATATAAGGGTAAAAGATATTCTATACGAGCATTGGATTGATGTGTTCATAAGGACTTTAAAGGATAACATTCAACATGAGTTTTGCCTTTGGGAACCTGATTCATTGGAGAAGGCATCAGGTTGGAAAGAAAAATTATGGCAACAAGGAAACCTACCAATCACAACTATAAATATGGAAGTGTTTTCACCCCTAGCCTTCCACAAACTACAAGGTTGACACCACAACAATTGAAAGAAAAAAGAGAAAAAGGTCTTTGTTACAGTTGTGATAGAAAATACTCTAAAGTTCATAAATGTGCTAAGAAGAAATTATTTTACATAGATTGTGAAGAGGAAGAAGAAAAGGAACAAGAAACATCAAAAGAATAGGATACACACCAGGATTGTCTAGAAATACCACTCCTCAAACTATCAAGATAGAAGGACATATCAAGAAGAAAAATGTAATAGTGTTGATTGATTTAGGAGTACCAATAATTTTATTCATTGTAAGACAACGAAGGAATTGAGGAGACCAAAAAGAAAATCAAGAATCACTTAGATAGCATCCAAACAATGATAGAAGAGCATGGCCTCTCTCAGGAGAATAAGGAACAAGAAAGCTTTCTCTATACACAGCTATGTCATATAAACAGAGAAGAAGAATTAAAATGGTGATTAAAATCAAGGAAACTCTAGCTGCAAGGTGGCGATAAGAACACAACCTGTTTTCGCAAACAGGCCATGGCACAAAAAATTGGGAACAACGTGAGCTCTATTTTAGATGCTGAGGGCAATCAGCAAATCACCCAAGAGGCCATTAGAAAGGTTTCCACAAAACATTACAAAGAACTTGTAACTGAAACAAAAGGGGAAGAGGATTATGCCAATTTTCTTCAATATTTACCCAATGGAATCACCAAGGAAATGAATGACAGCCTGAATACGGAAATTGATGAGGATGAAATTAGAGGAACAATTTGGACTCTCCAAGCTAATAAGGCTCTTGGCCCTGATGGATTTCCCATTTGCTTCTATAGGGAATTATGGGGACTAATCAAAAAGGATTAAACAAAAATGATCAGGTGGATCCAGCAAAAGGATAAAATAGGAGGATATACCAATTCCACTTATCTTACTCTCATCCCTAAGGAAAATCAGCCCACTTCCTTTTCTCGGTTTCGACCCATTTCCCTCTGCAATTCCTCCTACAAGATTCTGTCCAAAATCTTAGCCTCTCACCTTAAACCCCTCCTCCCCTCTCTTATTTCAGAAAACCAAGGAGGGTTCTTAGCCAACAGACAAATAACTGATTCCATTCTCCTAGTTCAAGAAGCCATTCATTCGAGCCTCTCTAGAAAGGAGAAAGGGTTTATCCTCAAGCTTGACCTTGCCAACGCCTTTGACAGAGTTAGGCATTCCTACCTTATAGTTGTCTTAAAAAAGATGGGTTTTGAGTCGCCCTTTATTAGCCTCATCACTGCTTGCATCTCTGGGCCCTGGATTTCCCCTCTGGTTAATGGTAGACTGGGTGAAGCTTTTCAATCCTCTCGTGGTCTCAGACAGGGTTGCCCTCTTTCTCCTTATCTTTTTATTCTTATGGTTGAATCCTTTAGTCAAGCTTTGGACTTCAACAGAAGGGTGGGTCTCATCACTGGAATCAAATTTGGGAATGGAGTCAAGAATATCAACCACTCACAGTTTTCCGATGACACTTTGCTAATTGGAGGAGCCTCCACCACTATAGCAAGGAGATTCAAGACTCTTTTAGACAAATTTATGAGGTATTCTGGCGGTTTGGTCAACCAGTTGAAAAGTTGTATTTATGGATGGAATGCAACAAATCAGGTCATTCACAATATTGCAAATATCTTTGGAGTCCCTTGCAACTATGAGTGGACTCATTTCTCTTACTTGGGCATGCCAGTGAGTCTAGGACCTCTGAAGGCAGAAACTTGGGACATCATCATTGACAAGGTGAAGCGGAAAGTGCAGCAATGGGGATCTGTTTGGCTCAACCCAGCAGGCTGCCTCATCCTTCTTAAATCAGGTATTTCTTCTCTTCCCCTATATCGTTTCTCTCTATACCAAGCTCCAGCTTCCTTTCATTACAAAATGGAAGTTATCCTCCGCCAATTCCTCTGGCAAGGAGGGAAAAACGACAAAAAGAAATTCAATTTAGTCAATTGGAAATAGGTCATTCAATCCCAGGACAGAGGAGGTCTTGGTATTAGATCCCCCAAATTTCTAAACCTAGCCTTTGGAGGGAAAATTGCTTGGAGGCTTATAACTGGTCTTTCTGCCTGGTGGAAAAGGGTACTGGAAATTAAATACTTGAACTTCCCCAGACAACAGTTGCTAGATCTTGATATTCCCAATAGAGACTCATCAAAAATCTGGTGTTTATGTAAAAAAGCTATTCCATTCATGGCTCAGAATATTTCCAAAGTTCCCAAGGGAGGAGCCAGTATTAATATTGGAGCTGATAAAATACTGGGACAGTAGCCAATAAATAGTCACGAAGAAACCATTCCTATTCTCACTTTTTTTAACAGCATTGGTATCCATTATTTGGATCAAATCTCTTGCTGGGATCCACTTTCTCATCTCTGGCTTGGGTGGTCCTTTCCTATTATCCCCAATGATCTTAAAGCTAGCCTATCTACTCTGCAATCTCTCCTCCACAGCAAAGCTCCCATCAAAAAGAATGAGATGGATGGATTTCGATGGGACCCAATTGGATCAAATTACACTGTCCAAGCAGCCCACCAGCACATCTGCTACAGCACTTTCCCTATGCCAATATGGAATCACTGGAAAATGGTTTGGAAGTCAGAGGCTCTTCCAAAAATTAAATTTTTTATTTGGACCCTTCTAAAAGGGAAAATCCTAATAGCAGAAAATTTACAAAAGAGGGGTATCAATGGTCCCTCTCGTTGCCCCAACTACTACGCTGCTAAAGAATCTATGCATCACCTCTTTGTCGACTGTCCCTTTGCTATTGATTGTTGGAAAAAATTATCCCCCATTGATAATTTCCCTTGGAGTTCCCAGAACTCCATAGGAGATGTGATTCATTATTGGAAAAAGAACTGTCCTTGGAAAAATAAGAGGAGCAATTTAGTGAAGAGGGTCTGGAATACACTCCCCTACACCATGTTATGGAGTATTTGGCTAGCAAGAAACTAGAAAATCTTTAAGGACAAGAACTCGGCTACAAGAATTATCTGCAATAAGGCAAAGAGTCTCGCTCTTGAAACTATTTCTGTCAAATCTCAAAACAATATCGATGTAACAATGTACAGTGTTGAAGAAAGGAGTTTTATCAGCTATATTCTGGATAAAAATAATAGCATTCAGAATGGCAATATAGTTAAAGACCAGCATAGCCAGGAAACCCACAGATGGAAAATCAGGTTAAAAGAGGATGAGTTTGCAAATTGGTTACAAAACTGCAACAGTTACTATCTTTTTTTCGACGGAGCATCAAAGTCAAACCCAGGAATTGCTGGAGCAGGGGGACTGATCTTCAATGCCAATGGGGACTGTATCCTCTTCTATGAATGGGGACTAGGGAAAATCTCTAACAACAGGGTAGAAGCATTGGCCCTATATCAAGGGCTAATCCAACTCAACAGACTTGGTATAAGAACAACAAAAATCTTTGGAGATTCATCGGTTGTTATTAGTTTAATGGCTCAAAATAAAGAATCACCTAATGTTCTCCTACAGCAGGTCATTCAGCGTTGTCAACTCTTGCATCAGACAATGGTTAATTTTCATTTTCATCATATCCTTCGCTCGTTCAATAAGCAAGCTGACATGCATGCCAACAAGGCTTGCGACAGGACAATGGGCAGTTTACTATGCAATGCCGAGGAGACTCAGCAGCCTTTGCCATGAACCGTATCAGTTCAACCTGCAACAAATCTTATAGCTCTGACAGGTGGAAGTGGATTCAGATTTTCCAAACATACAGCAAGATCATGATCAACATTGGGATTTGGCTCAGAATCGATTCTCTCATTCCTCTGAATTCAATCAGTAACTTAGCCGATTTCTATCTAATCGACCTTACCCTTCTGACTCCCCAGGACAACCTCCTAGAATTCCCGCGCCCTATCCCTGTTCCTCTCTTCATTCTTGTGACTGGCCCTCATCGTCCCCACCCTTCTATATATTACTCCTTCTTCTTCCTCTATTCAGTGCCCTTCCTCTTATCTGTCCCCCTGTTCTATCGATCTGGGCATTCTTCCCCGAGGCCCTATTCTCCTCTAGCCTCTAATTCTCGTTGGATCTTTGAAGTCCTGAACGTGTCTTTTGCTTCCTCCTCTGTCCGACCCCATCTGCAGAACCTCATTGCCTCATTCCGTAGTCTCAACCTCTTCTATCCAATCTCTGCAATGGCACGCAGTGAGGACTGCCTCCACTGTGCGGATCTTCAAGCAGAGCTGGAGGAAATAAGAGCTCAACAGAAGATCTTAGACAATCAACAGAAGATCTTAGATGCAAAAATCGACAATCAGAACCGTATCATCAACGACAAGTATCAAGCGGAAATCAATCTGTTTTTGCACAGGGTCTCTTCTTTACATGAGCAGTTTAACCACCTATCTAACAGGTGTAGCCATGCGGAAGAGTCCATAGAGGTTTTGAAATATATGATGGACAAGCACAACATTGTTGCCCCAAGCTCCTCAAGTGCCAAGCACATCGATGTGGATGAAAATCAGGAGGAATCCACAGTGCAGCACATCAGTCACATTAACATAGATTAGATATGTTTTGCAAATGTTAGTTTTTGTTGTTTCAGTTTGTAAGAGTCTATTTCTGTTTAGACTTTCTCAAAGCCAGAACAGGCAGGATTAAGGAGAAAATTCCTTTTTGTAACTCCTCTGATCCTGGTATACCATGGCACTTCATGTACCTCAGGAGTCCAAGCTCCCTCCTTTTTCTTTTCAGATATTAATACAGCAACCGACTTTGTAAAAAAAAATAAAATTATTATTATTAGTATTATTAGTAAATATTTATAATAACAATTAATTATTATAATATCATTTAGTTTACTAACCAACCATTTTAGGATTAACATATAATAATAATTAGTCATTATACTATCTATCTATTAATTAATTAATCAATGAATTTATAAAAAAAAAAATTCAATTTATCTTATTTTAAAAATAAAATAATTAAGTATCAATATTAATTATTAAGCATTTACAATAATAATTAGTATCTAATATATATATATATATATATATATATATATATATATATATATATATATATATATATATATATATATATATTAACTAATTAATAAATTAGTTATATTATTATAATAATAAAATAAAATAAATTTATCTTTTATTAATAATAAAATTAAAAATTAATTATCATTGTTAAATATGAATTTAATTATTATTATAATAAATTTTAATCAATTAATTAATTAGAATTAAGATATAATAATAACTTAAAATTTTTAATAGAATCCATTTAACTAATTAATCATTACAAAATTAGTCACATTGTAATAACTTTTTACAAAATCTATTAATAATAATAAAAATAAAAACTATTCATTAGAATATCTTTTAATAATAATAAAAATAAAAATAATAAAATACAATTTATTACAAATATTATAATAAAACTTTAAACATGGTTAATAATTATTATAATATTAAAAATAAAAATAAAGATAAATAAAAAATTTAAGCCAATCTCATCTCCTTGAAATCAAATTATCTTAATATTATTTATCCTCTCACTAAGCTCTTCTTCTATCATCATTCAATAATTGTCCTGATGATGGATCCCTGTTGGGATTTGAAACATTGACAAGTATGATTATTATTGTGGATACTATGAGATCCAACTTTAAAATAAAATACTTTTGCAGTACTACCACTATTTTATCTACTTTGTAATGTCCAGTAACCCAAATGTAGTGCGCGTCACAAATAATATTGGCACGGTCACTTGCAGGAACATAGATGTGTCCTAGATGGCATAACAGTGCATCTTGGGGGTGAAAATTTGGAACTTTCTTACCTTCGAGGAGTGTTTGGTATGTGCTATTCAATTACATATCACTCTTATAAAGATGAAGCCGCCTCAAAGTTTCCTACCCATAGAAGTCATTCACAATTATTAGCACCATGACTAGTGGTCTTCTGAGGCAGTTTGCAACATTATTGGTGCTCCCCTTCTTGTACTTAATGTTCAACTGGAACCGTTGTAGGTATTCGGACCATTTATCATGGCCATCGTTCTGCAACTTCCATTGTGTCTATACGAACTACAAGGGTCATTGGTCGGTGTGGATGATCATTTCCTTCCCCATAATGTAATGCTTTCATTGACGATAGGCCTACATAATGGAATACATTTATTTGTCATAGGTGGGATAATTTCAGACTGTCTCTGAAAGTTTCTCACTATGATAAGCCACTGGATGCCCCTATTGAGTAAGAACTGCACCAATAACATAGTCAGAGACATCTGTCTCAATCTCAAATGGTTTCTACAGGTCTGGTAATGTGAGCACTGGTGAAGTGCAGAGGCAATGCTTCAACTCGGAAAACAACTTCTATTGGGTTTCAGACCAAAAAAACTTTTCTTTCGCTCTGCCCTTGGTTATGTGACTTAAAGGCCAAGTGATATGCAAGAATCCCAACATGAACCTGCAGTAGAAATTAGCAAGGCCCAAAAAACTGTAGAGCTATGTTAGAGTGGCTGGGGCTGGCCAATCACGAATGCGTTGTATCTTGGCTAGGTCAACATGCACACCCTGCTCATCAATGATGTACCCCAAATATTGAACCTCGATCATGCCAAAAGTGAATTTCTCCAAATTGGCACATAGCTTGTGTTGTCACAAGGTTTGGACGACATGTCGAATATGGTGGAGGTCCTCTTCCCAACTCTCGATTAAGATAAATATGTCATCTAAATAAACCACTATGAATGCATTAGTGAAGGGTCACAAGATGTCATCCATAAATCTCATGAATGTTGTTGGGGCATTTGTCAACCTAAAAGGCATGACCAACCATTCGAAAATTCCCTCCTTTGATTTGAAGGCAGTCTTCTACACATCAGAATGTTCGATAGGCATTCGAAAATCAATCTTTCTGAAATATTTTCCCCCCTTGAGCTAGTCTAGAAGGTCATCAATCCATGGGATTGGGTACCTATTCCGCACAAGGATCTTGTTCAGCTCCCGATAGTCAATACAGAGTCTCTAGGTCACATCCTTCTTTTGTACTAATACAATCACACTCTCATAGGGTGATGAGATTGGCCTGATGTGCCCTTTCTACAACAACTCCTGAATCTGCCTCTTGATATCATCATAATATACAACCGAGTATTGATATATCATTCCATTGCATAGCAACACACATGGGGTAATACTGATGGAGTGCCTAACCTGACAGTGCGGAGGCGGTGAGGAGAAAATGTCTTTGTACTCCTCCACTACCTTGTCCATCTACTGTTGTTCTACAAAGGAACCTTGTCTAGAAGTCATGGCCACAATCATCTTCCTCCCTTGAAGGTGAATCATTAGGAAATCAAATTTCCTAGTATGTGAAATGATCTTAGTGCATTACTTTGCAGTGATCAATGAGATGGCGGTAGGTGGGGCTACATCTTGTATCGTCTACAACTTATTTCCTAAAGTAATAATCACAGAGTGAGGTCTAGACTCATATACAACATTCCTCTTCCACAAGTATGATTTCCCTAATAATACATCATAGAATTAAAGAGGCGCACATCACACAGTACCTCATCTATGAAGGTCTTGATCTTGTAGGGAAGGCAATACTATTGGCTGATGTGAAGATCTCATCCTTGGGGAAGCCACTTGATGGTGTACATCTAAGGATGTGTTGTAGTTAGTAGGCCTATCCGCTTCATGACCTCTATTAAAATGAGGTTATTTTGGCTCCTGATGTCAACAATGAATTGTAGTGGAGAACCCTTCACCCAGAGTGGAAGAGGCATTAACCCTCCTCTGGATCTTCAGGCTCACTGTTCTGGATCTTGTTGGTAGCCACAGTGGCACTCGGCTCTGCATCAATTATGTTCTTCCCTTTCTCATTCCCCGTGTTGAGTTCTGTCTGAGAGATGGAACATGCATCTAATTCGAAAGCATTCATCTTGGCCACAAGTGACTGCTTGGCCTGACACTCACTTGTGTTGTGAGTGGAGCTCTTATGGAACTCACATCATTTTCCCATGTCCTTCTTTGGCCTCATGGTGTTGTTCCTTTCTTGCGGCTTCCATGGGTTGTCATGGGTCGCCCCACCTTAGCTTTTTCCTTTCCTCTATAGTTTGTGGTAGCCTTTCCCTTACCTCAGATTCATAGATCCAAAGTCTCTCTTCTTCTATTTAAACTTCTACTAAATCTTGATACCATATCGATACTTCGTGCTGAGCAAGGAGATGTCCAAGAACTCCATCTCATCCTAGATGCACCTTTGTAGGCAGCCATGGTCCTTGAGTACCAAATGTTGCTCAAAATCCTTGATACCCAACTTCACGCGAAGGGTATGAAAAACATTGGTAAATTCTAACACGTTTTGGTCCCTTCCCTGCCACAGTGTGGTCCAATTTATGTATTTATCCTCATAGCTCTTGAGAGGGTAGTGCTGCTCCTTGATAACATCTCAGAACGATGGCTGAAAATAGTGAGGATGTACTGATCCAAATGGATCCTAGAAAACCCTCTAAGCCTTCAAACATTCAAAACTATCGCATGAGGAGAACATTTCAAAAAGTCGGATTACACTATTGGGAGGCAAAAACATGAGGAAACCAGTGAAATAAGGCTTATCTGAGGCTTAAAGCAACTTCGCATCAGAGCCATCAGATTTGTCCAATCAATGGTCTAGATCCAATTGGCAAATCACAATCGGTGGTGGTGAAGGGAGGCTATCGGCAGAGACCACATGGAATACGCGACAGCGATCAGTAGGGGCAACGAGGACCATCGATCAATTATACAGATCGACGACCCAAGTTGAATTGCAATATCGTATCGACGATTACAGAGGAGCACTTACAAACGGCCCGGGGGTATGTGCGATATGCGATTGCGATCAATCGCATCGGAACATCGAATCAGAGTATTATAATGGAGTGTGACTGATATAAACATAATTCACAATAGCCAGAGCTGATAATTATAAATGATATTTGATATAATTTGAGATTCGAAAATAGGGTATTCCATTATATTTGCATTTTTCTTTAAATAAACGAAATACAAAGGACAAAGAGCCGATGCGATGAAACCAAACCTGAAAGGGTTTGTTAATGCAAATATATAATATTTCAAGTCCGTCTAAAGCCATTTTACAGGGTTTTTCAGTGTTTAATGTATTTTTTTAATACAAAGGAAACAAGTGGGATTTCAGGAGGATCAAAGGCGGAAAGAGGTTTTGGTCAGGCTTCGCCTAAGCCCATACATTGGCTGCCACATGTCCCGGCCCTAGAGAGAGAAGACCACTCTTTTCGAGCAGTTAACTCTCATATGCAAGGGCCGCTCGAAATGAACGACAACCATTGGATCTAGATCTTCTAGATCAACGGTGGAGATGCGATCAGTCACAACCAAAAGGAGTTATAAGGCAGAATCTATAGTGTTTCAAATCCGATAAATGGTAGGTTGGTGAAATTTCATAGTTTTAGTGTATTTCTCTATGTAAATAGAGAATGCCAATTTTGGGGATTTCAAAGGTCTGATGACCCATTCTGTTACATAACATGTGGCCACCATCCCTAAAAGCGTTTAGAAATGATTGCTAACACTCAGAGGGGGTCTGTGTGGACAAAGGTCAAGAAGCCAGAGGGCCAAGAAGGAGAAACAAATTGACAACACTAATTGGCTTTAAAGCCACAGACTGACAGAGACAAAGGCAAGTAGTCTTGAGACAGAGAGAAAACATAGATAGAGAGTCAGTAAGGAGAGTCTGTGTACTCAAAAAGGCTTGGGGAATCTAATTAAAGCCTTGTTTTGTATTTGTTGTGTGAGACTCAAATTGAGCTCACTTTTTGTAAAAATTCTACTTCTGATGAGATAATAGAGAGGTCACCACTGAAGGCTGGACCAGGAGACGTAGCCCATGAGTGTTGGGTGAACTCCTTATTAAACTTTCTATGTTTATGTATGTTTTTCTTTTATGTTCTTTAACTACTTCACTGTCTATGTATTTCGCAATCTTATCGATCCATTGCACAAAGTAACATAGGCAAATCCATGCACATAAGTCCGTAATACCTTAATAATTGTCTAAGATCTCAATCAAGTGGTATCTTAGCTTTAGTTTTGCTAAGGTTAGACAAGCTTGTGCTAGATTGTTGAATTCTAACTAGGTCAAAGCTCAAATTAGGAGAAGGAGAACTAGTTGAGGCTAACCCAAAAATTGGAAGAGCCTATCCTAAGAGGAAAATGGCACAAGAAATTCCCTTGGAACCAGACTCTCAGTTCATGGAGAGTTTTATGACCATGAGAGCCATGGTAGAAGAGATGTATCACAAATTTGAGAAAGGTCGAGGTGAAGCTACTTCAACCTCCAAACAAGACAAAGGAACGGAGGAATCTATTCTATATGGTCATTCAGAAGGCAAAGGGAAAGGGAAAGAGCCTCCTCTATCAACACCTCCTTCTAGCCCTCTGATTAAATTAGATGTAAAAATTGATTTGCCAATATATGATGGAGAATTAAATGCAGAAAAGCTAGATGACCTGATTAGATAGATTGATGTATATTGTAGGGTGTAGAACATCGAATTAGAAAAGAGAAAGATTCAGTTGGACAACCTTCGACTTGGAGGAACTGCCCTAGTGTGGTGGGAAGGCAGGATTGACGAGCCTCATAAATGGATAATTATATGGGCTCATTTTACCTCCTAATCTAGTCAAATCAACCATTCTCTTAGCTTTTTGTATGATTTTCTGATTATATTTATGCTTATAGAATGAGCTAAGTTAGTTATGATTCCATGTAGTCTAACATGTGTTTAATGTAGATTATTGATGAATTTCTAGGTCAAATTCAAGGATCCAGTGGACAAATGGCAACAATAACTCGAAGTGGACAAAGGAGAGGACTTATAGGAGGGAATCCCCCTTTTTTATTACTCCTCACTTTGAATTCCCCTTCATTCAGACCAGAGTACAAGTAGCCAAATCATGCACTAGAAGGCAGCTGAGCAAGTGGAGGATGACTGATGAATATCTCGAGTTTTGGGAGCCAAGCCTCCTTGATTTTAAGGAAGTTGTTGGTAGCTTCATTGTTAAAAGTAGAGGGGCCTAAGGCCTCACTAGGGTTGGATTTTCGTCGGATTTTTGTTGGATTCTTGCTTATGTAAACTCTGCTAAACTTTGAGCTTATTATTTTGTGACAGTTTCTTATAATCTTGCTATTGTTTTGATAATAAAGATGGAATCCTTTTTGAGCTAGCACTGAGTTACCTCAGAGGGCTAAATCTCTTGGGTTAGGGCCCAATGCAAACATCAAAGCTCCTATTTACTTTTATTTGTATGTTTTATTTCATTCTGTAGATTAGGTTGTTGTTATATGTATTTCTTTTATGGTTAAGAATAGGTTGGTTTTGATGATTCAGTAGTTTGCTTCCATTTGTGCTTTCTATAGCAAGTTAAGTAGTGATAAATATAAGATTCAAAAGGCTAGAAAGAGTGCCTTGGCCTCTCTTCCTCCCTTTGGGACCATGATTTGAGGCAAAGACCCTCTTGCTGCCCCAAAAAAACAGATTTTCCTCATTCATAGGACTTCTACTGTTTGCAGCTTTTTAGTAGGCTAACAATCTAGTTTTGCTTTGATTCAGATCTTCTTCATCATGCTCACTTCTTTATTTGCAATAGTCTTCTTTCATGCTTTCTTTTCTAGTAGCATTTCTCAACATTTACTTTCATAGATCATATCTTAGACTATTTTGATGCAAAACTTTGTTTTCCTAGATGCACTCATTTCATTACTTGCTTGATTTCCTTGGCTGATTGTCAGTTTTGTTATGCAGCAGATCTCTTCTAGCATCAAGCTAGCCTATCAGCCATCCCATCCTCCATCTAATCCATGCCCTATAGATAACCCAAGTCTCCACTCAATTCTGCCTTAGTTTCATGCATTTTCCATAGAACTTCTTCCTCTCTCCTTGAGAAAACCCAATCATCTTTCTCTCCCGTCATGATTCTTGGTAGACCCTAGGTGCCCTAACACCTCATTCCAACCTTCATACACCTTTTTCACCCAATCTCGCACCCTCAAAATAGTGAAAATTGCTCTCAACCTCCTCCAATAGGCCTCCTATAGTTGCCATGTTTTCCTCCTGTATATTTCTTGTGTCCTCCTGTAGATTCTCCTATAGGCTTTCTTTTGATGGCTGAGTGTGGGAAAAGCCTCTAGAGGGCCACCTGAGACCTCCTACGACCCATACACACCATCCTACATCCTCTCAAGTTCCAAAATCACCCTCCAACGCCACCTATTCACTGCCACACTCACACACAATAAATCACATGCATGTCAAATTCACATAGAAATCCAAAAAGATGTTTTTTTCTTATTTACCTTCAGAAATAGCTTAGTTAGACTTTGTTTACTTCCTTGAGTAGGTAATGGCATTCCTTTCATGGTTTTCATAGTGCTTTCTACAAAAGTAGGATTAGATGGTTAATTAGAATTTACTAGGTTTTCTTTAAATTTTAGTCTTTCTCCTCTCTATAGTTAGAGTAGCATATGTAGAGTAATATTTCTTTCCTTTCATCACATATAGAGCTTCCTTTGGAATCCATAGAAGTCTACTTGAGCTCCTAGCGATCTTGCGTCAGCTGACCAAGTGACAACTTGCAGTGAGAACTAGTACTTCTGCATATAGCACTGACGCTTCCAAGTTTGTTACGAACTACTGAGTTGATAAGAGTAATGTAGGCAGCCCTGGAGTTGCAGCATTATTGATTCAATACTGGTGCTCACCAAGGACACAAGCTGATTTGAAGAAGCATGGTAAAATTCTTTCTACTTGGAGTGTATCTTTTTTGCCATTAAAAAAACAATTCTATCCACTAGCTTATATGCAGCAAGCAATGATGAGTTGGCAAACTCTTTACCAATTAATGTGGAAAGGTGTACAAAGTTATACCCAGGAATTTAGAAAAAGAGCTTTAATTCTAGGCATTTCTCTAGACTCACCTGAAACTTTGCTAAAGTATATAGGTGGTCTACATAGCTATTTGAGGCACACCATTCTCATGTTTAACCGTACTAGCATAGTCGAGGTATTAGTTCAGGCTACACATATAGAGGCTAGAGGCAAGAATGTGAACCCAGAGATTGGGGGATCATCAAAACCCACTGCAAGAAAGAACAAGGAAAAGAGGAAGTAGAAATGGAAAGAGAGGAAGGAAAACGATGTACAGAAAGACAAACCTTCATGCACTCACTGTAAGAAGGATGGATATGATGATGAACATTGCTCGTCTTTGCGTCCGGAGCTAAAAACCCAAGAAGTTCGATGGCAAGAAGAAGAAGATTGTTGTTGCTATTCAGAAAGATTTGAGGTCAGACTCAAGTGATGAAACAATAGTCACAACCACAGGTATAAAAGGTAAAAATTCTGAAGCATCTACTAGTAATTCTACACAATCTATTGATAATGAAGTAAATGAGAGGAAAAGGCATGAGCTTTTTCATATTAGAGTTATTTCCAAGCATCAAAAGATTGATACTTTATTTGATAGTGGATCACAAGTAAACTTGATTTCTAAAGCAATTGTAAAGAAGTCAGGACTGCTAACCACACCTCATAAGAAGGCATATCCATTAGGTTGGGTATGTGATAAAGAAAAGTTACAAGTGACTAGACAATGTAAACTTAGGTTTGCTTTTGGGTCAACTTTTGTAGATGAGGTTGAGTTAGACATAGTTCCCCTGGATATATGTGGTGTTGGTTTAGGAAGTCCCTACTTGTATGATAGGAAAGCCATTTTCTATAGAACTGAAAACAAGTATCAACTCACAAAAGATGGAATAGAATATATTGTAAGAGCTCATCAGCTCAAAAATAACTACACTCTCATTAACTCAAGGTAGATGAAAAGAATTCTAAATTCATGCAAGAAAATTTTACTAATGGTTGTAAAGGAAAAGAACCCTGATAAAACTAATGTATTTCAAGGCTGTGATGCTAAATAGAAAGCTAATTTACAAAAGGTTGTTTCAGAATATGATATCCTATTTCAAGAACCTAAAGGTCTACCACCCAAAAGGGAAATAGTACATGATGTTCATTTGCAACAAGATGTTCCATTGCCTAACATTGGAATGTACAGGTTATCCACTTTAGAGAATGCAAAGATCAAGAAGCAGGTATGGAGCTGCTTGATAAAGGGTTCATAAGACCAAGCACATCAACATGCGGATCTACAATTGTGTTGGTGAGAAAGAAAGATGGATCGTGGAGGATGTGCATTGATCGCAGAGCGCTGAATAAAATAAAGATCAAGAATCATTGTCCTCTTCCTCGCATTGATGATCTATTGGGTCAGATGAAAGAAGTTGTTTACTTTTCCAAGTTGGACTTGTGTAGTGGCTACCATCAGGTCAGAGTAGCAGAACAAGATGCATGGAAGGTTGCTTTCAAAACAAAGTAAGGGTTGAATGAATGGCTAGTTATGCCTTTTGGCTTAACTAATGCTCTTGCCACTTTCATGAGAGTTGTGAATGATGTACTCAAACCTTTTATTGATGATTTTTTAATTGTATATGTAGATGACATTCTTGTTTTTAGTAAAACATGGGAAGAACATCTGAAGCATGTAAAGCAGACTATAGATGTTTTGAAAAGAGAAAATCTCTACGTTAAATTATCAAAATGTGAATTTGGCAAAAGATCTTTTAATTATTTGGGTCATAGTGTAGGGGGTGGTGAATTGAAGATAGATCCCTCTAATGTTGAAGTCATTTTGAACTAGCCTAAACCCAAATCTGCTACAGAAGTTAGAAGCTTCCAAGGACTAGCACAATATTGGAGAAATTTTATTGCTAATTTTTCCTTGATTACAACTCCCTTACATTCTTTGACAGGATTGAACAAGGTGTTTTAGTGGGGAGAAAAATAGCAGAAAGCTTTCGACACCTTGAAAGAAAAGATTAGTACAACACCAATACTAGCATTGCCAAATCTTCAAAGACCATTTGAGATTGAAACAGATGCCAGTGACTATGCCATGGGAGTAGTGTTGATGCAACACGATAAACCCATATGTTATCATTCTGAGACATTTAATTATGTAGTAGTTAATTATCCCACATATGATAAAGAATTGTATGCATTAGTGAAAAGTGTGAAAAAAGTGGAAACATTATCTACTGGGAAAAGAAACTATTATACATATAGATCATCAACCACTTCAATATTTGCACTCACAAATTAAATTGCAACAATCAAGACACTATAGGTGGATGGGTTTTCTACAACAGTTTCATCTTGTCATCAGATATAAGAAAGGCATACACAGTAAGGTTGCAAATATGTTATCCAGACCAATCATAAATGCATCTACTATACTTAAGCATAACTCAGTATTGCATGAAAGCTGCGTTGAACAATATGCTCAAGATGTAGATTTTAAAGATGTATATGCAACTTTAAGTCATGGAAAACAAGTAGACGAATTGGATTGTCATGTTAAGGACCAACTCTTGTATCATTTGGGAAACTTATGCATTCCTCAAACTAAAAGAGTTAACATAATCCGAGAAGCACATACTTCTCTAATATCAGGTCATTTTGGTGTAAGTAAAACAGTTTCACAACTGCAAAGGTTCTATGATTAGCCAAGAATGCATGAAATAGTTTCTAGATATATTAGAGGGTGTACCCTGTGTGCTAAAAGAAAGCCCAGCAATAGAAAACTAGGCTTGTACACTACACTTCTAGTTCCTTCTCATCCTTGGGAAAGTGTTTCCATGGACTTTGTTGGGGGATTGCCAAAATCTAGAAAAGGTGATGATTATTTATATGTTATTATGGACAGGTTCAGAAAAAATGTGTATTTTAATACCCTGTAACAAGTAGATTACAGTTGAACAAACAACAAAGTTATTCTTTCAGCATGTATGGCTTCATTTTTGGCTACCCACTTCTATTGTCTCTGATCGAGATTCCTAATTTGTTTGGATGTTTTGTTCAAGTCTATGGGAGTGAATGGACACAAGATTGAAGAAGAGCACAAAATTTCATCGACAAATAGATGGCCAAACAGAGGTGGTCAATAGGACAATGATCCAGATGCTCAGGGGCTATTGCAGCAAGCATCCCAAGCTTTGGGATGAAGATTTATGTTATGTGCAACATGCTTACAACCATGATAAATACTCTTCTACACAAAGATCTCCTTTTGAGACTTGTTTTTGTTTTATACCAAGGTCTTCTTTGGATTTTGTCTTTAGTAAAGACATAGCAGTTGATGGACACAGTGATGTGGACAAAGCAACCAAGTTCATTGAACAGATCCAAGAAATTTTCTAAGCAGTGTAGGAATAGCTGGAAAGAAGACAAGCCAAGTACAAGGAAAGGCATGATAAGCATCGAATTGAGCATAGCTTCCAAGTTGGTGATTAGGTCTGGTTATGCATCAGCAAAGACAGAATGCTAGGTGAAGGTAAGAAGTGGAAGCCAATAAGGTATGGGCCTTTCAAGATAGTTGAAAAAATTGGTGAGAATGCTTTTCGTCTTGATTTACCAGCTTATATGCATATCTATTCATTCATTAATGCAGAGAACTTGAGACACTATGAACCTTCATTGATTGAAGATCCCGAAGAGCAAATTCAGTTTCCTTCTATTGATGCTCTATTGCCTAAATATCTCAATGAGTTGCAGGAAGATATAGTTCTGGATAGGAAGGTGAGAACTACGCACATAGGGGATGTTGAGTACCTCAGAATTGGACTCAAGGGTTCAAAACCAAGAAGTTCAAGATGGATAGAGATTAGAAAAATGAGGAAGCTGTATCCTCACTTGATTGATGCTTAGAAAACCAACTTTTGGTGGTCCAAAAGCCTTTTCAGTGGGAAGGCATGATTCAAATGGATCCTAGAAAACCCTCTAAGTCTTCAAACATTCAAAACTATTGCAAGAGGAGAACTTTTCAAAAAGTAGGATTACACTATCGGGAGGTAAAAGCATGATGAAACTAGTGAAATAAGGCTTATCTAAGGCTTAAAGCAACTTTGCATCGGAGCTGTCGGATCTGGCCGATCAACGGTCTAGATTCGATCGGAAAATCGCAATCGGCAGTGGTAAAGGGAGGCTATCGGCGGAGACCACATGGAATACGTGACACTGATCAACAGGGTCAAAAAAGAATGCCAATCAAACACGCAAATCGATGGCCCAAGTTGAATCGTGATATCGCTATCGGCGATTACAGAGGAGCACTTACAAATGGCCCGGGGGTATGTGCAATATGTGATTGCAATCAATCACATCGCAACATCGCATCGGATTATTAGAATGGAGCGGGGCCAATATAAACATAACTCGCGATAGCCAGACCCAATAAATGTTATAAACAATATTTGATATAATTTGAGATCCAGAAAATAGGGTTTTCCTTTGTATTTACATTTTTCATTAAATAAACAAAATACAAAGGATAAAGCGTTGATGCGATGAAACCGGGCCCAAAAGGGTTTGTTAATGCAAATATATAATATTTCAAGTCTATCTAAAGCCATTTTATGGGATTTTTTAGTGTTTAATGTATTTTTTAATACAAAGGAAACAAGCAGGATTTCGGGAGGACCGAAAGCAGAAAGAGGTTTTGGTTGGGCTTCGCCCAAGTCCATACATTGGCTACCACGTGTCCGGTCCTGGAGAGATAAAACCACTCTTTTCGGGTAGTTAACTCCCATACGCAAGGGTTACCAAAAATGAACCACAGCAGTTGGATCTATATCTTACAAATCAATGGTGGAGATGCGATCAGCGATATAAAGGTGATCCTAAAAGGAGTTATAAGGCAGAATCTATAGTGTTTCAAATCCGATAAATGGAAGATTGGCGAAGTTTCATAGTTTTTAGTGTATTTCTCTATGTAAACATAGAACACTAATTTTGGGGATTTCAAAAGCCTGATGACCCATTCTGTTACAGAACAGGTGGCCACCATCCTTGAAATTGTTTAGCAATGATTGCTAGTGCTCAGAGGGGGGTCTGAGCGAACAGAAGTCGAGAAGCCAAAGGGCCGAGAAGGAGAAACGAACAGAAAGCATTGATTGGCTTTAGAGCCATAGAATAATAGAGACAGAGGAAAGCAGTGTTGAGACAGAGAGTAAATAAAGACAGAGAGTCGGTGAGGAGAGTCTATGTACTCAAAAAGACTTGGGGAATCCAAGTAAAGCCTTTTTGTTTTGTACCTATTGTGTGAGACTCAAATTGAGCTCACCTTTTTTTAAAAATCTACTTCTGAAGACATAATAGAGAGGTCACCACTGAAGGCTGGACTAGGAGATGTAGCCCAGGAGTGTTGGGTGAACTCCTTATTAAACTTGTTGTGTTTATGTGTGTTTGTCTATTATGTTCTTTAACTACTTCATTGTCTATGTATTTTGCAATCTTATCGATCCATTGCACAAAGTAACATAGGCAAATCCATGCACATAAGTCTGTAATACCTTAATAATTGTCTAAGATCTCATTTTTAGATCATTTACTTTCATCCTTCATCTCATAGTAGGTTTCCCACCAATCCTTGACATGGGAGGCGGCTTTGAGAAATGAAAAAGTAATATTTTCCTGGCTGCAAAAATCATGAACAAAAATATATTCTTCTATTAGATTTAACCATTTATCTACCCAATATGCATCTATCTGACCTTCAAATATGGGGATGTAAAAATTTACTTGTACCTTAAAGGGTGTGGCACTTCTAGAGTAGATGCTAGAAGAAGATGCTTCGCCTTTGGGTAGTTGTTGAACGATCTAGGAAAATTTGTCCATCATCGCGTTCCTCTATTGCTCATGGACTTCTTTGAGAAAGGTTTTAAAAGGATCTCCTATTCCTTCACCTTTATTCTCTTCCACAATGGGAGGTCGTCAAGATTTGCAAGGCCGGTCTTTCAAAGTTTCGTCCAGTTCAAGCCCTAACTCCTTACATCCCAACCTTGTTGGGGACATGCAAAGAAAGATAGTGAAATAGAAGACCTCTATGATACCATTGAACTAAAATCAAACAGGAAAGAAACAAATTACATATATAACCATAAACGTAGATATGTAGAAGAAATAACACTTCATTTAATTAATATCAAATACTAAAATATGCTTACAAACAGAATGGAAGTAAAACTAGCTCAGGCAATGGTAGCTTATCTCTGAGAAGAGATGTGGTAGCTACATGCCTCTGAATTGTGTTACAATGAGGCTCAAGGGCCTATTTATAATTTAACAATAAAGGAAAATCCTAAACAATCAAAACCCTAACCAAGGAGATGAAATGTCAAGAGTTTGTGGGCCCCATTGGGTTAGTTGGGCAACCAACTTCCCTAGGTTGTGATTTGGTCATCTTATTTATGTTTGGCGTGTAGATACCTTATTGGACAGATCTCTCTGAGTACTATATGATTTACAGTAGGCCCTTAGCTATGGTTATGGGCCTGCTGTAGACCTCAAAAAAATGTCATTTAGGGGGTCAAAACTGCTTCGGAAGTTTAAGACCTGAAAAACGACTAACAATAGTAAATGTTGCAATAAACAAGGAAAAAAATGAAACCGAATAGAGGTCTTGGTGGAATAGGCGAGTGACCACTAATATCCAATTGGATCACTAGTACATCCCAATTGAAATATCATATGACCCTAAGGGAAACACATTCAAATTTTCTGCTACCAGATCATTTGCCAATACAACAAGATAGTTATCCACTTTAATTGTCACCCCCCTATTCACCCCTATGGCTAACTGCACCAACCATGGGATTTTGAACTCCGTTGCTTGTAAATGACACCTTTCTATTATTTTAGGATTTACATAACCCATATTGGCTTTGGTGTCAACTAGAATAGACACAGCTTAGTTAAAGACCTTACCTTCAAAATCCATCATAGTTATTTGGTATTATGCTTAGTGAGATTATAATGTCACATTGATCTTCGAAAACATCCTCGCTACCTCCCCCACTATGGATGCCTCTTGAATGTCTTCTACCTAGTATTTTCCCTTCTTATAAGGAATTTTTTTGACATAATTAGGTCCTCCACATCCCCAACACTGTAATGGGGGTTTTTCTACCTGGTCAAATTTAGGGTTATTGAGTTGTTCCGTAGGCTTTGATTCACTTCGTAGCTTAGGATTTTTCTACATGGTATGTTCCCTTCTTATAAGGAATTTTTTTGACATAATTAGGTCCTCCACATCCCCAACACTATAATTAGGGTTTTTCTACCTGGTCAAATTCAGTGTTATTGAGTTGTTCTGTAGGCTTTGATTCACTTTTTAGCTTAGGATTTTTCTACAATCTACCTGGATTTTTATTCTGTTCTTTTTTGTATGGACCATTGAAATTTGTAGACTTTATATCTTTAGCAGTCTACAAGTGTTTCTGCCATTTCTTATTTGTCCACCTTCTGTTATTATCTCGCTTCTACTTCATCTATTTGTACCGTATTTGAGCCTTTTGAATAGCTTCATCCATATTTTTAGGGTTGCCAAATTATATCCATTCCTTCATGAATGCAAGAAAGTTGTTGATAAATCATTGTACTTTTAATTTTTCCTCTTGTATGTAAGGAACGTGTCTCAATAAAGATGTAAAATTTATTATAAATTCATCCATAAAAGGTTGTCTTTCCTTAAGATTGTGGAAGTACTTTTATTTTTCATCATAAAATCATTCTATTAGGTATTTGTCTTTTAAAGGCCCCTCGAAGTTTTCCCACATTACCTCCTATTCGTTAATACTTCGTATTGTTTTAACCTATTCCCACCATAAGGTGGCATTTCCTTGTAACTGATAAATAACCAACCTAGCATTCAAGTCGTTATCATAATCGTAAATTTGAACATATTTGTTCATATTAATCAACTAGGCTTCAGTGGCTTCTTCTACCTTGCCACCAAACATAGTGGGTTTAATTTTGTTCCTGTAATTCAATTTTCTGCCTCTTAGGCCCTTTGTGGGTAGACACATTGCCAGATTCCACCTCATTATCTTCTTGGTCACCTTCATATTTTGGGTTGTCATCTCTTAGCCGATGTACCCCAGCGCCATTCCCATGATCAAGGCTTGGGATGGGATGTGCTAGCCGCAGGATCCCCCAAAAGAAGTTTTGGGGCTAAAAGCCCATATTTTGGTCATAATTTTCTAATCCAAGTTCAAAGACTCCACATTTTGTGGTCATGGAGTGCGTATATGTTAAAGAATCATAGGGTTATCCACCCTTATTTTGGAAATGTAATGTCGGCTATAGAAGATCTACCCATGGTCCACGGACCATGGGATTGTTTAAATAGAGCTAAGCTCTAAGTAGTTAGAATCAATCAATCAATCAATCAAGCAATATCAAACATGTATGAGAGACAACTCTGAATTAGAAGTATAAATCTTGGGTCATAGCATAGGTAGAGGCTCTGCAGTTGAGTGTGAAAAGGCCTAGAAGTCTGCAGCTGAGTGCGTATACCCCTGCAACTAAGTGAGCAGGTTGGGTCGAGTATATAATCATTTGGAATTATCAATAAAGAGAAGTATTCTACAATTTTTTCATCTTTATTTCTTGTTTATGCATATGGTTATGTTGGGTATGAATTTCACTTATAATGCTTATATGACGCATAAATATATATAATTGTGTTGGTTAAGTGAACGCAAGTAAGAACATCTGTTTACGTGAAGCTAACTACAATCTGTTAATAAGACAAGTAAGACAGTTAGCCTAGTTTGGGAAATATCACAGTTCATTGCCCTAGCAGTGCGAAAGTATATCAACCCCTGGTTAGGGCTACGCAAAAACCGATTGCACCCTTTCATGAAGGTACTGAAGGGTGTAACAGAGGGCTAAGAAAACTACACAAAGGCAGGTATAGCCATAATAAACCGACATCACATCCATCTCAAGGCTGCAGAAACTTGGTTCCAGCATTCCCCCATACTGCTTCGGGTGACACTTCAGTCTATGCTCCGCGGGCTGATTTCGAAAGGGCCAGTAGTGTAGGGATTTGCTTGGCTAACTAATGCTAAACCTAGGTCAGGCCTTCTCAAGCCAACAAATGGTTCTGTTGCAAGGACCAGAATCTGCATAAGAGATGTGTGATGTCATATCACCGGAATCCAACTAAAAAAGAAGTCGAAGGCTGGTTGGACAAAAGGATTCATGAGTTCACAGCACAAGAAAAAGAAATTCGTGGCTGTCAAAAGAATAGGGGTTGGACTGATACCTGTATACAGAGATCCACGAAATATTTTTCGCCTCGTTTCCTACTGAGCTATACGAGTGGATCACTAAGCTAAAAGATAGCCAAGGAAGGTGGAAACTTGACAAACCTATTGTTTGGACCCCAGAGCTAGTGCAAAGGTTGGAAGCATCAGGGGTTAAGATTGCCCACGCTATCGATCATTGGCTCAATCGCATCATAGGAAGATTTGTTACTGAGTTCACGGTCGACGCCTCAGTCAACTATAGCGACACATTTTCAAAGGACCGCGAGGTAAGTACGTAAAATCTATGAATACTTGGATTAAAATGCTATTTTGCGAAAAACGGGTTATGCATCTACCTTGATATTTGGGACTATGCGAAGCATAAAAAATTATAGAAATGAAGGAAATAAGGGTCCAGAGTATATCCCCTTGATTTCACCTCCGTGAGGGGACGAAGAAGGGATAGTGAAGGTCTCTTTGTGAAGTTATATTCAGTTGATAAAGCAAGGGTTCCCGTGAATACAATCTCCACCCACACCACCTACGTCTTGACTATCATCGCCTCCAACATCACCTGTACCACCTCCACCTCCACCGAAATTTAGTATGGCGAATACAGTGAATTTGCCTCTGTTCAAAGGCTTGGGAAATGAGGACCCAGACCAATTTTGGTTCATTGTGAGGGCTATGTTATCACTCGGTATTTTCTCAAGGTTAAAGAAATAAATCAGCGAGGTAACCATAAACCACTTTTGGAGCATAGGCTCTAGCCAAACTAGGCTCAGATAGGGCTCTCTCTATATGATTTAGCTTTTTTGTTTGAATTTTAGGATAGTTATGAATGTTCAGGGTTCTTTTGATTTGTATTGAAGATTGGGTGGTGGTATCCTTAAAGCAGATGGATAGAATGATGTCTTTAGACCATTGGGATATGGAGTCAATAGAAGGGCTGCGAGACTAGATCAACTCATTAAGGGGAATGTTCAGAGGGCAAGCTAGTAGAGTAAAGTGTAGGTCTTTGGGCCAAAGGGGTGAAACGGTTTGAATCAAGGTGAGAGAGAACTTAAGAATTCTCAGACCGAGACTTAAACAAGGAATAGCGGGTAATCGGGAAGAAAGGGAAATTAAGAATCCTTTGCTATAGATTATAAAGAGACAACCTAAACTAAGGATCAATTAAGAATTCCTTAACTTAGATATCAGTAGAAAACATGTATTTGCCTAACTATTAAAACAGAGTGTAATTAAACAAATTTTGAGATAATAATCCAGTTATAGCATTTAGATTCAGATGTACATTAAATATTTTGGAAAAACTTTAAGAAAGATAACAAGAACATGAGAAAATACTTGTCTGCACTTCGCTCAACACATGAATCATGTGAAATATCTTGTCTTTATTCACCAATCTAGCTTGCTGGTCCAATCAGTGATGCAATAGATTTACAGTCTTTTGATCAAGAAGTCTATAGAAATTTCTAATAATCCACCCCAAAATACTTGAAATGAAGAAGTATTTATAAAAATTCTAAATTGAAATATCTTGAAAAAATATCAAGATTAGTTTTACAAATATCTCAAACTGTTTTACATTAATAAAAATTAAATAAAAGACACTCAAAACTAATGAATCTATTTGGCACTATATTTATGGATTTATGGTGGAAAAGAAGAGAAATTTGAAATTGATGGCAACTCTTAATTGATGATGAGGCTTCCAAGTCACTAATTGCCTCCTTCCTTTGTGCATTTTGCGCCCGAAATTCTGCAAAATTAGGGCCCAGTGATACCTTTGTATATCTCAATCTGAGATAGATATGTAACAAGTGAAAGAGGTTATTGTAGATAAGTATGTTATTGAGATAAACCTCTTTCAGTTTCCCAAAATGTAGCTCCCTATGCTCACAATATGCTCTGCAAAAAGATGTCTTAAACAGGACTTTGCACAATCTAAAAAAAAAGGCTCTAAAGATATGAATTTATCTTATGTTTTGTAATACCGGTGTAAAAAGTGAGATAGGTTTTTGTATATTGGCTTTTTAGGAACAAAAAAATACTCTAGTTTCTCAAAATGCATCTTGGATTGGCCACAATAGCTTTTGAAAAATTATGACTTAAACAAGAAATTTCTCGAAAATGTACCATTTATGCTATGATTTCATCTTTAAAACTTTATTTTCTTTTAACTGTTTTTACCTTTAATTTGGATAAAATTCATTTTTTCTGGTGAAAGTGTCTTCATCTCTGTTTAACCCTTATTACCTCCATGTTTACTTCTATTTTTTATCTTGATTGCTCTGTTTTTCCATCTATCTTCACTTTGATTTTTCAATCTAATGCACTTCTACTGATACTCTTTCATTTTGATGACCTGTCAATATCCTTTATTTTGTTTTTACTTTTACTGTAAATTTTACCTTTTTACTGTGTATTTCAATAGTAAATCGTTTAGTCTTTATATGTATCAACATAAGGTAATGGATATTGATCAAATTTTTGTATGTTTGATATATTTGTCTTTTGACTGTATGCTCTATCTGGTTCCTTTGTTTTAACAGTCAATGTTTCTTTGTGAATGATTTCTTTCTTTGTTCTATGTATAATTGTTTTCTTCCTCTAAATGAAGGTTTTTTAATAGATTTCCTTCCGATTCTTGGAGTAAACAATTTTTGTGACTAGTATCAAAACTATTTATCCAAGCTCTGGTCTTCTGCTAATTACCTGCAAAATACAAAAATTTGTTAATAAAGCATAGGTCTACGAGGAGGTGACCAGAGGTCGTATTGAAATTGGGAAGAACTGTGGACAGAGTCCAAAAGGTGTTCAGGAGGGAATCCATGGTGAAATCATGTCTCAAAGGCTCAGGGTGGCGTTGGAAGGGTTTGATAGGTTTCACTTTGTAACTGAGTAAAATGCATTAAAATGAGGGCTTTTGAGGTTTTAACAGGTAATGGGTAGATTGACCCGGGATATAGTATGTGGTTTATCAAGTTGAGTAGGGAGGCGATTTCCCAAGCCATCGCACTGCTTTGTGGCGAAGGCAGTATTGAGCAAGGGTCACCCGATATACCTCCATGCCTGACACATAGCATTTGGGGTTCGAGGAAAAACCGCTTTATCGGGCAGGTAAAAATTGAGCATCGGGCGCGGTCGATATGGTTGTGGACCATTAAATGAGCAGGAAGTTGATCCAATGGTAGTTGGGCAACAAAATTGCGTGGATGAAATGAACAAGAGTTTGCGGGGGGGCGCCTTAATTATGGCAGTTTGTGATTAGCATGGGGTTAATCACGAGGTTAGGGGATCAAGTGGACCTTAATGACGAGATTAACTTAAGTTTACTGAGTTTTGGTAAATTAAGTGAGTTTTTTCGGTATATGGGGTAAATGTATTAGTTTTTATTAAAACTAAGGGTTGGGGGTATTTACATAGGGATTTAGTTAATATACGGGAAAAGGGTTTCATCGGGGAGTTGTATAATAAAGTTAATAATTAATATGAAATGTGGTGGAGCGGGTTTTTCCTTAAGTAAAAAGGTAAAATGTAATTTTTGTGCACATACGCTCAATACTTAGGATAAAAGGTTTTTTGTGGGTTTTTGGGTGAAAAGGGACTTACATGGAGTTGTTTTTACTTTTCCTAGGAGAAAGAGATTAACCATAGGAAAAGAGCGTTTTATTAGGGAAATGAAGGGGGAAAGTCTTTTATGAAGTGGATTTTAACACTTGATGTCCATAAGTCATTAAGCCAAGGGTCTGGACCCACCAAAAGTCAGAGAAATGCTCTGAGCCTCTTTGACTTGAAGGATTAAAAGTACTAGAACATGCTTTTGAATAATAAACTAGTAAGTAAAGGGGAAAATGAATGAGGGGGAATTAATCACATTAACTCATAAACCTTTTTTTTTTGCCTTCATAATTGATCATACATGTTGAAATATATCTAATCATGATGAATGTGTTTTGATCCAATAAGCCTCATAGTTCAACAACCTTTATTCTACTTACCCATTTCTTACCCTAACATGTTTTCTTCATTTCTTTGGGTTCATTCAGGCTAGCAACCCTTATTCTATCTTTTCTTTTATAAGAAAAACTATCTATTTCTAACCTTATATCATCGAAGGGCTCAGATTAAGCTTATGATCTCCTTTTATTTCTCTACTTTATCTATGATATGCCAAGATTAAAATTTTTGGTCAGATTTTATTCTCTAACTATAAACATAAAATTCAAAGCATGAAATAACCAAGATTAAATCGTTTGATTACCATGGATTGTGGCATGAATGACAAGTTGCACACAATCATTATTATGCATAAAAGTAAATAGTAGTGCCATTTATACTTGCACACTTTCACGGTATCTTTTTGTTCTTTGGGGTTCATATATTTTCATTTTTTTGACCTTTTCTTATTCTTTTTGTCCTTTTATTTTTCTTTTAGGACATACCCTCTTTACATTTTTATTTTTTTAATATCGAAAACATTTGCAAAAATCAAAGGTATGTACAATATTACAAGTCTTAACCTTAGTCATTCAAAATGATGACTCCTATTGGTATAGGAACCTAACAGGCTGTATGGGAAGCTCAAGGTGTTACACATGATCATATAAAGAAGTCGATGTTGGTTAGTTCTCTGTAAGATCATGCGCTAACCTAGTACATTAAGTACTCTAATGACAACCCAAATGCTAGAGCAGCAAACATCCAAGTAGAAGTAAATAGGGAATTTAGCAGGTCTAATTCTGAGTCACAGTCAATTATGGGATTCAAAGAGATCGTGATGCAACTAGTTGAGACGCCATGGGAATTGGATCAAAGATTGAAGTGTCATATCTGTGAAGCCAATATGAATTTGACAGATGGACAACAATGCAAGTTTTTTGTGGCTTCGCTACTACCCCACTTAAGGAGCGTGTTTCTTCAGTAGAATATAACAACTCAGGCAGAGGCCTTTGAGATTACCATGAGACTACACGAGACTCTGATGTAAGACCCTAATCTAGGAGTTTAGTAGATCCATGCGCAGCTGCAGAATCTGTCCCTTGAGATGCAAAGTCTGAAGGAGGATAGGATGGTTCGAGCAGAGGTACGCGAGGAGGTATGGTTCTTGAAATGGAAGAGTCAGGGTCATGACAAAGACCACTTTCTGGTCTTTACAAATTACCTTGCAGGAGGAGGACCGATGCCTTTAAGGTCAGAAGCTCAAGCAGGACCTAGCGTGGTGCCTGCTTTATGGTGTGCTATCTGTCAAGTAGTGAAAAAACATGCCACGGATAATTGCAACTTGTTATAGAAGTACGTGTAAACATTGCAACAATTGTGCTACAACTTTTGCAGATCGGTAGGACATGATGAGCATACTTGTAGGAGCTATGAATTGACGATGGATAGAACTCCCGCCTAAAGGGTTCAAGCTGAAATGTGACCCCTTCACCAGAATGAAAGGATGCCTGGTACAGGATTTCAGGGGCACAAACGAGGCTGAGGCAGAGGACGACCTAGAAGAGGTCGAGGACAGTTGATTTGCTACAATTGCGAAGGGACAGGACACTATGCCCATGATTGCACTAATCCAATGCACCCGCCGTTCAAGAATTGCACGATGTTTGATCATGAAACAGAGGATTGTGCTACGCTAATAGCTAGGATATGTGAAAAAGGGGTGATACCACCTCCCCCAACTCAGAACCTACAGATGATGAGATCTAAGCCATGCGAGGAAGATCTGAATGTAAACATAGTGCTTCGGAGTGGAATCGTGATGGGAGATAACAATAGGAAACAACCAGAAGACAATACATGGGTTCGCAAAGCCCTAATGAAATAAGCTAAGTTTGATTTTCAGCATGCTCGTGAAGCATTCATTGAAGCTAAGAAGAGCTTCATTGAGGCCTCCACTTCAGGAAGCAAGGATAAACTGGAGCCGAAGATGGACCCCTCTATGCTCACAACCTTCTTGGAAACCTGTATGAAGTTACTACGCAATAGAAAGGCCGTGAGATGGTTACAATAACTCATCAATAGATGTGCTAGGACTGCACGAGGTGAACCATCTGTAGTTCGAAAGATTGGCAAGCATAAGACAAGGATGGGGCATGAAATGAGACTCAGCCATTATAGATTTAGGATCAGATGAAAATGTTCTACTGAAATAGACATGGGAGTGAATGGAGAGACCTACACTGCAATGGTCCCCGATTCAGCTAAGGATGGCGAATCAGCAGAAAGTCATATCCATAGGGTGGCTGTAGGGAGCGACGGTGGATATTGAGGGAGTGAGCGCGCTTGCTGATTTTGAAGTAATCGAGATTGTGGATGACAACAATCCCTACCATGCACTCTTGGGAACTGACTAGGCTACTAATATGAATGGGGTAATCAATCTGAAGAAGTGAAATATGATATTTCAGAAGAAATCACTACGCGTAATAATACCCCTGGATCCTGCTGAGGGATTGCACTATATGGAACCAGTTCGCAATTATAAGGGTGATGATGATCTCGACTAAATCTATAAGATAACACCACGAGACCAAGACTGGTTGAATCCCACCATAGATGGATGGATTACATGGGATCGCAATAGTTCCTACACTTCGGATTCCGACAAAGAAATAGAACGCTGGCAGAATTGATTACATGAAGTAACTATGTTTAATTGCAACATGATGACCCGATCGTTGCGCTGTGTGTCATCAGAGGTAAGAGTTCTTCCTAGCTATGATTGTCTAAATGAGGTAGATGTCTTTTTGGATGCATTTGAAAGGGAGGGAAAAGAAAAGAAACGCTTCCAGGCCTTGGACTGGGCACTGCGCGCTACGCCTGCAAGATGGTGGGGTACGCACAAGGGAAGTTTTGATGATTGGCACAAATGTAGGAGGATGATGAGAGCATGATTTGGGAAGCCTAGGATGCGACTGACAGACAAGTATAATGGGCAGAATGATCTACGCGTACATTTGGCCAAATGGATGCAGGCCTATGGAGAAAATCCACAACATGAATGGGTGCACCTATTATGTCATACCCTGGATGTTATCACAATGAATTGGTATATAGAAACAGACCACTGCCATAGGACAAATGAATGGGATATCATGCGTGAAGGATTCATGATGACATTTATTTTTGAGGACAGGTTTGATGGTATTGATGAAGCGCTACAAGAGGTGAAAGTAGCCATATTTAGGATACCGAAATATCCTTTAGACCTAACGCAACCTGAATGAGCTACTTAGTTGATTCCCACACTAGAACTTTATGATGTAACTACTGAAGAGGAGGATGAGGATTCGCGGAAGATTAACATTCCGGAAACAGAGGGCCACCGTGAGGTCCAAGTATCGTAGATTGAGAACCTTGATATAACCGCGTCGATGAGAACTAAACAGGTGAACATTGGTATGAAGGCAGAACCCAAATTTGCAAAGATTGGAGACTACTAGGACGACGTGACGGTAGACAAGGTCACTGAATTGCTCCGCGAATATTAGGAATTATTCCCTACCAAGTTTACGGATTTGAAAGGAATAATTGGAGATCTAGGAGTGATGAAGATCACTTTGAGGCCCGACATGAAGCCAGTTAAGCAGAGGCCTTACCACCTAAATAAAAAATACAAGGAGAAGGTTTTTTTAGAGTTAGACAAAATGCTAACAGTAGGCATCATTGAGCCTATGGAAGAATCCAATTGGGTAATCCCAATGGTGGTGTAAGAGAAGAAGCAGAAGGATGATGTTAGGCCCATATACTACTAGTGTAACCCCTTATTTTTATTAGTACAACCCACTTATTATATTGATGTACCCATGTAGTGCCCATATTTTTACTATTGTGCCCCATAGAAGCCCACTATTGTTATTATTGTGCCCTTACATTATTATTGTTATGTCGGCTCTGATTATGTTATGACCCCTTAGACTCCTATATATAGAAAGGAGGTCTTTTCATTTGTATCATCCAAGAATTGTTCATTTATGTAATGTAAAGGAGGTTGCCCCTCGAAGAGGCTGAATTCTAAGGCATTAATCTATCTTTTCTATCTTTTTCTTGAGCTGGTTTCATAACAGATGAGATAAGGATATAGGTGGACTTTAGAAAATTGAATGATGCTTATGTGCATGATCCTTTCCCAACTCCATTCATAGATGAAGTGTTTGACATTGTAGGTGGCTAGGAAGCATACTCCTTCACTGATGGGTTCTTTAGGTACCACCAAATAAAAATTGCACCGGAGGATAGGAGCAAGACAACCTTCATGACTGAGTGGGGTTGTTTTCAATACACTGTAATGTCGTTTGGGTTGAAGAATGTGCCTACTATCTTTCTGTGTGTGGTTGTTGCGACATTCAAGGAATTCATTCATAAGTTCCTAGAGTTATATTTTGATGATTGGATTGTATTTGGGCTGGTTAAGTGCCATGTAGTGAGCTTTAGCTTGATGTTGGATACCTATCGAAGATACCAGATCATGCTCAACCTCAAGAAGTGTCTATTTTGCATTCCTTTTGGGAACCTATTGGGGCATGTGGTTTGCAGACAAGGGTTGATGGTAGACCCTGTGAAGATTGTGGTGATTCCAAACTTGGAAGTGTCGAGGAGTGTGAAACAATTGTGCGCTACCTTGGGACATACAGGATATTATAGAGAGTTTATCAAAGGCTATGCCCAGATCACCATGTCGATGGAAAAATTGTTGAAGAAGGATGTCTCGTTCTGCTGGAATGATGACTGTAAGAAAATCTTGGATATATTGAAAGAAAAGATGGTTATCGCACCAATTCTAATCTTTCTGAACTGGAAGAAAGAGTTTCATGTACATGTTGATGCGTCATGTATCATGTTGGGGGAAATACTAACACAAGATGGCAGAGAAGGATTGGAAAACCCTATTCTGTTCGCAAGTTGCAGATTATCCAAAGCAGAGAAGAACTATTCCAACACTAAGCGCGAGGGGTTAGCTATGGTGTATGTGCTCAAGAAGTATCGAGACTACTTGCTAGGAGGTCACTTTAAGATGTATACGGATCACTCTGTGCTAAAGTACCTCGCCAATAAGCCTATTTTTTTTTTTTTGGGGGGGGGGGGGAATTTGCAAATGGCTCTTATTGTTCCAAGAATATGATTTTGAAGTTGTTGTGAATCCTAAACGATTGAATGCAGGACGAGATCACCTATCACGGATCGAGACAAGGGAGGAACCCACTAGTTTGGAGGAAGGATTACCTAATGCACAACTCTTTATTGTGCGCATCATGGATGGACATTTTGAGGATATAATACACTTCCTAACAACAAGAACTACGCCAGAAGGATACTTTGTCCAGCAAAAGAAGGAATTAGTGGTGCGCGTGGCATATTTCTCTGTCTTTGTTGGGCATCTATACAAGATGGGGATTGATGAGATATTGCAAAGGTATGTGCCTGAGTTTGAACGAAGCAGAAACCTCACGGATGCTCATGGGGGCGCCATGGGAGGACATTATGCAGGGAGAGAAACCACGTAGAAGATTCCATGAGTAGGGTTGTCGTGGCCAACCCTTCATGAGGATTCAAAGGCACATTTCAAGGCATGTGATGTATGTCAGCAAACAGGCAAGCCATCGTGTAGGGATGAAATTCCTTTGAATCCACAAATAATGTTACAACCCTTCAAAAAGTGGGAAATAGATTTTGTAGGACCTATTCAGCCCCAAGGGAAGACAGGTGCAAGGTACATTATCACTGCGACTGAGTACTTGACTCGTTGGGCAGAAGCACAACCGATGAAGGATTGCACAGGTGTGACTACTATAAAGTTTCTATTTGAGCATGTACTGAAGTGATTTGGATTTCCAATGATTTTGATGAGTGATTGGGGTACGCACTTTCTAAACAAAACGATTAGTGCACTGACAGAAGAGTTTCAACTGTATCACCAAAAGAGCACACCTTATCACCCACAGGCTAATGGGATAGTGGAGGCATTTAAAAAAGTTCTTGAAACCACGTTGACCAAGGTTTGTAATTCTCAATGAAGTGATTGGGACCTACGCATACCTGCAGTATTATGGGTTTATCAAACGACGTACAAGAAGTTAATAGGAGATATACCCTTTAGACTGGTATACGAGGTTGAAGTGGTAATTCCTATGGAATACATTGTGCCTATTTTGCACATAGCAGCACTCACAGGTATGACGGAACGCGAAGCACTGGAAGAGAGGCTCGTGTAGTTGGATGAGCTTAAAGAAGAGAGATTTTTGGATGGATTTAATCAACAGGTCCAAAAGGAGTGCAAAAAAGCATGGCATGACCAACATATTAAGTTGCACACTTTTAAGGTGAATGACTTGGTGCTGTTGTATGATAGTAAGTTTGATAAATCTCCATGGAAATTCAGAATGCATTGGCTGGGTCCCTATGTTATTAAGGAGATTACCGAAGGTGGTGCAGTCAAGCTGGTTAAGTTGAATGGCGATCCCCTCCCAGGAAAGGTGAATGGGAGTCAATTGAAGCCATACACAGGTGGCTCGACCATCTAACTAGGCGACATACAAATAGTCTTAACACTCCAGGCAGCTAAAAGGAGGCGCGGGACTATAAACTACACTACTCGAGTTGGGGCACTACGCGATTTCAGGACTCCGTGATGCAGTGAAGTGTTAGAGGGTCTACGACAACGTGAGGACAACTGCACTAGTGTGCAGTTCTGCTAGAAAGTGACCGTTAAGTCACTATTCACGATTTGATGGTCGGTTTAAGGCCAATTGGAGTCGGTGGGAGGCATTTAGGGTGAACTTTATGGCTTGGATTCTTGAAAGCCTGTCTTCAATCTAGCATTAATGGGAAAAATGTGGGGGGAACATCAAATTCGAATTTAAAAGGCCCTATAAATTACAAGTGGTTTTCCAGCGAAAAACACTTGGCATTTTAAAAATCCAATTTTTGTGCTATCAGGTGTGTATGGAGCTTACGAATTTTGAGGCTTTGAGAGAAATTTCATTGTTTGAGGCATTGTTGAAGGAGATACAAGACCTCCTCACTAGAATGATGTTGACACCCAAGGAAGCCATGTAGGAAATTGCGGTAGTACGAGCCCCATAGAGTGCTGGAGTAATAGTTGAAGTCCTTAAATCCCCCAAAACACCAAGACCTAAGAAGGATAAGCAAGCTATGACCCGGGTGCGCGTCTCACCAAGAAACCAATAGAGGACCAAGCTCACCTTGCAGGAAAAGGGGAAGGCCATTAACCTGGAGGCCAATGAGGAGGAATTTAAGGAAATCTTAGTGGATGAGGAGGACATGGAAATGTAAGTTGAAACCAAAGGTGTGGACTGTATTACCCGGTTACCCAAATATGTTCCTCCGCACAAGGGCAAAGCCGAGGTGCCGAAGCACATAGATGAGGGCAAGAGATCCTTGTAAACTCCATTTCTCCCAGATGACATTGTTTTTGAGGGACTGCACTTAGGGCGGGTTCCTATCCTAAAGTTTGAATATTAGGACCTCGTGGATCATGAGAAATTCCTGTATTTAGCCATTGAGCAACTAATGCACCGACGGATTGATGCGACAGTTGGAACGATTTAATTGGAGTCACGCACATGGCTCAAGGTTGTGTCAAAAGTCGAGTTGCTAAACCTGATCTCGGTGCTGCATTACCATTCCGCCCCAGTGACCGTCTTCGTCATCAGGCAACTGCTCTCCTTGGTGCATGATGGATGCTTGTGGCTAGAGGAGCCCATTCCCATCATAGTTCACTTGATTCATTGGATCACATGGCTGCCTTAGTCAGGGGAGGATTCAACCAATATATCAGAGGGAAAAGGTGGTGAGTTGGCCCTCATGGAAGTGCTGAAGAAGAAGTTCAAGTTGGGGATGAAGAAGCGAGGATATGCCATCTCCATCATTAACAACCCGGTATTCAAGGTCGAAACACAAATATTAGCAAGGAAAGTGATGCGAAAGTGCTGTGCAGATGAGGTGCTCATGCCTGTGGTTGCGCTAGCAGCCCAATGTGGCAGAGGATTCTAGTTCAACTGGGAAAATTATCTATGCAGCAAGTTCCTTGCGAACTGTCACAAGGCACAGGAGTAGGGCAAGACATTCCACTAATGTTGGCTTTTGCTCTCAATTGTACTTGTGGCATGGGAGCTGCCTGAAGACACTCAATTCCCTTCGGTCACACCAAACCTTCCAGAGGTAGCGAAGTACGCTTCTCTGTGGGCGACCAAAGACTCACAACGAATAAAAGAAAGCAAGACTTTTTTGTTCTTGATAGAGATGAGGTTCCAGATGGGGATCAATTGCAAGCTGCAATTGTCGCCCACAGTATAAGCCAATTTGCAGAGCTTTGTAGAGTTCAAAGAGGATTTCCACCATGTCTTTATCAAGGCATAGAAGGACCCTATGGAAATGGACAAGTCCGCCATGTAACGCAAGAAGGAAGAAACAAATCTCCAGATGACGCAACTAGCAGAGAAATGCATAAAAGAGGAAGCAGAGGCTGAGGCCCAGGTAGCACGCGACGCCGCAAAATTGGTGGAACAATAGAAAACAAGAGGAGAAGGGCACGAAGGATAGAAGTCACCTTCACCCGGGACTGAAGCAGAAACAGAGACAAAACAAGGTGGCGTGGACCTGCAGATGACATCCACCCAACTCAAGCATCCGCGACCACAAGAGCAAGTAGTGCCACGAAAGAAAACCAAGGCATCAAAGACATCCTTCGTCCCAATCACCCTCACTGAGGGGGATTTGCATGCTATTGGAGAAACGGTGAGGGATGTCACCATGGAGGCCCTCCAATAGTTTGAAGAGCAGCAACAGTTGGTATTGGTAGCTCTCCAGAAAGAGTTGCAGGAGTTGTAGGTTCGCACTCCACAGGATGGCACAGTGTCTAGCAGCCTCGCAATCGGCACTTCAACTGCCGAGGATATGTTGCGCAAAATGGTGACCAACACGATAGTGCTACTAGATGGGGCACTCACTACAGAAAATGAGGCCGAAAGGCCCACGATTAGTAGTCTAAAAGGGGTGGGATTGAATATGGCCGTACTCCCTTGGGAGACACTCTACCTCTTGTAGGATGGAGTCACTATGGAACCTCAGGACTGGGAAATTCATGCTCTATAGGTAATGAGTGAGAAGCGCATCAAAATCAAGTTGTTGGGCCTACAACGTAATGAGGCATTAGAGGAGAATAAGAAAATAATGCAGGTAGTGGAGGAAGCCTGGCGAATGATCCCTAAGTTGCACATTCAGGCAGAAGAACTGGTTGAGGTGCTCGTCCACAAGTTGGCCACAGGGTTGCACGACACTTGAGCAGAGATGGCCTGAGTTCATTTGGAGCTGAACCTCTAGATCGCAGAATTGCAGTTGTGGGCTTAGCCGTCAACTTCACCGGAAGTCAAGGAACAGTGTACCACCGTTGTTACAACAGCAATAGTGGCGGTCAACAGTGTAATAGCAGACTACATGTAGCTTTTTGAATATTCATTCGAGGTCCCCACCACCCTGCAAGAGGACCCAAATGTAGAGTGCCTAGAGACAGAGGTGTGTGAGCTACAACAAAAATATGACGAGGTCAAATGGGTAGGACTGAATATGCCCAAATCACCACGCCGATGGAAAAATTATCGAAGAAGGATGTCTCATTCTACTGGAACAATGACTATAATAAAAGCTTGGATATATTGAAAGAAAAGATGGTTACCGCGCCAATTCTAGCCTTTCTGAACTGGAAGAAAGAGTTTCATGTACATGTTGATGCGTTATGTATAGCATTCGGGGCAGTACTAACACAGGATGACGAAGAAGGATTAGACCACCCTATCACATTTGCAAGTTGAAGATTATCCAAAACAGAGAAGAACTATTCCACCACTAAGCGTGAGGGGCTAGCTATGGTATATGCGCTCGAGAAGTATCGACACTACTTGCTAGGAGATCACTTTAAGATGTATACGAATCACTCTGCGCTAAAGTACCTAGTCAATAAGGCTATGTATAGGAGGGGAATTTGCAGATGTCTCTTATTGTTCCAAGAATACGATTTTGAATTTGTTGTGAATCATGGATGATTGAACGTGGGACCAGATCACCTCTCACGCATCGAGGCAGGGGAGGAAACCACTAGTTTAGAGGAAGGATTAACTGACACACAGCTCTTTGCTGTGCACATAGCGGATGGACATTTTGGGGATATAATACACTTCCTAACAACAAGAACAGTGTTGAAATGATAATTTTTCCAGAAAAAAGAGGGAATTAGTGGTGCATGCAACAGATTTCTCTGTCATTGTTGGGCATCTACACAAGATGGGCATTGATGGGATATTGTGAGGTATGTACCTGAGTTTGAATGAAGTAGCATCCTTGCAGACACTCACGGGGCCATCGTGGGAGAAAATTATGCAGGGAGAGAAACCGCGCAGAAGATTCTACAAGCAAGGTTGTGTTGGCCAACCCTTCATCAGGATTCAAAAGCATATTGCAAGGTGTGTGATGTATGTCATCGAACAAGTAGGCCATCATGGAGGGATAAAATGCCTTTCAATCCAAAAATAATGTTATAACCCTTTGAAAAGTGGTCAATAGATTTTGTAGGACCTATTCAGCCCCAAGGGAAGACATACACGAGGTACATTATCATTGTGACAGAGTACTTGACTCGTTGGGCAGAAGCATAGCCAATGAAGGATTTCATGGGCATGACTACCGCGAAGTTTCTATTTAACAATGTACTGACACAATTTGGATGTCCAAAGATTTTGATGAGTGATCAGGGTATACACTTTCTGAACAAAACGATTAGTGTGTTGAAAAAATAATTTCAGGTGTATCACCAAAAAAGCACACCTTATCACCCACATGCTAACGGGATAACGGAGGCATTCAACAAAGTGCTTGAAACCATGTTGACTAAGGTTTGCAATGCTCAGCGAAGTGATTGGGACCTATGCATACCTGCAGTATTATGGGCTTATGATACAACGTGAAAGACACCCTTTAGGCTGGTATACGAGGTTGAAGCGGTAATGGCTATGGAATACATCGTGCCTAGTCTGTACATAGTGGCCAGCTAGTTAAGTTGTGGTCCAAATGGTTAAGTTGAATAGTGATCCCCTTCCAAGAAAGGTGAATGGCAGTCAATTGAAGCCATACACAGGTGGCCTGACCATCTCACTAGGCGACAAAAGCACAATTTTAGCACTCTAGGAAGCTAAAAGGAGGCACGAGACTTGAAACTACACTACCCAAGTTGAGGCGCTACATGATTTCAGGACTGCGCGAAGTAGCAAAGTGTCACAGGATTCGTGATAGCGCGAAGAAAACTCTGCTAGCACACAGGTTCGGCAGAAAGTGACCGTTAAAGTTAGTGTTCATGATTTGATGGTAAGTTTGAGGCCAAATGGAGCGGGTGGCAGGTATTTAAGGAAAATGTTATGGCTTGGATTCTTGAAAAACTGGCGCCAATCTAGCATTAATGGGCCCAATGTGGGAGGAATGTCAAATTTGAACTCAAAAGGCCCTATAAATTACAAGTGGTTGCCTAGCAAAAAACACTTGGCATTTTGAAAATCCAATTGTTGCACTATCAAGTGTGTATAGACCTTACTAGTTTTGAGCCTTTGAGAGCAACTTCATTATTTGAGACATTGTTGAAGGAGACACAGGACCTCCTAACTAGAATGATGTCGACACCTGAGGAAGTTGCGTAGGAAATTATAGTAGTAGAAGCCCCAAAGAGTGCCAGAATAATAGTTGAAGTCCCTAAATCCCCTAGAACACCGAGAGCTAAGAATGATAAGTAGGTTATGGTCCCGATGTATGTCTCACCAAGAAACCCATAAAGGACCAAGCTCACCTTGCAGGAAAAGGGGAAGGCCCTTAATCTGGAGGCCGACGAGAAGGAATCTAAAGCAATCTTGGTGGATGAGGAGGACGTGGAAATGTAAGTTGAAACCCAAGGTGCAGACCCTATTACCCAGTTACTCGAATATTTTCCTTCGCGCAATGCCAAATCCAGGGTGCCGAAGGACATAGACGAGAGCAAGAGCTCCCTGTAAACTTTGTTGCTCCCATATGACCTTGTTTTTGAGGGACCGCATTTAGGGCGGGTTCCTGTCCTAAATTTGGAAGATTGGGACCTCGTGGATAATGAGAAATTCCCACATTTAGCAACTCAAAAGCTAATGCACCAAAAGATTGGCGTGATGACTCGAACGATTGAATTGGAGCCACGCACATGGCTCAATGGTGTAGCGAAAGCCGAGTTTCTAAACCCGCTCTAGGTGTCGCATTACCACCATGCTCGAGTGACCATCTTCGTCATTAGGCAGCTCCTCTGTTTGGTTCATGATGGATGCTTGTGGCTAGAGGTACCCATTCCCATCACAGATCACTTGATTCATTAGATCACATGGCTGCCTTACTCAAGGGAGGATCCAGCCAATATATCAGAGGGAAAAGGTGATGAGTTGGCCCTCATGGAAGCTATGAAGAGGAAGTTGAAGTTGGAGAAGAATAAGCAAGGATATGCCATCTCCAGCATTAACAACCATGAAGTCAAGGCCGCAACATAAATATTAGCAGGGAAAGTGATGCGAAAGCGTCGCATGGATGAGGTGCCTGCACCTGTGGTTGCGCTAGCGGCCCAATGCGCTAAAGGAGTCGAGTAACCTAGGTGAATTATCTATGCAGCGAGTTCCTTGTGAACTATTGCGAGGCATATGAGTAGGGCAAGACATTCCACTATGCGTGGCTTTTTCTCTCGATCGTACTTTTGGCATGAGAGCTGCCTGAGGACAGCTAATTCCCTTTGGTCGCGCTGGACATTCCAAAGTGAGCTAAGTACGCTTCTCTGTGGGTGACCAAGAATGCACAATGAATAAAAGAAAGCAATACTTTTTTGATCTTGATGGATATGAGTATCCAGATGGGGATGAATCGAAAACCATGGTTGTTGCCCATAGTATACACCAATTTACGGAGCTTTGGAGAGTTCAAAACAGATTTCCACCATGTTTTTATTAGCGTGCAGAAGGACCCTATGAGGACATGGCATAACATACCATATCTGGTGACTGATGATGTAATTTTCAAAGTCCTCGAGTCTTGGCTGCCAGAGTGACATGCTCCAGTTGGCTCCGTAGTGGAAATGGACAAGTTCATCGCATAGCGCAAGAAGGAAGAAACAAATCTCTGGATGGCGCACCTGGCAGAGAAACGTAGAGAAGAGGAAGTAGAGGCTAAGGCCCAGGCAACATGCAACGCCGCAAAATTGGTAGAACAACAGAAAATAGGAGGAGAGGAGAACAAAGGATAGAAGTCACCGTCACCTAGGACTGATGAAGAAACAGAGATAGAACAAGATGGTGTGGACCCGCAGAAGACATCCACCCAACTCAAGCATCCGTGACTGCGAGAGAAGGTAGTGCCATGAAGGAAAACCAAGGCATCAAAGACATCCTTCGATCCAATCACCCTCACTGAGCGTGATTTGCATGATATCAGAAAACCGATGAGGGATGTCACCAGGGAGGCTCTCCAACAATTCGAAGAGAAGTAGTAGTTGGTATTGGGAGCTCTCCGGATAGAGATGCAGGAGTTGCAGGTTCGCAGTCCACAAGCTGGTACAGTGTCTACTAGCCTTGCGATCGGCACTTCAGCTACCGAGTAGATGTTGCACAGAAGGGTGACCAACACAATAGTTCTACCAGATGGGGCATTCACTACAAAAAATGAGGCCGAAAGGCCCACGATTAGTAGTCTGAAAATAGTAGGACGAAATATAGTCATGCTCCCTCAAGAGACGCTCTACCTTTTGCAAGATGGAGTCATCGCAGAAATTCGGGCACGGGAGAGGCGTGCTTTGCAGGTAATGAGCGAGAAGTACATCAACATCGAGTATTTGGGCCTGTAGCACAATGAGGCAGTAGAGAATAATAAGAAAACAATGCAGGTAATGGAGGAAGCTTGGAGAATGGTCCTAGAGTTGGACATTCATGCAGAAGAACCGCTAGAGGTGCGCGTCCGCAAGTTGGCGACAGGGGTGCGCGATGCTCGAGTAGAGATGGCCTGAGTTCAGTTCGAGCTGAACCTCTAGATCGCAAAATTGGAACAGCGGGCTCAGCATTCAACTCCACCATAAATCAAGGAAGAGCGTACCACCGTTGTTACAACAATAATAACGATAGTTGATAGTGCAGTAGAAGATTGCATGCAGCATTTTGAATAGTCATTCGAGGTCCTCACCACCCTACAGGAGGACCCGAATGTAGAGCACCTAGAGACAGAGGCGTGCAAGCTACAATAAAAATATTATGATGTCAAAGGGACCACGCAAACGGTTTGCCTTACACAGAGGCTCACATGGATGCATGAGGCATAGGCACTCAAGGAATAGGTGGATGTCGCTCGGCATAAAAAAGCGGTCTTAAAAGTGTGCCTACATTCATGGATATATGAGGCTTATGTAATCATAGCCTCCATTGAAGGAAATCTCATGAAACTGCAGGCAGCTCAGCAGACGATTCAGGGCAGAAGTTCAGCAATAGTCACCAAGCAGCGCATGGAAGAAGTCCAGCAGGCGACCGCTCAGTGCGCTGCTGAAGTTGTGGTGATCCAAACAAATATGGGAGGTCTTTGCGCTAAGATCTTCGCAGCTACAAAATGACTCAAGGGAGAGTCATGATGTTTGTGTTGGGGACCTGCTGGGCGCGAGATCCACCAAGGGGAGTTTTGGGGCTAAAAGCCCATATTTTGGTCATAATTTTGTAATCCAAGTGTAAAGAATCTACATTTTGTGGTCGCAAAGTGCATAGATGTTAAAGAGTCATAGGGTTGTCCAACTTTATTTTGGAAATGTAATGTCAGTTGTAGAAGATCTACCCATGGTCCACGGACTATGGGATTTTATAAATATAGCTAATATTTAAGTAGTTAGAATCAATCAATCAATCAAGATCAAACATGTATTAGAGATAGCTCTAAAGTAGAATTCTAATTCTTAGGTTGTAGCCTAGGTAGAGGCTCTCCAGCTAAGCACGCAAAGGCCTAGAAGTCTGCAGTTGAGTGCACAAGGCAGGTCGAGTATATAATCATTTGGAATTATCAATAAAGAGAAGTATTCTACAATTTCCACGTCTTTATTTCATGTTTATTCATCTAGTTATGTTATGAATTTCACCTATAATGCTTATATGATGCACAAATATATGTAATTGTGTTGGTTAAGTGAATGCAAGTAAGAACATCTGTTTATGTGAAGCTAACTATGATATGTTAATAAGACAAGTAAGACACTTAGCCTGGTTTGGGAAATATCACAGTTTGTTGCCCTAGCAGCGCGAAAGTATATCAACCCCTGGTTAGGTTGCACGAAAACCGATTGTACCCTTTCACGAAGGTACTGAAGGGTGGAGTAGAGGGCTAAGTAAACTACATGAAGCCATGTATAGCCGGAATAAACTGACATCACATCCATCTCAAGGGTGTGGAAACTTAGTTCCAACATTCCCCCATACTGCTTCGGGTGAGACTTCAGTCCGCGCTCTGCAGGCTGATGCCAAAAGGGCCAGTAGTGTAGGGATTCTTTTGGCTAACTAACGTTTAACTGGGGTTAGACCCCCTCAAGCCAATAGGAGGTCTATGGTGTTCTTGTCTGAAATATTTTTTCATATTCCTATCTTGTTCTTGGATCAACCTTTCATTATCATCCCTCAATCTTTCCATCTTATTTTTTAATTGTTGAATTGTTTCACTTGATGCAACATTTGTATTTTAGGATTCGTCCCCTAATTTAACACACATCTCGGGTTAGCTTCAGTGAATGGCACTAGCCCTACTCCTATCGATGATCTAACGATTGTTGTATTGAGAAATTTCTCCTCATCAGGCTTCCTCCTTGAAAACATGAAAAGATTATGTTATTCTCCTCATTTCCAAATCAAGCCACAACATTGGAACATGGCTTTGATACCACTTGTAACATACCGTAGTACTTTAACAAACCACCAAAAATTTATTTATTTATGAAATAACGTGAATGCAGTATGGTATAATTTAGAGAGGGTTGGTTGATGTTTTCGTCATAATTAAGGTTCACTATTCGTTATTGATATTTATTATTACTCTTTTATCCTTTCATGTCAGAATAAGAGTTACCATATCTAACTAAAACATTAAGGATTGTGTATAACATTTGATATTGTGCCCACCCATCAGATTCATTCAAAGGGTTTATGTCTCGGCTAACTATGGTATTTGTTTATTAAATAAGTTCTTCCACCTTAAAATTTACCCTAGCCATTATACTTTGGTTATCAGATATCAATGGAGGTGAACTTTCGAGAGACTTTGTGGATATATGCCACATGGTCGCTTGATCCTCACCCAGGGATGTAGAATGAGATCCATGGGTAAGGAATATTAGAGTTGATCAGATGGTGAAGGAAAGGTAATAGTTATATAGTAACTACCCACTACTTCTCGGCGTTATTCCGTTGATTCCTCCACCGGCCTCCTGCACACCCGTATCTACAATCTTTGAATAATTCTAATGATAACAACCACCAATTTCGATGGCTCTACGTCTCTTTCCTAGTACGAGTGTATTTTTTTATCTTTGCTTCATCACCTGGAGTTGGATCTTATACTTCTGTGTTTTGTTTGGATTTTTAATTTTTATCCTATCATTGGCAAAAAAAAAATAGAACAGGTCGAGGTTCTACCACCCTTATGGGAGTCTCGATCATTTTCTCCTATGCAAGCTAAGGCGTTTGGAAATGTAGGAAATTTCTAGAGTTCTTTGTTAACATGGTTATCATTCTTTGCTTTATTTTTCTTTTTGGGTACTTGACTCGTAGGGTTCTAACCCATGTAGGTTAATAGGTCAAAATATGGATAAAATATGATGATTCCCCAAGTAGATATATATTTTTTTTAGTATGTTCCCAAGTTTTTTTTATTTTTTTTCCTTTTGTGGAGGAAATTCTTCTAAATATTATACTACATTGTGACCCTTACAAGTACTTGCTTGGAATCAGCTCCTATCATTCCTTCTCTCTTTGCTAGTTGGCCTCAAGGTTCTTCTTTTAACTATGTACTTCCATGTTGCTTTCCAGGTGCCATAAGATCTTTTTCCTTTTGAGGTTTTATAATGTTGTCCTTTGCATGAGGGGGTTTTCCAACTTGCATGTCATTGAGTGTATGATATTTATAGGTAAATTGTGGCTCCATACCCTTAGTTTAGTAGGAATTTCTATGGTCTCCCATCTAGAGTGTCAGTTATCTTTGCCTAGTTTGGACAATGTTATAGTAGTGTGAAATACATTTTTTTTGTAGCCCTTGACATTTTGTTGAGGATTTCTTGTTTCAAAAAGAAATTACACTAAGTATTATTTTTCTTGGTTCAAATGTTTAGTTTTTTATGTTGAATTTGATTTCTTAGAGTACATTTCTTTAATTTTTCCAAGGACTGATTCACAACATAAATTATAACATTTTCTTTATTACACTTTACAATCATTACAATATGTGCACACATTTCTTTTTGGTTACATTATTGTTGTTGGTTATATGGTGAGATGTTAATACTTCAACATGTTTATCATTAGCCAAAACCATCTCATTTTGACGATCACCATCGGGGATTTTCGAAAGGTGTTCATGTAGTAATAAACCTCTTTTTTAAGGGATTTTTCTATTACGTTGAATTGTATTTAATACTAGATTTTCATATATTACTCGCTGAACTATTCCATTTATTGTATTATGTATGTTTCGAAAGAAAAATTGTCACACAATAGTTAATTAATTTTATATTTGTAACTATTTTAGTTTATTCTCATTGGACTATGGATTGTTTTCTTATACTTCTATAAGTTATTTTGAGCCACATACTAACCCTCTACAAGATTCATAGTCATCTATAATTGGTTTTGAGCACACAATTTTTGTTTTAAACTCCACATATTATAACTTATTATTATTCTTTCTAAGGAAATAGGGGTTGTACCCTGCTTTTCAAGTCAACTAACCTAACGTGGGAACTAAGCCTAGGCCCTTGTTAAAGAGAAAATAAGGAAACAAACAATTTATTCAATTAACACCAATGTTATATAAATTCATTCATAATCATTGCATTCTCTTTTTTTTAACAAGGAAAAACAAATAGTCTTAGTCTCTTTATCAAAGACTATCACCAATGCTCATTAATTAACTACAGATATTTTGAGAAATCAATAGAAGAAGTGGAATTAAACAATAATTATCTGTTTTTTATGTTTGTGTTTGGTTATTTGGTGAACCACGAAATCAATAGGAGTGTAATGCTCCTCCCAACCAATGAGACTGGTCTTATCACTGCGTCTCCCCCGAAGCCTGCTTTACACCCATAATAGTTCCAGAATAGTGATCAGTTCAAACTGACCTTTCAATGACTATTTGATCCCAACCAAGGTCTAAACTTGGTCAAAATTTTAGAATCTGAGCATTTGAGCCTTAGTTCGACACCACTGACTAACCAATTCTCGAATCCTTTAGTAACAATAATATTTCACACTTCCACAATCTTCTTTCCTCCCTTCCTACCTCAAGTTCGTAATTATCCTTTTGGTTTTTTTTTTTGGAAGTTTTATTTCCAAGGATGACTTGGACAGGTAATCCCCTTGCCCATAATTGTTCAACTACCTCGGTGTGAGCCTCTCTAGCATTATTTCCCATTGATGATTTCATGTTCATCACATAAGCATTATGAAATTAGTAAATAAAAATATATGTCTATGTCAAATATTATTTTGTCTTTCCCATGGCCCACAAAGTAAAACATTGTATTTTAACTCCAATAATACATTAATTACAGACTTACCAAGGCGAATTGCATGTAACACCCTCATCCCACATCTACCCAAGTAACCAACCAACTGGGGTGAACATGTGATGCGAAGTTACTATGATATGATTTGAATCCCTATGTGTCAGTTAAGGAAGTAGAACCGATGAAACACATCCCACAAACCTTCCACATCAGCAACAAAACTCACAGGAGTCATCCCAACCACTCAGATAACTAGCCCTTAAGACCAACTGAAGTTTTAGTGCATCATACCCATAGACACTCCCTTGATATGGGCAGGGGTGCATCTTGGACGTTCCATAAGCTCCCAAAACAAGGGCAAGGGAGCTTCTAGGGACGTTTTTCCCCAAATTTGTGCCTACATCTGTAGGATTTATGCCACTTTTTTAGGCCTAGAGCCTAGTGCACTACCCAAAATTCATTGACACCTTCATAAATGAATTTACAGAATAGAGAAATGATACATTTGCAAAAACATTGACAAGGACTAGACTAGAACCCTGTTACCCATGACGGGTATTTCATCAAACATATCAAAAATATGAAATCTATAGGTCTTAACACCAGAGGTGAGCATAATGGTCTCATACTTATATGAGATTCACTATGAGGCATTGTTTCCTTAACACGTTAGCTACAATTTCATATATTATTCCATAGATACATGATCCATTCATTTACAATTAAAAACATGATGAGATCCATACATAACCACTGTCGTAATACATGTTCATAAGCAGCATAATATTGACAAAAATACCAAGGAAACAACAACCATATAATCCTCATATAAACTAGTATAATACTCATGAATTAACAAGGAAAAATAACCTCATATTAATGATGCAAAGGCCAACTAGGTGTGGATCTTCCATGAACCACCCAACCATAGACTAGGTTGAACCAAATATTTCTTTCAACGAGTCACCCCTATGCCATATTTAAAGAATGAATGTGGGATCTCATAAAACACATCAATCAAAACAATCCAAGGCTTCCAAAGGCCAAACCAACTCAACCCTCAACCATTGATTCCACCTTACAGTCAGCCATCACTAACCATCACTAGATTAGTATCTAATGAAGGTATCCAAGGCTCCAAAAGCATTTGTTCCAACCAAGGCTTCCAGGACTAGTAACTCAACCCATAGATGCCATCAGGATTCGAGAGTGTTTGTCCAACCAACGCTTCCAGGACTAGTAACTCAACCCACCAAGGGCTTCTAGAGAATTTTCCCAACCAATGTTTCAAGGGCTAGTAACTCAACCCAGCCTGTTACAAGGCTTCTATAGCATTTTTCCAACCAAGGCTTTCAGGAACTAGTAACTGAACCCAAGCTAAACGAAACATGAGAACCAAGCATAAAAAAAAATAAAAAAATGAACCCACAACACAATGCTTATCATGAAAATGGCAAGGCTAGGAAAATCCCCTGTCAATCCAGACAATCCTCCATGACATTGAAAATTCATGACCAATAAACCACATGCATATGCCATGCATGCCAAAAGTAGTGATAAAAACATACATGCAACTCAGTACCTACAAGAAAAATTTGATGTAGTTGTTCATCCCAATGGCCTATTATGCTTTCCTTCTCTTCCTTTTCCTTCCTGATCTAAGCATCCAAGTATCCCACACGCCTCCAATAATGCTCCGAGAAAACCCTAAGTGTCTAAGAGTATGAGAGAGAGAGAATAAAGTGAGAGCTCCAAAACTGAACTACCAAAAATCTACACTAACCAAGCCTGCCCACTGACCCTCAGAAGGATTTTTTATCAATGAGGCCTCTATATTTTCTATAATTTCTATTATTTTCCTTCATTATTCTCCTCACATGCAACCTGTGACCTTTCACCTTCCTTTTCTCCTAATTTCCATTATTTCCATAAATAAATGTGCCAAAATGCCTATTTTCTTTCTAAATACTTTTCCATTGTCTTTTCCAATTTCCTTTAGCCATAATAACTTAAATGAACCCCCACTAGGATGATTTTCCAACCATTTAGCTTAGAATATCTATCCCATGACCAAGGTCTTATATTTTTTACATCAAATTTTAACCAGGGTTGTTGTAGTACCCTCCCCCTTGGGGGAACATCATCCTCAGTGTTCAATGACACCTATAAACCAACAAACTACTAAAAAAAAGGGCATACTACCCAAGGAGATTTATAGCACAACTTGTTGCAGTATTTACAATGATCATTGCTGAAGAGATGACAATCATATTGTTCACTGAAGATTTATAACACAACTGAATAAGATATTTACAATAACAACCACATATACTTATATGAAATTTCTTCAACCAAAAAATATTCATACTGTCTATGGAGCTTTATAAATTCAACTCGATACAATATTTACAATAATATACACATATACACATTTGCTACACTAGAAAATAAAAGGATACAATGCTTGAATTAGCAAGAAGGGAATTCAAAGGCTTATACCTCAACCCTCAAAAGTAATGCCAGGATTCACTTCCTTCTCAAGAAGTCAAGAATCCACTGCCAAAGTTAAATCTGCATCGAATGTCGCCACTTTCCCTCTTAGTGAACAATTACTAACTCATTGTTCCAATCACATTCCCAATTTCCATCTGATTCCATCTAGAAATGCTAATGAAAAAAATAAATACAACCCTGAACTTCCCTTCTCTGCTACACAGTCCCTCGGGCAATCTAGTCACCCCCTTCCATTCAATCACACACCTTCCAAGTTCTATTGGCAACCCCATAACGAGAAGCCCATCCCTCGACAAGGTTTCCTCGCATCAAAAGGTCTATAAACCAAGGCATATCCCTGCATCAAATAATCATATCGGTCATAGCATTCTCATATCAATCAACGGACACTATTGGGTACAAGTGTCCCACAATGGCCCTTCTCGTGAATGCTTTATGAACATACTGCTACCTGTTCCAATTTATTTCACTATTGCTACTATGTTATAACTTTGATACCACTTGTTATAGATCCGATCTGAAAATATAAGACAATGCAAATAAACCCAAGAAATAATAAAATAGAAATAGATAGAAATGTTTCTTTATTGATATCAAACCCTTAAGGTAGGGCAACACCATACATTCACTCCTTAAAGAAGGAGAACACTCCACAAGCCATATGCATGTTCATACAATAATCCTTGACCGCTCTCAATGTGGAGTCTCTACCCTCTATATAGGCCTCATACATACAATACCATGGGCCATTACCATGGTTCCCTCAATACCATCTATCTAGTACCATGGGCCATTACATTATTACTAACTACTTGTGGTCCCTTACATAATACGGGTTAACCACCTTATTTATTACTATGGCCCATCCCATTATTACATTATTCCCTTGGGTACCTCCCTTTGTACCCCATATTATTCCCCCTAGGTATATAACGTTCCACCCCCCTTAGCATGTTTCATCCCAGAAACATGGGAAGAACACAAATAATAAGATCTACTCAAAAGAGTAGTCCACTGGTACCATGCACGTGCATCTAACCATCCAAGAGAATGGTGAAGCCTTGATCTCGCTGGTGCCTCGCTCGGTTGAGATGGAAGTTGACCATGGCATCTCTTCTGTGTTGATGTGTAGTAGGTGGATCTTCGCTCCTCTCTATCTGTCATGCGGGGATTGTTGTCCTTGTGGCTAATTGGTTTCCATCTTGTTGGTTGTTGTGTTGTGGGGTGATGTGGGTGATGATATGTTGAAGTTTTAACCTACGGTGTCTTTTTCTTTAATTCACCCCTTACTAGAGCTTGACTATTATCTGGTGCATGTTGTGGTGCCTGCTATGGTGTCTTATCTTCCAATATTACTTCAACCACTGAGCCCTCATCTGATGTATCAGCACCTGTATCTTTTTCTGCTTCAACCTCCGTGGACTCTACCTGTTTATTGATGGAAATATCCTGTAATGTAATTTTCTTCTTTTTATACCATAGCTTCAGGAATTTCTTCTACACTTTAATATTTATAGTACCCACCGATTCCATCCATGGGTATCCCAAAACAACATCCTCATTAGCTATATCTGAAGCATAAAAATCAGAATGCAATACATACTTGTCCATAGAAATCTTCAAATCTTTATTAACTTGCACCGACTGATTATTAACCTATGTGTGCTCCATGTGGTTCGCTGGTGCACTTGTAATTTTTTTCCCAAGTTGACATTTATGAGATTTCCTTGCAACTCCGATTTATAGACACAATGATTTTCTCTTTCTGAATCAACCGATGAGCCTGCAATAACGATATACTAGTAGAAAATAACCCCTTACATGTCTCATTCTCCTTTGTTCTAACATGAGACCATTTGTCTAAATGGACTCTTTCAAATTCTGCATCTGAAATTTTTGTCAACTACTTGTTTTCAAGTGAGAAATACCATCTGCAAGCCTCATCTTTGAAACCAAGCCACACTGAATCCTTCTAATTTTTTGACCATACTGACTTTTTTTTGTTTCATGTATTCTTCAATAGTAGGACCATTATCTTTTCCTATAAACATAGAGCCGCCATGAAGAGCGTTTTGAAAACAACACACAAAAATTCACTTACTTGGCAAAAACTCCAAAAGAAAACAACACACAAAAATTCACTTGGCGAAAATTTGAAATTGTCACAGATTAGTCAATATTGCTCAGAATCCCTATTATGACCTATTTTTGGAAATGGAACAACCATTCTGCATCTGCCCATGTGATAGAAATCCTAATCAAGGCACTAGAATTTCAGATATGCGCTGCAACTCTCCTGATGTCACCAAAAATTCTGAAAAGAGAGCTGATTTTAAATCAGTGACATCTTCCTCATCTGGACTCCGATTCGATGAATTTTTTTTTTGAAATCGGGTATTTTTTCATAGATAATCCAGATTTTCAAATATTTTTCATATTTTTCCCCAAAATGTATAAATATTTGCCGCAAATTCACTGCCCCGAAAAAATGTCTACAACACCATTGATTTTTAGATCAGCGATATCTCCTTCATCAGGACTCCGATTCGGCCGATTTTTTTTTGAAATCAGTATTTTTTCACAAAGAATCCATATCTGCAATTATATTTTGCATATTTTCCCTAAAATGTACATATCTGGTCTGCAAACTCGCCTCCCTAGAAAGTTCCTACAAAAAATAAAAAAATTCTCCACTTTTCAACAGGAATATGGCTTGTTGAGTGTTCTCCTTTCTTAAGGAGTGAAAGTATGGTGTTTCCCTGCCTTGAGGGTTTGATATCAATAAAGAAGAATTTCTATCTATTTCTATCTTATTATTTATTGGGTTTATTTGCATTGTCTTATATTTTCAAATTAGATCTGCAAACGCATCGCCCCAGAAAGTTCCTGCAAAAAATAAAAAATTCTCTGCTTTTGCCCAAGAAAGTGCTTTGATACCACTTGTTATAGCTTTGATACCACTTGTTATAGATCTGATCTAAAAATATAAGACAATGCAAATAAACCCAAGAAATAATAAGATAGAGATAGATAGAAATGCTTCTTTATTGATATCAAACCCTTAAGGTAGGGCAAAACCATACATTCATTCCTTAAGGAAGGAGAACACTCCACAAGCCATATGCTTATTCATACAATAATCCTGGAGCCCTCTCAATGTGGATTCTCTAGCCTCTATATAGGCCTCATACATACAAACCATGGGTCATTACCATGGTTCCCTCAATACCATCTATCTAATACCATGGGCCCATTACATTATTACTAACCACTTGTGGTCCCTTACATGATACGGGTGAACCACCTTATTTATTACTATGGCCCATTCCATTATTACATTATTCCCTTGGGTACCTCCCTTTTTACCCCATATTATCCCCCCTAGGTATATAACATACTATTTCGTGTAGTCGATTTCAACCACCCAACCCAGGAATTTCCCATGATTTCCTCTACCAAGCACATAACTTCCATTAGATTCAAAATAAATTGAAATAGCTTCAAATCATACTCAGTAAGGTACGCTTGCAATTCTATTCACTTCCTGTCACAACAATTCAAACTAGCATCTTTTACCAAATCATCATGTATAAATATATCACATCATGTTTGCTCAAAACACAACCACCATAGATCACATGTAACCACCATAAATGAGAATCATAAATCACATGCATAATAAAACTAACATAAAATACTTATACTTATCCTTTAATCAATCCTTAGCTTCTACCTTTGTCTTTATTTCGTACACGCTTCCGATAATTTTCCACATCTAACAAACACCTAGTTCCTTCTCCTCAACCATGTGCATATACACATAGTGTGCATCACACACATACAACCACACACGACATACACCACCATGCAATAGATGCACCTACACCTGACATACAACACATACACCTACACCCAGTGTACAACATAACATAATACATATGCCTACATTTGGTGTACATCAACACACAATATATACACCTACACCCTATGTACAACACAATACATATATGTACACAAAGTTGAACACAATGAATACACATGTCATGATACCATGACTCCACAATTCACATACGTAGTACCACATGTACACAACACAATATGTATGACATGCACATAATACCACATGTGCACCAACACCACCTGTACAACATGTACATGGTACCACCTATACACATCACCACCTGCACAACGTGTACACATCATCACATATACAAAACACCATGTGCACACCATATACATAATGCCACATTTACATCACACCACCTGTACAACGTGTTCACAACACCACATGTACACAATACCACACACATGACATGCACAGAACACCGCCTGCACACAACACCACAAGTAAAACATGTACACAACACCACTTGTACAATCATGCACACAACACCATATGTACATAACACTACATATAAAACATGTACATGGAATCATATGTATAGAACACCACATATCCAACATGTTGACAACACCATATGCACATAAGATTTCATATCCAACATGTGCACAATACAATATGTACACAACAATGCATATTCAACATGCACACAATACGATATCTACACAACACCGCATATCCAACATGTACATAGCACCATCTATACACAACACTACATATGTAATATACACATAGAACCATATATACAACAAGCATACAACATCATATGTACACAATACTACATATACCACATTACACATCACCATAGGTAGAATCACTAAATATACAACATGCATAACATATACACAACAATATCCTTACAAATCCAAAACCATACTACCTCTACCAAGCATTAACATAAAACAATCATGACCCTTGATGACCCTGTCAGATAATAATGTACATACATATATGTATACATATAAACATCAACATAAAACAATCATGAACCCTGATGACCCTATCATATAACAATGTACATACATACATATATGCATATCAACATTAACATAAAAAAGTCATGATCGCAACATAATTACTAGATATCATAAGGCTAAGGTTGAGAGAACTTCCTTTATTCATGCACAACATGCACAATATTGAGAACAACAACTCCCAACATAGCGAATGCATATTAAACCTCAAATCCATTTACTTTACCCTTTCTGTTACCTTTCTCATTATTGTCCTATCATCGTCCATTTTCCTCAATGGACCCAACCAATCCAACTAATTGTCATACTCTTGCCTTCAATTGCCCTTATACATGCACTGAGATTCATCAAGGCCTTACATCACCTTTTGGGTTTCATTCAACTCTTCTCAAGCTCCATTAACTTTCCTCTTTTCCCAACTGATTCCCAAGACTCAAAACATAAAAGGTTGAAACAAGAAACAAATAATAAGAAAACCATGAAATCAATAACCATATGAAACCACAAACAAAGTGGCAAGGCCTTGCACTAGACATAACAAAGATGCAATCAAGTGCAACCAAATCACAAATACGAAAAGCACAAAACTAGAAACAGACACCATGACTCCATCCCCAAGGTTCCCAGTGCCTCTGAGTGAAAGCTCAACCAGAGCCTTCTTTAGGATTTCATGGAATTCTCTTTTTCCATGCAATCTCATGCATCATATTGCCATAAACACATATCTTTCCATGCATAGGTAAACATAACAACATACTTGTTACCTTACCTTTTCATACTAATGTTAAGCATGTTACCCTGCAACTGCTCAGACGTTTCTACCACATGTTCCAAATATCAAGACAATCATATCTATCAATTTGAAATAAACCTTTACCAAGACTAACAATCATGTCATAATCCATAGTCAACTCATAGTCATTAGACATAATGCTACAACTATCACCTATTACGCTCAAGTACATGTCAACTGTCCCAAAACATATGCATTAGTACGATCATCTTAGAACAATATAATTTGAACACATACTCATATCATGCGATTAATAAAAAATTTAACAACAAATAGATGACATAATGGACAAAAACATGCAAACACCAAATATATGACATAAGGTAACTCATATCTTAACGTATCTAAGGGGAGTCTATCTTGTGTGCCCAATCAAGCTATATTAACATGATATAAATTCACAACACGTCAACTAAAACATAAATAAGTTCATGATACCCATAAAAGTAACTAGCTAACGCGTTCACATCATAGGCTCATAAACATTTTTTGTTCATGCATAACAATCACATATGCACAGTCAATCGAGATTAATATGACATAATATCACAACATATTAACTCATACCTAAATTTCATAACCCTAACAATTTTCATAAACCAATCCAAATTAGTATGATAGATATAACATCACGATCTTAATGTAATAACGCTAATCATCAAGTTACTAGCATATAGCAACAACAAGTTATATATCATGCTCATCAACAACATATAACCTAATCATCAAGCTGACTATCATATAACAACAAAAAGTTAACCTATAACATACTCATCAACAACATATAACATAATCATCAATTTACCTAACATAAAACGACAATAGAAATGCATACAACCATATGTTAATATCATTCATGACTATATAACACATGTGCATATGACTACAATAATCTACTAGCATCTACCATGTATGTAACGATAACATCAATAGAATGCATACACATAACCACAATGCATATAAAAACCCTTAACCTACATACCTGAACACCCAACATACAAACCTGTATGATGATCTGCTCTTACCATGAATTCTATTCTTGCAACTTCACTTTAATGATCTGCATCTCTTGCTCTATCTCAACCAACACATTATCATCATGACATACAAGTATCATCATGATGACCTAATTGCATACAATGACGTTATGCACAATAAACTTCACCATGAAAATGCATGCATAATAACATATAGACACTGACATGCATAACAAATGCATATACAACCATAGGCTCATGACGACACATCCCACAACAACACCATCAACCTTCACATGTGACATCACTACAACCATGATCAACACCATGAAAATGGAAAAAAGAACATGGATTACAAGCATAAGGAACACATATGCAACTGACATGAATGCATAACCAACACACCATCCATCTAGTCTTAAGGGCGAACCATGTTCTAATAACACTCTGGGGTATCAAATATAGCCCAAAGAGAATGGAACCTACTCTGATACCACTATGTGGTATCAGATATGACCCAAAGAGAGCGCAACCCACTTTGGTACCACTCTATAACACCCTCATCCACTACCCAAGTAACCATCCAACTAGGGTGAAAATGTCACGAGAAGTTACTATGATATGATTCAACTCCCTATGTTTTAGTTAAAGAAATGGAACCGGAGGAACACATCATACAGACCTTCCACATCAGCAACATAACTCCCATCATCCATTCCAACCACTCAGGTAACCAAACCCTGATACCAACTAAAGTTTTAGTGCATCAAACCCCTGGACACTCCCTTGATATGGACACGGGTGCTTCTAGGATGATCTAGAAGATCCCATAGTAAGGGAAAGGGATCTTTCAGGGAATTTCTTCCTCATTGTTGTGTATGCGTCTCCAGGATTTATGCCACTCTTTCAAGACTAGATCCCAAGTCACTGCCTAGAACTCAATGACACCTGTAGAAATGAATTTACACAACATAATAATGATACATTTGCAAAAACATTGACAATGACTAGACTGGACCGCTACTAGCCATGACAGACATTTCATCAAACATATCACAAATATGAAATCTATAGGTCTTAACAAAAGAGCTAAGCATAGGGGTCTCATACTTATATGTGATTTTCTATGAAGCATTGTTTCCTTAACACATTAGCTGCAATTTCATCTATTAGGCCATATATACATTGTTCATTCATTTATAAATAAAAAAATGATGAGAGCCATACATAGCCATTGTCATAATACATGTTCACAACCAGCATAATACCAACAGAAATACCAAGTAAACAACAACCATATAATTCACATATAAACTAGTATAATACTCATGAATTAACAAGGAGAAATAACCTCATATTAATGATGCAAAGGAAAAAAAGGTTTGGGACTTCCATGAACCACCCGACCATAGACTAGGTTGAACCAAATATTTCTTTCATCTAGTCACCCTTGTGCCATATTCCAAGCATGAATGTGGGATCTCAAAAAACACATCAATCAAAACCATCTAGGGCTTCTAGAGGCCAAACCACCTCAACGCTCAACCAGTGATTCCACCTCATGATCAGAAATCACTAACCTTCAGCAGATTAGTCTCTAACCAAGCTATCCAGGGCTCCAAAGTGTTTATTCCAACTAAGGCTTTTAGGACTAGTAACTCAACCCACTGTTGTCATCGGGCTTCTAGAGCATTTTTCCAACTAGGGCTTCTGGGACTATTAACTCAGATCACCACGGACTTGTAGAGCATTTTTCCAACCAAGGCTTCCAAGACTAGTAACATAACACAAGCTGTTACAGGGTTTCCATATTGTTTTTCTAACCAAGGCTTCCAGGAACTAGTAACTCAACCCTAGCTAAAGGAAACATGAGAACCAACCAGAAAAATAAAGGAATAAACACACAACACCACAACTATCCCAGAAATGGTAGGGCCAGGAAAATCAAATTTCAATCCAAGCAATCCTCCATGCCAATGAAAAATCATGACCAATAAACCACATGCATATGCCATGCATGCCAAAACTAGCGAGAGAAACATACATGCAACTCATTACCTACGAGAAAAACTCGTTGTAGCCACTGATCCTGATGTCCTCTTGCACTTTCCAGCTCTTCCTTTACTTTCTTTCTCCAAGCATCCAAGTATGCCACACTCCTCCAAGAGTGCTCCAAGAAAAATCTAAGTGTCAAGAGTATGAGAGAGAGAATAGAATGAGTCCAAAACTGAACTAAAAAAAAAGCTACACTGGCCAAGCTTGCCCACTGATCCTCATAAGCCTTTTTATCAATGAGGCTTCTATTTTCTTAAATTTTCATTATTTTCCTTCATTTTCTGCCATATATGCAATCTATGACCTTTCACCTACCTTTTCTCCTAATTTCCATTATTTTCATAAATAAATGTGCCAAAAAAATTTCTTACCTTTTGAAAGCCTTTTCCATTCCCTTTTTCAATTTCCTTTAATGATAATAACCAAAATGAACACCGACTAGGATGTTTTTCCCACCATTCAGCTTGGAACATGTGTCTCATGACTTTAGCTCATCCCTCTTTAAAACCTATTTTGATACCAATTTGTTGGAAAGACCAAGGAAAACAAAAAATAAATAGACAAACATAAATTTATATTCATAAAATGTCTCACATACAATCAAACACAAAGCTGCGGCTCTTAGTTTTCACACGCGCTACAATGACCTAATCAACAGCATATAAAGCCCAAACTTACTAAATATGGAATTGAGATATTTCTAATGACGTGACTCAACTCCTTCATGCAAACTCACACTAAATTAGACTTTTTCAAATCAAACTAACTCACACTAACTCTCCATGCATTACATGCATACTAGAGTAATTTACTATTTCCAACATGTATGTGCAGAATAGTCTACTCACCATGACTTTGATGTGCAATTGGTGCTTAGTCCACCAACTTCCCAACTTATATTTAGTAGTGAAATATTTTGTAGTGTCATTTTAGTCACGAGATTTATAGTCATGCAATTTCATATGGGGCACTTGAATTTTTTTTTTCTCATTCTTTTGGTAAGGTTTTTATGGAACACCTGAATTTTATAGATTAAATAGCTTAAACTCAAGTTTTAAAATTTTTTATTAAATTTTGATTAAAATTAACTCATAAAAAAATAATTTATTATATAAGTTAGACTATATTTGATGATAACTATTATTATGTTATTTTAAAATTAATCAAAACATTAAAATTAAATTGGATTAACAAAATTCCTTTTAAATAATGTAATTCAAATTTATAATGTAATTAAAATTAAAATTAAAATACCAATTGCTTCCAATGTTGTTTATCATGAGTGATTGATTGAGATGAAAGAACAAGATGAATAGGTAAATTATTTTAATTCTTATTTGTTAAAAGTATGAATATTTTATTAGTAGTTTTATTTTTGAAGTTAAACATTTAGAAGAACTTACATAAAGATGTATTATTTTATAATTATGTGATATGATTTTTTTGTAGATTTAATTTTTTGAAAAATAAATTTATAAGAGGTTTTATTAAGTTGACATATGTTTTTTTAAAATAAAAATAAATTATGCTCTAAATAAAAAAATAATGTCCATTATAATAAAAAATTTGAAGATGTTGTAAATTAATTAGAAGTGAATCTTATCATTTCCAAAATTATTTCTATAGGAAATTTAAATAAACTATTTGAATATCTATGTTAACTAATTTATGTGGATAGGAAAGTTAAATAAACTATTTGAAGACCTATGTTAAGTTTTACCTAATTTATGTGGATATCAATTTCATATATATCTATATATAGGAAAAAAATTGTTAAAATAAAATATTTTAATGTTGTCTATAAACATATGTTCAATTTGGTTTATCAACAAAAATATTATAATATTATAATATAAATTAATATTGACATATATTTAAAAATATGTTAATAAATAGAAAACAATTTTAATTGCCACACAGACTGTCGTTTGTTCAAAGTCACCAAAAAAGCCATTTTAATTTACTATATAAAATATTTTAATATTATATATATATATTTAATTTTAAATATATATATAAAAAAAAAAAAATTATAATTCACATATTTATTTGATCATATATATTCCAGATAACATCCAAAAATGTAATTTAAATAGTGAAATACTACACCTTTTATTTTTACACTCTAAAACAGTATAATAAAAAATTTAAAAAATCTCCGATTAAAAGATTATTTCTATAACATTTAAACACCGTAAATTATCTAGCTAAATTCAAACCACAACCAATATGTCAACTCAGACTGGGCTCACTACCAATACAATACGAAATAATAATAATAATTTCCGCTTTTTTCCAATAATAAGAGCGCAGTGCAGGCCATTTTAAAAGGTTACGCAAAACTTTCTACTATCAGCATTATGCTAACATATCGTAAAATAGCATTATCGTGGTGTCTCGTGCTCACATATACGACTGCCATAACGAAGGATGAAGTTTTAAATTAGGAAACAGATTAATAATTCTCGTAGATTTTTATTTAGGAGAAGAATATATATATTTAATGTGTAACAACACGGTACTGAGAGAAATAATTATTTAAGTCCATCCATTGTTGGTACTGGATGGCACTATGAAATATTATTTTTTAAATCATGAATGACTTATTACTTTATAAAGGACCAGTACTCGATAGCTTTATAAAATATTTTTTCAGCACCTTTCTTCACATCTATAAGTAGGGCAGAAATTATGATGTATGACCTGTTTATATACAGAATTTTGATGGAAATATGGTTAAAATAAAATTTTAGGTATTTGATTATTAATTTGTAAAATTAAGAAATAAGTAAATTTAAATAAGTGAAAAATAAGTGAAAAATGAAATGATGTTGTTATAGATTTTTATAATTAAATCTATTAAGAAATAAATAAATTTAAATAAGTGAAAAATGAAATGATGTTTTAGAGATTTTTGTAATTAAATTTAATTTAAATAATGAAAAATTGTAATTAATAAAGTAATTATTTTTTTGAAATTAATTTTAAATTTAAATAATTATTTCATCAAATTAAATTTATTGGTGAAAAGATGAAGTTTTTTTCATTATTGTTTAATATTGAATTTTCCAAATTATTTACTTAAATCAATAAAAGAATATAAACATTATAGAACTATCTTAACCATATATCTAAGTTGAGTTATTTTATCAGAGCATATTAAACTGATTTTTTTGTTATTAATATATTTTTAAGTCTACCACAATATTAATTTATATTAACCCGAATGCGGGTGTCTTTACTAGCCCTTAACCATGGCATGCGCCATGACACCTAGAGGCAGGATGGAGCGCCGACGTCTGTACAAGGAGGCCTGTACAACGCTCAGACAGTTAATGCATCGAGTTAATGTTCTTGTTCTGCGACAAAGGAGGAGGGACGCTGCATTGAAGCCGAGCATGGCTACTCAGGCTCTGATACGAAAGGGGAGGAAAGCCCAAGGCCGTTCCCCCGTGTTGCGATTGCAGGTTACGCATTATATTGTCTTTGAAATGCTAGTTATGTTGCAGAACCAACCCATTGTTGCTTTAAGAGCACGGAGAGAGGGCTCTCTGTCTGCAAATTTTCAAGAGATTATTGAGTGTTTGGCAGCGTTACTGTTACACGCCATGCCGCGCAGTCGAGGGGTTCCTAGGCGTGGAGGAAGGTCTGGTACTCGCGTGGTTCTGGAAGACCTATACCCAATTGAGCCAATTGCTGCAGAGCCACCTTCGTCTCCCAGTTTGGAGTAGGAATGTCTTCTGCCTCAGGGCACCTACCAGACTTTCAGATTCAGATTTCCAAGCCGCCTTGTTAGACCTGAAGTGGTAGTCACTTTCACCGTCTTCATCTCTGAAGAAGAGCATGGCCGGTCAAATTCCAGTTCCCCTGCAGCTGAAATTGTCCAAGGCAGCGATATCCTCCTGGGTGATATGGAAGGCGTAGTGTATCGAACTCGGCGACACGCGGTTGCTCCATTTCAGCCTGCTCCGGCCCAGCAAGCTATACAAGAAGTCCTGATGCCGCCTAGCTCCAACGTGGAGATGGCAGTCTTCAGCTCCTGTGCTCCGATACAGGGAAACTCTGGTTACGCTGCCTCTGTGCAAGAGATCCTGCTGCCACCCAATACAAACATGGAGGTGGAGGTCTTCAGTGCACGTGCTCCGCCAGAACAAGGAGAGCCGATTCAGAACGAGGATGAGATGGTGATTTGGCTCGACTTGCCGAGCCCAGACAAAGGAAAGCAGGAGGCCTCTTTCGACCAGCCAGTCTAGTCCTCGGGTGCTCTGTTTTGTTTTTTTCTTTCTGTCATGGTAATGCAAATCGTGTTGTGTCTTTGGGTCCTTTTTTGTGTCCAACTCAGTCCTAGGGCTCGGTTAGGCCACTGCTGCAAGTCTCAGGACTCAGCAGTTTGTTATTTTTGTTTAATGGTTCATGATGTAAACTGGCTCTGTCCTGCCAGTAGATATGGAGTTTTTGTCAGCTTGAGTCCAGACTATATGACGTCCAGGAACTACAATGGGCTATGTTTTATGAATCGGTTAAAGCTTCTTCAGCTTGAGGACTGGCTTCGGTCTCCTCGCGGGATGTAAACCTCTGTACATATTTTCTTTTCTTTAATATAGCAGTAGTCTTTATGTAGAAAATATTAATTCATATTAAAATATTTTATTCATAACTTACATTGGATATTTTATTTTATACAACATTAAAATATCTTCTTTTAACTTTTTTTTGCTCTATATATAAAGTTGATAATTTTTTTTTGAAAAGTATAAAGTTTAAACATCTTATTGACATATTGTTGAGGCCTTCCGGAAAAATAACATTAAGAACAAAAGGTCTAGGCATTTTGAACCTCAATCTAGGTTCATCAACATATTTTTTTTATTCCAATTACTTTACATGAAATTATATCAGTTCATACGAACAACTAATTAAATATGATAGCATTTTTTTTCTTTTTATTTAAATAATATTTTTTTTTTAATTTAAGAGAGATAGACATACTTACACATCCCAGTGAAATTATATTATTTCATAAGAACAAATAATTAAATATGTATAGCATTTTTTTCTTTTTATTTAAATAATATTTTTTTAAGAGAGAGACATACTTACACGTCCCCTTCACAATAGGTTGTAGAATAAGCCTCTTTGCTCCATTAGAAATAGTTAGAAAAAACGTCACTTTAAGAATTTGGGTAGTCTAGAATTTAGATAGCCTAAGTTTAATATGTTCCCAAAACCTTGGAAAAAAAAATCAACTTAAATAATATTATAAAATAAATTATGAAAAATAAAAAATTATTTTATTGTATTATTAAAAATAAAAGTCATGAAAAATATAAAACTTATCCATTTATTTATTAATATTCTAAAATAAACCTTTATAAAAAAAAATTAAATTATTATTTTAAAAAATGTGAATTAGAAAAGCTAAATGTTTTTGATAATTTTTTTTTAACATTATAAATGATAAATTAATTTTATGATAGAAAAATATTTACGAAAGTGACAGATTACTTGATCAATAAAATAAAAATATTAATATTAATGATATATATAGATTACCAAGACTTCGGAGAGGGAGATCAAGGAGCGACGTGGATGAAGAGCTAAGGTTTCAAGTTTCTGCAATTATTGAACTCCATGGAGGGGCACAAAGGGGGATCTCCACTCCCTCCTATAGGCAGGCCGTGGCCAACCAAGGTAAGAAACCAATAGAAACTGTTAGAGGTCCTTCAGGAGAAGGGAAAAGGAACATGGAAGAGGATCAAGATTTAACCAAATCAAGGGAGGACAATAGCACAAAAGAAAATGAGGAAGAAGACAAGAAACAGGGAGCAGAAAATAAAGCGCAAAAGGGGCCATGTAAACCCAAGGCTGAGGTCACACCCAAAGTAGTTTTAAATGATCCTTCTTTGCAGGCGCATAGGGACCACATGCGGACCTATGCTATCATTTGTAAATTCATGGGATTATGGCCCACTGAAAAGGCATTACAAGCGTGGATTAAATACCACTGGAAACCAAAAGGAAGCATAGACCTATATCTGCGGTCAAAGGGTTTCTTCACGGTGGTCTTTACAAATATTGATGACAAAGACATGGTGCTTGAAGGCGGGCCCTACTTCTATGCAGTAGCAGGCCTCTACATGCGGTCTTGGATGATGAATTTTGTCCCGAAGCGAGAGACTTTCACTTTGGTCCCGATCTGGGTAAGACTCTACTCCCTACTTCTTGATTACTGGCAAACAAAATCGTTATCTGCCATAGGAAACAAATTTAGGCGTTTTGTCAAACCTTGTGAGGCCACCAGAAGGGGAAAATACACTTCCTTCGCACAAATATGTGTGGAGATGGATCTGTCTAGAGCTCTACCGGATGAGGTCATCTTGGACGTTTTTTTATGAAGAATGGGTGCAAATAGTAGATTATGAACATATTCCTTTCAAATGTCGCAGGTGCCATGAGCATGGGCACCTATTTAGAGACTGCCCTCTCAGTAAAATAGAGAACATAAGTACAGCTACCACAATGAAATATATTGAAAGCTTTCACAAAGTGGGATATAGAGGAAAGGGGGCAAAAGGGGACCAAAGAAACATCAAACAAAATGGCAACAAGCCAGTCTGAACAGGTTCCAAGTACTCAAAGAAGAGGAAGAGATAACAAAAGTAGATCAAGCAATGAAAGGAAGCCTAGGGGAGAAGGAGAAAGAAGAAGATAGTGAACAAACACAAGATATTAATAAACAAAAAGAAACTATGTTGAGCGATGGAGAACTGGAGATGGACCAAGAAATGACCCAAAGTGAGATGGAAATGGAGGATCATGAACTACAAGAGATTCTTGATAGAGAACACCTAGATCTGAAAGGGTTCTTGAAACAGGGGACCATGGGAGGAGTAGACTCATTACCTCAAGAAGAGTTCAATAGGGTACAGTAGATGTTCCTATGGAAAACTCAGGCTAAAGGGCTGGAAAGGCAAAGAAACAATGAAAGGCAGGGAAACAAAGGTGTGAAAACTATTAAAACCACACCAGGATTAGCTCTTTGAAACCCAGGAAAGAAAAGAGGCAGAAAAAATCAGAACGAGATATTGACGAAATGTGGAAAGCTAATGATAGATTCAGGTAAGATGAAAGACCTAACCAACTACTCCTTTACAAATATTTAATAATGAAGTTCACATCTTGGAATATCAGAGGTCTAGGTAGTAAAATAAAACAAAGAATACTTAGCAATAGAATGAAACAAGAAGCTCCGGATATGATATTTATCCAAGAAACTAAATGTTCCATTCAAAAAATAAAAGAAATTCACAACAAATGGCTGAATAGATTTAAGTTTCTAGAAGTCAAAGCAGATAATACAGCAGGGGTCATACTCACTCTTTGGAACCCCAAAAAGATTGGAATAATAGATGCTGAGGCATCTAGGAATTATTTATCAGTGCTTATTCAACCTATGGGAGATAAGGAGACTTATCTGGTCACGAATTTTTATGGCCCTAAAAGAATGGATGATAAACTCAGGTTTCTAGATTCTCTTGTGGATCTAAGAAATAGACATGCAGGAGTACCATGGATCATGGGTGGGGACTTCATCAAGATCAAATCACTTTGGGATAAAAAAGGGGGAACCAAAACTTTAAGCAAAGACTCTACATCATTTCAAACTTTTATAGATAATATGAAGCTAATTGACACTGATATGAGTAATGGCCTCTTTACTTGGAACAATAAAATAGGAGGAGAGTCTCAAGTAGCCTCAAAGTTAGACATATTCATAATCTCATAGGACCTTATGCTCATTGATAAGGAAATGATAGCGAGAATTCTCCCCTTTGGAGGCTCGGACCGTTGGCCTATTCAGCTTGAGGTTCAGGGCATTGGTACGCCCAAGAACAAACCTTTTAGATTTGATAACATTTGGCTCACCCACCCAAATTTCATCATCAACATTGCAAAATGGTGGACAGAAGATCTATATATTCAGGGTACAAGAAAGTTTTTGCTACACAAAAGACTAAAGCACATCAAGCTCAGACTTAAAGACTGGAACAAGAATGAATTTGGCAATATTTTGAAGCGAAAAACGTTGTTGAAGACAAAATGCAGGAACTCAATCAAGCCCTTATCACGGATGGCTTTGATAAAGTCAGAAATGATCAAGTCACCAAACATCAAGACTGGGAGAATTTATGTAAACAAGAGGAAATATTTTGGAGACAAAAATCTAGAGTTCAATTGCTAAAAGAAGGGGAGCGAAACACTAGATCTTTCCATAGATCCACCATGGGAACAGATCTCATAATAGGATCTCTTCAATCAAGGACGATGGAGGTCATCTACTCAATTCCCATGAAGATATAGAAATTGTGTTATTTCATCACTTTCGAGATATAACAAAGGATACCATTTCAGATAGAGAACATTTTATCAGGGACTTAACAAGGCATATACCTAGGCTTGTAACAAGAGAGGAAAATTTCAATCTTAATAGGCTAGTGACTGAAGAGGAGGTTAGTTAGGTCATCAAATAAATTCAGAATGGTAAAGCACCAGGCCCTCATTGTTTCAATGTGGATTTCTTTAAATCTTGCTGGAACATTGTTACACAAGATATTCTGAATGTAGTGGAGGATTCCAGGATGAATAGAACCATTTTGAAGGTGCTCAATACTTCTTGCACCTCTTGATCCCCAAACAGGACAATGCTCAGACTCCAGAAAATTTTAGACCCATAGCTTTGTGCAATGTGGTGTACAAGATAATATCCAAGGTTGTTGCAAATAGACTCAAACCACTTCTTCCTACTCTAGTTTATGTGGAGCAATCTGGATATGTGGAGGGCAAACAAATTCTCAATAACATCATTCAAGCGCATGAAGTAGTGCACTCATTGTTAAGCAATATGAAGGCTGGCATGATTATGCAATTGGACCTAGCCAAAGCTTACGATAAGTTGAATTGGACCTATATCAGGAAGGTCCTTATAGCCTTTGGGTTTGATCATAACTAGGTAAGATGGGTCATGGCCCTGGTAACTTCTCCCAGCTTTTCAATTATAGTCAATGGTTCTCCTTCCAAGACTTTTACTCCTTCAAGAGGCCTCAGGCAGGGAGATCCTCTCTCTCCCTTTCTCTTCATCCTCATGATGGAAGGACTTGGTTGGTCTATCAAGCATGCGAAAGAAGTTGGTAATATCAAGGGTCTCCAACTTTCTGAGATTGGACAGGCTTTGACCCATCAATAATTTGTTGATGATACTATGCTGCAGGGAATCCATATGGTCAAAGAAGCACTAGCTTATAAACAAATCCTTGTGACTTTGCCATGGCTACAAGTATGGAAGTTAATCTCTCCAAATCTAAGATTTTTTCTTTAATACCAATATTTCTATTTAGAGAAATATCTCTAGAATTCTTGGCTTTCAAAGGGATGTCCTTCCTTCCAAATACTTGGGAGTTCCTCTAATTGATAAACCTTTTCACAAGAGCATTTGGGAGCCGGTGATTAATAAGATGTAGGATAAAATTAGAAAATGGACTATTAGATCTTTAAACTTGGCTGGTCGGTTAGTGCTTACAAAAGTTGTACTTCAATCAATCCCCGTCTTCATGCTATCATCCCTTCTAGCTCCAAAGTAAGTTTTGCAACAATTTAGAACCATTCAAAGAGACTTTCTTTGGGGTAAAGGGGAGGAGAGAAAGAAATGGGCCCTGGTAGCCTGGGATAAGATTTGAAAACCTATAAACCATGGGGGTATTGGATTGGATGATCCAAAAGTACTAAGCAAAGTTTTAAGGGAAAAATTATGGTGGCGTTGGGTAAAATATCCAAAGGCTCAGTGGGCTAGTATCTGGAAAGAAAAATATGCCAACACTTGGCAAGATAATGATCACATAAGGATGACTGACATCATAAAAGGCTCACACATCTGGAATAAGGAATGGGAGAATAGAGGTTAGTACAAAAAAATAGCTTCTGGTAAATCAGAAAGGGAGATCTTCCTTTGTTTTGGGAGGATAAATGGCAACAAGAACCTACACTATTAATAGAGGACGTTTTGGACCTTAAGAAAGAAACTGATACCAAAGGGTTACTTAGGGTAAAAGATTTTTGGGATCAAACCAATAGTGAAGGAAAATGGGGAACCTGGAAGAATATAGAGTACAGGGATGATAACCCCTTGAAAGCAAAAGCTGAGGCACTTCTGAAAATTTTGTACCAAAGGAAAATTTTAGTGACAGGGGGGCAGGACCAACTTAGATCGGGCAACAATAATGAAGGTACCTTCAATCTTAAGGAGGAAAAATGTATACTCCTTGAGCTAGACTCTAGTGTACCGAACAGGGTTTGGCAGAGCCTATGGAGGCATTAAGGATGGATGAAGATCAAACTCTTCATGTGGCTAGTACATCATAAGAAAATTCTGACTTGGGAAAACATTTGGAAGAAGGGTGTTCTGGGTCATTCCAGATGCCAGCTCTGTGAAGCCCAAGAGGAAACAATGGAGCAGCTTCTCAATAATTGCATTTTCACCTACAGGTTGTGGGATACTTTTGCCACTATTTTCCAATAGACAGACAGGGATAAAGGAAGCATTAACAACAACCTAAATAACTGGAGATGAAACTTCTCTGATTATGAATTTCTTTGCTCAGCTTGGGCATTAACGCTAAGTTTCATAATATGGAATGTCTGGAAAGAAAGGAACAACAGAATCTTCAAAAATGAAAAGAGTTCCTCCCAACGCATTTTTGACAAGATCTTAAGACAGCTTAAGGAGATAGTAGGTACTATAGTGCGAACTTCCCCAAAGGATCCACCTTCAGAAGCTGAAATGAAAATACTTCTTCAGTTGGGTATGCAGGGGCTTATACCACAGGGCTTGGATAGGAAGGTAATGAGACTAGACACTAAGCAAGATTACTGGCATCCTCCCCCTCACGGTTTTTTGAAATACAACAATCTTGGCATCCTCCCCCTCAGGTTTTTTGAAATACAACATTAATGGGGCCTCAAAAGGCAACCCGTGTATTGCTGGCTTTGGAGGGGTGTTAAGGGATGAAAATGGTTGCATCCTTTTTATTTTCCATTGCCATTTGGGAAGAGCCACTAACAATATGGTGGAATTAATGGCACTTGAGCAATGTTTAGAATTCTTGAAGTAGGATAATCTCCAGAATATAATAGTTGAAGCTGATTCTGAGTTAATCATTAACTTGGTCAAGAGAATCAGCTGGGGCACGGATCCGGAAAAAGTCTCAAAACACTGGATGCTGCTTCAGGTCTTTCAACGGATTCAGCTTCACCTCTAGTGCTTACATACCATGAGTTTTTCCCATGTGCGAAGGACAACTAATAAATTGGCGGACATTTTTTCCAATCAAGGGGTGCTCTGCACCAAAATCAGGGTCGAGTTGAGATGGCAAGAGATGCCTCAGAATAGATTAAAGTCGCATTGTCACGATCAGGCAGATGAGGACAGAGTGGTGTTTCGAAACAAAGCCATAGAGACACGGTCTAGTTGATGTGGATTCATTATGAAGTGTTATTTCCGAAGTGAGGTCATATTAGGGATGCAGGTCACTGTCGGTCTCCTCAACCCTGGTAAGTACAAACACAAAAGTCTCAGGTGGCAGTTGCTCGACAGACGTTGTTTCTCGAATGGATGGCTAGACGAATGGATCTTCATCTTCCTTTGGTTAATTCGCCCGAGGAGATGGGATGGTGCGAGGGGCTGGAGTCCAGGATTTCTCGGCAGACTCAAAACCCTCGTATTTCTTTCTATGGTGGCAATACCGCTCTCGGGTGGTTTTTTGTTTTTCGCATTCCCTTCAAGCTGGAAACGGTATTTCAAACTTGAGAGTGATTCCACTCACCAAGCAACACGTGGCCAAGGGAGGGTAGGAAATACCGCCCTCATCGTGAGGTAATTCTTGGTGCTTTTGGCTCATGCGATATGATCCTCAGCCATTGGATCAAGCAAGATGAATCTATGGTCAAGAATAAGCGAGCATGTTGGTGGGTCCAGGTCGTTTATCGTGCGGTAATTCTCCGTGCTTTTTGGTCTTGCGATATTATCCTCCGCCGTTGGATCTGGCGAGGAGAATCGATGGTTAAGGAAAAGTATGCAGGTCCAGGTGAGGGTTATCTTCCGTGCTTGTTTCGCTTCATGGTGAGAATCGGTGGATTTCGGGCGAAATACATGCTCGAGGGTTATCCCCCCATTCGGACTCGAAATCCTTTTAGAGTGGTCCCTATTTCCTCATCGGGTCCGATTCTAATTTTAAAGTGCTTGCTTGTTTTCACCCTGATTTGAGCCTCGTCCGTCAGATCTCTGAGGGGGGATCGAACGGTCTCGGATTTTGTTTGTATTTCGAGGGTTTTGTAGTCATGTTTGTGGGCCCTTGGCTCGGTTTTTAAGCCTTTAGCTCGGTGCCCTAGGCTTTAAGCGGATAGTTATTTCTTTGGCCCACAGTTCCTTTGGGACTGTTTTATTTTATGTAATTTGTTTTCTGATTTAATGAAATAGAAGGTACGACTCTTGCTTTAGCAAAATAAATATATATATACATATATATATATATATATATATTACCAAAAATATTTAAGATCAAATAATTTCTTCAATTTTAAGGGATTGAAAAATTTTGGTTTCCATATTTTTAAAATTTTAAATTGAAATCATCATTAATTGCTTTCTCAAATTTAACCCTTTTTTAATTTAAAAAATATAAGGTAATTACTTATTTATATATTTTACAAAAATGTTTTTATTTAAAAAATTTTATATATATATATAGATTTTGAAAAATATTCAACAGTTATGAATATTTATTTTTTTCTATAATATATTTTGTATTCTTTTAATTTAATTTCTTCGAAACATTTATATTTCTCTGCTCTATAATATTTGTGACCTTGTCATTAAACCCTAAAAATATATGAATAATCTTCAATATTATCCCGATTCCATATCCACCTTTTAATCTAAACATTTTTTTAATAATTTCATAAATTTGGTTTTTATATCCATTTTTTTAATCATTTGGTAAATTTGTTTTTTATATTCCAATTCTCGTTCAAGACCACTCTTATTCGAAACTTTTATTTCTTATTACTCTATACAAGGTAGGTTAAAACATCATCTTGGTCGTGGTTAGCGAGTACACAGGAAAAGAGAATTTTCATCCGCTGATCTTTTCAGACTAGTTGTTATGTTACGATGCCATTAGTTGTCACTGTGATTTATAGTGCCTAGCTGTCTATTTCAACATAACTTATTTACATATGTGGATAACCTTTTGACAACATAACTTATTTACATATGTGGATAACCTTTTGACTTAAATATAAAGTCGTAAAAATTAAAATTAGTATAAACGTTATTTTATTTTATTTTTAAAAGTTTCTGACGCTCTGCATGTGCAATAACCCGACATCATTCGAATAGCCAATAAATATATAGTCTCTTGGCGCGGTAATGCGTCGCAGATGGAAACGCGGAAAAACTCTGAAAGGGACTGTCACTGAAAATAAACTCACGTGAAGAAGTAACCACTTGTACACTGATTTCAGAATTCGAGAAAATGTTATGGACATTTACCAACTTTACTTTGAAATTCATTTAAATAAGAAAACAATGTCCAGGAATGTCATATGACAGCTAACCCGCTCTACAAGATTTTTAAATACCACATTGCATCCGGAAACTTCTAACCGAATATCTCCGTGCCCTAAAAAGCTCTCGATTGCTATAAATATCAATCATCTGTGACAATCTTATACGACCCAGTTCGGCTTTTCGATCTCTTTACCGCCGAAAAAGGATGGGTATTCTTGCAGGGATGTCTTTCATCTCCAAGTTATTGCTTGTTTTGATTGCTGGCAGCATTTGTGCTGCAAACCCATCAGCTGCTTCATACTATAAATCCCCACCTCCGAAGCCATACCTTTACAAATCTCCTCCTCCTCCATCTCACATTCCATCTCCAGTCCACTATAAGCCGCCCCCTGCTCCCACACCCAAGCCCCCAGTAGTGGAGAAACCACCGCCCGTGTATAGCAAACCTCCTCCTAAGGCGGTACCAGTTTCTCCTCCATACAAGTACAAATCTCCACCTCCTCCCAAACCAATTCCTGCTCCATATGCCAAGCCTCCACCAGTCCACAAGCCCCTTCCTCCTCCTTCACCACCAAAATCATGGCCAACTCCTGTCCCTCCCCACCATGAACACCACAAGCACCACAAACACCATAAACCTTCTCCAGCGACCAAACCACCGAAAGCTGCACCATCCCCACCAGAAAAACCATACGGATACAAATCTCCACCTCCCCCAGCATACGTAGTAAGCCCTACTCCTCCCAAAGCAGTACCTACATTTCCTCCACCGCATCCCAAACCACCAGTCTACCCCTCACCACCTGCACATCACTACTCGTACAAGTCGCCTCCTCCGCCGCCATATTAGAATCTGCAAAGAGTACTGAGAAGGTACGTTATTGCTGTTTATAAGCATTATCTGATAGATCTTCTTCAATATTTTTTCCTTGATATATGGTTTAATGCCATTCTGTGGAATGTTTGTGTCCGTCAGGGTTGATTAATTATTTGAAACAAGTTTCTAGGGTTTACTGCTATTAGTAGAGATTGTTGTTTGAGTTATATTTATATGTTTCTTGATATATATGGATTAACTGCATTGCAGTCGTGTATCTACTTGCAGGTGAATAGAGATTTAGAGGGACACCATGAAGAAGATGGATCTATCATGTTTTTACCAGCAGACGCTGTTCTGCAGCTGAGAGTGCTGAGCTGGATCTCCACCTGAACTTTGCCTTGTTCTAAAAAATGATGTCATTTTGCTATTTCTGTAATAAAATCGTTTGACAGTGTGAGAGTTATAAAATCTTGTGACGGTGTGAGGAAATATGTATATTTCATTTCAGCGGCCAAAGAGTTTTGTATTTTATTGATTTAAGTAAAAGGGTTTACGGTATGGAAATCTCAAGGAAAAAGATCAAAAAGGTTTAGGGTATGGAAATCTCAAGGAAAAAAATCCCTAAAATAAAACAGAGTGACGTATACTTGATTCAAAGCAAAGGTTCGCTCATATCCTCCAACGGGCCTTGTTTTCCATTTTCAAGCGCAAGCTAATATTTACTTATAATATTGGCTGTTAACTGAAAATATAAATGGGGAAAATAATTACACTTAATTTTAAGTCAAATCAAGATCAGATAATTACCCCAGTGACGGAGACGGAGATGGAGAATCTAAGTTTTAGTGACTACACCATGCATCACATTACTATTAAAGAATAACAGTCAAACAATTATGCAATATGGCAGTGTAAACTTAAAAACAATTTAATATGAGTGAGTACAGACTGAAAGTAAATTTGAAATTGTAAAGCGTATTCTCCCACGACTCGCAATGCCACGTGATGTTATTGAATAACCAAATGCATTCTTCACGTATGCCAAATGCTTTAACACATTTGCAGTTTTATCAACATGACCATAACAAAAAGGACACGTAAAAAGTTAGCATTAAAATACCTTTATGTTATTTTTATTTTTTAAAATTAAATATAAAATTTAATTTGATTCAAAATAAGTGGTTGCAGTGGAAGTGGAAGTGGAAGTGGAAGTGGAAGTGGAAGTTGAGGTACAATTTTCGATAATAGTATTTGTTTATTAGTGCATCTGTCACATTGAAGATTTTGGTAGAGGTTTTTCGAATCAGCAAGTGTGATTCATTTTCAGGACATGAAGATCACACTTGCTGGTTCTAAATGGGTCAACCAAAATCTTCAATGTGAGTTTTCCGAAAAATATTTTATACATTATTTTGATTCAATTTTAATATATTTAATCTAAAAATGTAATTGTTTGAGGTTAGAGTTTTTGCTTTGAAATAACTTTCATTAATTTCGTAACTATGTTATGAACATATTTTTCATACATAAATTAAAATATGCTTTATTATGTTTCTATATATTACAACTAAGATGTATGGAAGATTTGAGTTGCATTATCAAAACATATATTACACCACTTAATATGTGTAAGACAAACATTATATTGAGAGTCTTTGAACTTAAATGCTCAGGAAGGGAATTATAATATCGGTAGTGAATGCCAATCAAGCTAAGAACTTGATTAGATCAATTATGAAGTAAGATATGCTTTTGAGATAAAATCAATAATAAAATGAACTGGCACTAGTAAATATATCTCTAGAGGAAAAACCATATTTTTTAAGCATGCAAACAAATGTTTTAAGAACCTGAAGTTTAAGATATAAGAGGGATATGGAGCATGAGATACAATTGTTTTATAGTTCTCTATTCTAAAACACAAGATTGTTCAATAATCAGTATTACAAGAAGATTAAGTGTAGATATACTTGTATTTATTGTTGGGATAGGGAGTAGTTTAACCAAAAATATCACCTTATTATTCATGTATTGTCATAGTGCCCCAAAAAGATGGCATATGGGGAATGTGCATTAATCACAAGCTATTATGAAGATCACCCACAAGAATCAATTCCTTTTCTCTTTAGTTTTCCCCTAGTAGCAAAGGGGCCTAGCACATGTCTAACTAGCTAAATTGGTTTCAATGAAAGTTAATAGGCTATTGTTGATGACTTACCAGATTATTTATAGTTTGATAAATACTTCATCAAACTCTATTTGAAACAAGGATACCAAAAAGTAAGAGACTTGGAAAACTTGAGACATAGCTTATATGAGTGGTTGAAAATGGTTCTTGGTGTATGTATTGCAACAAATAGGTTTGTGTGCATAATGAATAATTGATTTATATTCTTTTACAGATAAATTTGCTATATTTTAGTTGGATTGTATATTAATCCTAGGCTTACATAGAAAGATCATATCTCACTATTGATGAAACTGCTAGAGACTTTGATAATGCACTTAACCTATTAGAAAAATATGTTAAGAAATATGAACCTTCATGACAATCCATAATGTTTGTGATTAATGAAATAAAACTTAGTATAAATCCTAAAATGATGTAATCAAATAATAAAATCCTACTAATGATATTAACACAGTTAGAGATTTTATGAGAATGGCACATTACTTTCCCATGTTTCTAGTATCCCTTTTTCCTATGTTTGCACCACTAGAAAATTAACGAATAAATATCCTCACATTTGTCAATTTTACACTAATAAATCTGCAAATTTTGCAAATGCAAATTTGCAACACAGTTAGAGATTTTATGAGAATGGCACATTACTTTCCCATGTTTCTAGCATCCCTTTTTCCTATGTTTACACCACTAGAAAATTAACGAATAAATATCCTCACATTTTTCAATTTTACACTAATAAATCTGCAAATTTTGCAAAAAAAAATCTTTATAGTAAATATAAAAATAAGCGAGTGATTTATCAAATTAATATTAATAAACAAAAAAATTATTTACTATGATTGTGAATCGTTCCATAAATTATTACTTATCCATTGTTGATAAAAAAAAGGCCATTTAGTTCCTATCATTGTGAATCGTTCCCTGAATTAGTTATGAATTGTTTCGTGGATTAGTTTTGAACTGCCCTACGTTTGATGAGCAACTCCATGTTCTATGATAATAAGCATCAAAGGAATAAGACCCTAATGGAATAATATTTCAGTCAGTAATTCCCTTTTTAAGGATCATCATTTTGAATGTTTTTCACATTTACTTTTTAATTTGATACATGGATAAAATGGAGAAACGAAAGAGGATTCGAGGGAAAAAGCAGCAAGAAAGAATGATAAAGGTAATGAAACTCATTTGCAATTTTAATTTGACACATTTAATGAAAGTCATTGAAAAAGGTAAGATAACTCATTTGCAATTTTAATTTGACACATATTAAATGATATATATTTGGAAAAACGCTCTTTAAATTCTTTAGGGAGAGGATTGGTTAAACATTTGGTTGAGATAAATAATGGATTGATGTTTGATATATATTTGAAAAAACGCTCTTTAAATTTTTTAGGGAGAGGGTTGGTTAAACATTGGGTTGAGATAAATAATGGATTGATGTTTGAAGTTAGTGGTTATCTTATTTCCTTGCCAGTGAAATTTGATAAGAGATTTTTTTAGTAAGGCCAAAAACATTTCCTAATCAACCTTCTAAGTGTATATTTAAATAAATAATCATTAGAGTTGTAAAATCTATTAATTATCTGAGTGTGTATTTAAATAATAATTTAAATTGTAAAATCTATTAAATTTAATGGGGTATTTGAAATTCCTATGCCTAGTCTGGTGGAAAGGAAAGGAAACAAAATACGAATTTACACACAAAACACGAGCTACGGCTATTCTGTTGACCACACAAAACATGATTCTTACAATGAACCAAGTGAAGAGTATTTATGCTTTTCCAACTAGCGACTTGCCTAAAATATCTTGACATGCATCCACATGCAACCATACACTAAAAGTCGTCTATCACTTAACTTACTTGATTCAACACTCAATCATTCAGTTAACTGACTCTCTATTTTTAGCTAACTCCACATGTGGGAGCAATTACTATTATGAACATATGACTCAACATAATTCAACATGACTCAAGTATCACTCAAACATGCCTGTTGGTCTATGACTTACATAATTCAATATCATGTCTCAGCTAGGCTTACAATGACTCAAGACTTTCACAATTTTGCATTTTCTTTTTCTCTTCTTCCAAATTTTAAGTCCTTGAAATTTCTTCATTCTCTGTTGCGCTTCCCTGTTGTAGGCTCCATATTCATTTACTTATTGTTGCTGCAATTTTTCTTTGACTTTTTTTGAATCTGTGTTGAAACACAATTTGATCTTGTCTACTACATCTTCCTCTTCAAATATTCGTTCAACCATGCACTGCTGCCACAACATTGCATCTTCAAACTGTCTTCTTTGCTCTGCTTCTTGCACTTCATATTCGTGACTTTCTTTTTGCCATATTTATTGATAGATCTCTTCTTGGTTCCAATGCTGAAAAATTGTTTCAATACATTTATCTTTGTCTTTAGAAACATCCATATCATTTTTTTCACTTTCATCATCATGTACTGCTATTTTTTTGTAATTTTCACACTCATGATCAGTATTCACCATTTCATTCAATTCTTTTATTCTAGCTGCTGCTTTAAGACTCGCTTCAATTTGTTCTATTGGTTTCTGAATCCATTCTTCAATGAGCTTCAAATCTGCATCAAACTTATTAACAACCTTGCCTTCAACTTATTTTCCCATGCTATTCTCAACACATGCATATTCAAAAGCAATGTTAAAAACATTTTTTTATGCGCTTCAGTAAAAAATTCCTGCGCTACCTCTTCCTTCTTTTCAACTGCATGGAATTTGTCTTCCAATATTATGCTTTTAGTTGATATTCTCATAAAAAGCACTTCAATCACTTTATCTTGTTCTTGATCATCAACTGCTACTAGATGACATACTGCTTCAGGAGCAGTTCCCACTGCTTCATTCTTGCTGCTACAGTGGCAGCTTCAACCTTCAATGTTTCATCAAACATTGCGCTTTCCATATTGCTATAACCAATATCTATTTCAAAAAAGAAACCACACATAACATCAACATAATGTTCATCCACACTATGGTGGGATATCCAAGCATGCATGTGCTCATTGTCAATTTCATTGACAATTTCAACTTCACCAAATCCATCAACTGTCGCTGGATTAACCAATTCACATATAACTTTGCCGTCATCATCCACATGTGTCTCATCATAGTGGGATTCACCATCATCTGTATCATCCACATTACAGTGGATTCCTTGAGCATTTATTTGCTTTTGCTCTATTTTAGACACATAGGCTTCAACTTCTCTCTCTAAAATCTTTGTTGCATCCTTTTCATCCATATGCATGCTTGCATAATGGGTTTCAATTTTATAGTGTTGACAACCATCATCCACTTTTGAGTGGGATTCTCCAAGCTAGTTTTCCTCTCAGAGTCTTGCTCATTACTCTAAGATCTGTGGCTGACTTCTTTGCTTGTGACATAACCTATTGTTGCATGTCACTCTCCCTTGCACCAAACACAACTTCTAGGAATTTCCATGCTTCCTAGGAAGTTGTAGCTTTTGCTACCCTACACAAACAATTCTCATCCAATGCTTGTTTTTACAAAATTCAAGGCTAAAACATCACCTACTGCATCATATGGGTTATTAGATTCGTACTCAGTTAAATCTCTACCTCGAAAAAAAGTTAACATCTTGATAACCCAATGATCAAGATATTCACCTGTAGACATAGGAGGTGGTAGCAAATCAAAGCTACACCAATGACCCTTGATTTTTTCTTTGTCTTCTGCTAGACTTCTCATGCAGCTTGAACCTCTCTAACCATGGAAATGATCTTTGTCTCTTCTTTTCGATTTCTTTTCTTAATATGCTTCAATCACACTTTCCCATGGTTATTCCTCTGTTTCATAACTCGGTCGCTGATTGCATGAGGTTGTCTTCCATATCGCCCCTCCAAAAATATGATTTTCAACATATGCCCCCTAAAACACAACCTTCACCAGAAAACAATTATCATACTTTAAAAAACACCAAAAAAATCACAAATAAATAAACTTTTACAAAATCCTAAATTCACTTTCCAATTTTTTTTTAATCAAATAAATAAATCACTCTTTTCAAAACCTTTAAGATCTTTTCAAATCTCTTCCCGGAAATAAAAACGTGCTTCATAATGCGGCTCCACATATATACGTATATAACTTACATTTTAACCCCGTGTTTTTGACTTGGCCCTTTGAAACTAAAACACCACTTTAAAAGGAAAACCCACTTTAAAAATTATATGCTCTCTCAAAAGAAAATCGCATTTGCCCAGGTGGTCCTCGGCCCTTAAAAAAATCCTTTTCAAAATATATATATATATATATTCAAACTTTTGAACTTGCGGACAGGACTTTAAAAAAAAAAATACACGTCTACGCGCACTTTAAGACTTTGTCCAAGTGTCTACTAACACTCTTCACATTATCTGTGCACTGCTCACAACGACGATGAAGTGTTGACTAACGTTCTTCACATTGCCTATGCACTGCTCACAACAACGATGAAGTGTTGACTAACGTTCTTCACATTCCCTGTACTGCTCACAACAACGACCAGTGTCTTTCGATACAACGGGGATTCACTGTGGTGGCAGCAACATAGGCTACGACTCATGTAGGAGGTCCCTCACGACTCTCTAGCACGCTTTTTATTTGACGATGCTGCGAGGGTGGTTGACAACAGCTGGGGTTGCTCACGGGTCCTGCAACTAACAGTAACGAATTTTCTCTCGAGTGGCTATGCAATCTGGGGCTGCTGCAACACACTAAGATATTCTGGTTTTAATTTACCTCTGATATTAAGTTGTTAGAAAGGCAGAGGAGACCAAACAGAATTTACACACAAAACATAGCTGCGACTTTTTTCGGCACAAGGAAGTTCCACAAAATTAAACATTGATCTCTGCAATTTTGGTTTCGCTACATGCATTCATAAATGATACTGAATTTTCTTTCATAATAATATTAATATTTTTTAGTAATTGATAAAATTTATTGTTAAATAAATTTGATTTGCTCATAAAATTAGATTAATTTTATTTATATTTATGTTTTTTAGGTTTATAATTTTTTAATTAAATCTTTGGTTGTTAGTAGAAAACTTAAGGATAGGCAGAGGAAGCTTCTTCTGCATAATGAAAAGTTCACATAAGAAAATTTTGCACAATGAAACATGGATTCTTGGAACTCTCACTTCCCTACATGCATTCATTAAAAGATTATGATTACAAAAACAATCTATATTTCTTAAATGCACTTTGACAAGTTAAATTTTTAATTATTAAATAAATATTTAAAACTTCCATAGCATTTTATATATGTGCAGAGGGAATATGTATATACATAGTTTAGCACGAGTTCATTAAATTCTCATATTTTTAAGAAAATAAAATGTACACGTGTATAATTAAATTAATTACAAAGATTAATTTAGCATTGATTATTGCGAAATGAAATATGTAGTTTTTCACAATGATTTGAAAAATAAATTCTTATTTTCTTTAAGAAAATAAAATGTAAACTTGTATAACTAAATTAATTACAAAGATTAGTTCAGCATTGACTATTGCAAAATGAAATTTGAAGTTTTCCACAATGATTTGAAAAATAAAACTGATAGTTTAATGTATTATGAGATCATGTTTTCAATTTCAACAAAATACTTTATTGTATCCTAAGTCCTTGTCATATTTAGAAATTAATAAAATTTATTATTAAATCAATTTGATTTGGTTATAGTCACTGTTTCAGTATACTTAGCTTTCCTTATGCAAATCTTTCACTCTGTAGAGAAAGCTTCCTCTGCACAATGAAATCTTTCATTATAAGCTCCGCACATGGAAACTCCACACAATAAAACATTGATCAATGCAACTATGGCTTCACTACATAAATTCATAAACGACACTGATTTTTCTTTCATAATAATATTAATTATTTTTAACAATTGATAAAATTTATTATTAAATCAATTTGATTTAGTCATAAAAGTAAATTCATTTAATTTATATTTATGATTTTTAGATTTATAGTTTTTTAATGAAATATTTCATTGTGTGAAAGATAAAATTTGTTATTAAATATATTTGATTTGGTCATAATCTAATTTAATTTATATTTATGATTTTGAGGTTTATAATTTCATGAGCAAAGCTTTCCTTGTGCACAATGAAAGCTTTCATTATAAGCTTCGTACAATGAAAACTCAACATAATCAACATAAGAAAGATTTGTACATTGAAAAATTGATCCCTGCAACTGTAGTTTCTCTACACGCTTTTATAAATGACAGTGAATTTTCTTTCATAATAATATTAATTTTTTTAACAATTGCTAAAATTTATTGTTAAATAAATTTGATTTGGTCATAACGTTAAATTAATTTAATTTATATTTAAAAATTTTAGGTTTATAGTTTTTTTTAATGAAAGCTTTTGTTGTGCAGAGGAATGAAATATTTCATGAAAGCTGCAAATAAGTAAAACTCCATACATTGAACTTTTTTGAATTAAAATAGCCATAAGATTCCTCTGCACCATGAAACATTGATCCTTGTAAATCTGGCTTCGCTTCCCTTTATCTGATTTCTAAACTCGTTGAGTAACCCTTCCTCATCAATAATAAATAATAGTTATAATAAATAAAATAAATCATAATATTAAAGTGATAATCTGATCACATCATCATTTTAATTTTACCATCATAATTATAATACCCACCCATGGTACTTATCCATGGATTTTGTAAGCCATGGTATTTACCCATGGTAATGTAATTTCATATATTTATTATATTTGGGTATGGTATTCACCCATGGATTTTGTAAAACATGATATTTACCCATGGTATTTGAAATGTAATAAGAGGCATGGCTCTGGCTGAAAGATCCCTGTAAAACGTATAAATATGGGACTGGAGTTAGGCAATTATTTTTCCATGTAGTCTTATGCTATATATTTCCCATTGAACAAAAATAGTTCCATGATTTTTATGTTGTCTTATTCTAAAATATTTCTCTTACCCAATGTGTCATATTCCTAACTATTTTTACATTGTGATATATTTATTTATTATATGTTAAGTTTCATTTCTTAAAAAACTTGGATTTCACCAACACTAATTCATGAGGGCTCATGAGAACTCTACAGTTAAGTGCATTTGGGATAGAATAGTATTGTGATGCAGATGGGTGACCTGCTAGGAAACTTTTAGTTCTTATTATTTTGCCACTTTCTTTTGTCTCATTCCTCATACTATTCCCATCAAGAGTAAAGAAATATTTTTGTCATAATGTAGTCTTATCCTATATTTTTCATTGAATAAAAATAGTTTCATTCTTTTTATGTTGTTCTCTTCTGAAATATATTTGTTGCATTAGGGCTCATGAGAACTCTACAGTTAATTGTGCTTGGGATAGAATAATATTGTGATGGGTGACCTGCTCATAAATTTTTAGTTCATATTATTTTTTCACTTTCTTTTGTCTCATTCCTCAAAATATCTAGATTAGTTGTATCAGAGTCATGTACTCTTGTCTATTTTTTTTTGCATGTCTGGATGAGATCACGACTCAAAGAGACGGGACCTAAAATACCACAACCTTTGTAAGACCATCCTCATTGACGTCAAAAACCTCACATGGAAAATGAAAAGAAAAATTATGGAGAGGGATATCTTCCTAAGCTATTGTCTAAGGAAGCACTTACATGACAAAGAAATGAGATGATGGATAGTTTTGTCGACATCCTCTGACGACTCTCAACAATAGCCAAGAAGCCTTTAACAAGGAGAAATTTTGAAACATCAACACCCTTCAAGTTACAAGTTAACTTTGATATCCCCCAATTCAAAGGAAAAGTAGATGAAGAAGCTTGAAAGAAATGGTCGAATTTTCTAGAGGAGTATTATTTGGTCCATAGTATTTCTAAAAATGAGAAAATTAACTTCGCACTCCATAATTCTCAACTTTGCATCCATAATTCTCATTGAACAAGAGGTCAAAATAATTTAATAAAGGAGTTGGTTCCTCATTGAGTGGTTTGTTAGGAGATAATTTATTTATAATTTCCATGTAATTCTTTAAAATAGGAAATTTGTTGCAGTGGTTGTAGTTTTTGTTATTTTCCCTAAAATGGTATTTTGATCCTATATTCATGGATCTATACTGGACATGATGTAATCTATATATTATTTTGACTAAATTAATAAGAGAGCACGAGTGAGTGTGGATTCTAAGAGTTTCCTAGGTAACCAATCCTTCTTATGATCAATGCATATTCCCATTTGTAATAGCACTACATTTTATTGATGGGGCCGAGAGGCTTTATACGTATATATATCATTCATCAGAGTGACTATAGGAGGAGCGAAAAGGGTTGTGAGAGAAGGCACAAGGAGGAGCTTCTAAGACGAGCAGACTTAAAGATAGAGGAGAGTCAAGAGGGAACCTACATATATATAACATCAACTGAGAGCACCAACACTTAAGTGATTTTTTTGTTCCTTGAAAAATATGTTACTTAACAAAACCTGGAACCGTCAATAGACATAATCCCATAATGGAATTTTCATGGAGGTCAAAGTGATGAAGCAAAGCCACAATGCTCAGAAGGCACGAAAGTCCATAAGGTTTTACATATTTTAATTTTGAAAAGCGTAGGGAACCAAATATTGTCTATTGATGGAGTTGGAGAAGACTAGAATTTTTCATTACCTGGGACCATGAAGCACGAAGGAAATTCTAATTGGGAATTGAACACCTTAGTGGGGCCTACAAAAACATGTGATTGATGGATTTTTCGTTTATAAGTGACTAGCAATGGACAAGTGGGACAACAGAGAGGATAAAAGTGGAGGAGTTCATTATAGTGGTGACGATGGATAGTGGGATAGCCCGTAAAGTTGGATGGTTGTAACACATTTAAATTTCGATTTTAATAAATTGTCAGGGTCTAGGGTTGCGGGTATATGTATATAAATACATGGTGAAAGTGAGGATATATATATATATATATATATATATATATATATAATTTTAGCCATACTTGCATAGAGCTTTCTATCATTCTGACTCCTCCCACTTATTATTTTTAATGGGATTGTATCTCCAAGGGTTGAGGGAAGTGCAATTCTAGAAAATTATTTTGTATTAGTACCAAATATGAGGTAGATATACATCAATTGTATCAAAGAAAACCCTGCATCTTCTTCAAGAGAAAAAGAAACCATGTCGGATAGCGATGAGGCACAACAGGAGGAGATAGACATAGGCCAATTGAGAATAGATAAGTACTATGGGTGATACAATGATTGGAGGAATGAATGGAAACAATGGAGACATATTTGAAGAGAGAAACAAGAGAAGGATAGGTGAGTCCAAAACAGGAAGAATTTTCATAATAATAAGCAGTAGAAGAACCTACAGAAGATAAAGTGTTGAAATCATAGTTGGGATCTTTTATGAAACCCAAACCAAAAATGTATTCTTATACATGAAACATGAATCCAAAAGAGCTTATTTAATGGATCATAAATATGGATAAATTATTTGAGTATGGAGAGATGGATGAAGAGAGAAAATTAATTTTGTTGTAACTAAGCTAAAGGGTCATGCATCTTTCTAGTGGGATGGTGTATAGGTAGAAAGAAGGAGAATGAACAAGCAAGAGATTAACAGCTAGGATAGGATGGTGGGGAAAATTAGATGTAATGTTTTGCCAAAACATTACCAACCTACCTTGTTCAGGAGTATGCAGAACCTTAGGTAGAGAGATATGGCAATCAAAGAGTACAAATAAGAATTATACACAGTGGACATCAGGGCAGGATATGTAGAGGAGTCTACAGAGAAAACAAAAAGGTATAAATGGGATTAGACTAGATATACAAGATGTGATTAGTGTATTGTCACCTAAGATAGGAAAGGAGACATATTAGTTGTCTTTGAAGCCTTAAGAGAAAATTACAAGGAAGAAAGTTGGTAGAGGTAAGAGTGCTACTAGAGGAAGAGAGAAGAAAAAAATAAAGGGAGATCTACTACACCAAGAGATGAAGCTAGTAGCTCCATTCCACAATGACAGTAAGAGGGAGAATCCATAGGCCAAAGATCCTTTTTCAAGAGGAAGAGGAAGAGAGGTTTGTCGCTACAAGTGTGGAAATCTTGAACACATGTCATATGATTTTCCAGAGAACAAAGAGATAGACCAAAGGAATGTTGTCACTGCTCAAGTAGAGGAAGTGAACACAGAGGTGTAGGAATTTGAGAATGTGCCAGATATAGTGTTAGGAACCATGATTTCTGTTAGACCAAAACCTTTAGGTGTTAATCAACGATCGCATCGCGAGAGATAAGGATCCATGATAGGCGGTTAGACCATGTCAGAAAACACATACAGAGCGTTGGTTTATCCAATGTATAACAATCTCACCCCCGACACAAGCTGAGTGAGTATCTAACTCATGACCTACACTCGGATACCACTTGTTGGGAATCAAGATTGTCATTAGAACAAAATCCACAAGTGTTAGTCAACGATCACATCGTCAGAGATAAGGATCCACGAGAGGTGGTTAGTCCATGTCATGAAACACACGGAGATCATTGGTTTATCCAATGTCCAACAAATAGGAGAGGCATTGGTGATAAATAAAGAATTAATTAAGTAGGAAAAAGATTTTATTGAGCCAGCTAAAAGGAGAGACATATTATGAATTGTTTGCAAAGTTCAAGGAAAGTTTTGTAACATGGTGATTTACAGTGGCAGTATTAAAAACCTGGTGACTATAGAGGTTACATTAAAACTAAAGTTGAAGAAGAAAAATCATCCAACACCATAAAAGGTGTCTTGGTTGCAGAAAGGACATCAAATTTTGATGAATGCGAAGTGTGAGATAGAGCTTCAGATTGGAAGCTACAATGGTAAGATTATGTGCGATGTGATGCCAATAGACATGTATCATAATTTTCTCGGTAAGCCATGGAAGTTTGACAGAGGTGTTGTATATGATGGTAAAAAGAACACCTATAAGTTTTATAAGGATGGAATCAATAATACCTTACTTCCATTGCAAGAAGAAGGGACTTCTTAATCTAGTGATCCTAAATCTTTGTTGATGAGTGGGAAAGATTTTGTAAGGTAGTTGATGATAGAGGAAGTAAATTTTTCTATTAGTTGCAAACCTAGAGTTGTTCTTACTTGCACTACTATTTTTTATCTTCCTTTAGAAATTCAAGAATTGTTGGAGGAACACCATGACATTGTTGTGGATGATATTCCAAGTGAACTATTCATCCAAAATGGATCTAACATAGACTTTAAGTTAATGAATTTTCCTCATAGAGGAAAAATGAAAGTCAAAGGATACTCCTAGAAATAGTCTCATTGCAAATATCTCTTCATTCTAAGTCTAACGCAATTTGAATGGGTGAAAACGGACTTCGAATGAAGAAGTTATTGTAAAAGGAAATTTCACATTATCCTTTGAAAAGGAGGAATTTTCTTATTAAATGGGACTTAGGAGCAAAAAGGATTTCTATATAAATATCGCATCAGAAAGGTGTAAAGGGTGGACATATACGCAAGGCCAGATGAACCCCCAATCAACAATCTCCGACTTATCGCATCGGAGGTAGGCTGCATGTGATATCGGGACCTAGGCAGAGCTGATTGCGATTTGCGATGATCGGATCAACGAGTCGACGGCAGCGTGTTCCATGGTATATGGAAAGAACCCCCGGTTCGTAGCGATAGCGATTGCGATTGTGATCAATCGATCAGCGGATCGACGATCGACATAGTCAAAGGGAAGACCCCCAGGGCCGTTGCGACAACAATATTGCGATATGCCGATATAGCGATGGGGCCGATAGTGATACACAAATATCGGTGAACGATGATCCCCGATACAAAGGGTTGATGCACATAAACGACATGTGATTGCGATATGAGATTAGAGGCATGGACCTGACGGGATTATGAAAGCGATTTCATAATATTTGAAATCCGGGTTATGCGGATTTTCAATGTATTCCTGTATAATTGGGTTTTTGGCTATTTGGCCATGCAACTTGCGATTTGCGATAGAATAGCAGACTTGATGGGTTTATAGATGTGATTGCATACATTTTGAGTTCCGGCTCACGGCTATTGAACATGTTTTCATGTGTTTGCCTGTGTATTTTCCGTTATATTGAATTTTCGGGACTTCTATACAAAGAGGCCAAAACGACCGGGTTTCCTATGCCTGTCAGTTCATTTTGATTTGGAAACATCCATCATCCCTTGTGCCACACTGCAGGCGGGCATCTTTGTAACAGGGATACGTTTTGAACTGCAAAGAGGCAGAGCCAGGAAAAGGAATGATTCCTCATGATCAAAGGGACAAAGGAACGACTGTGGAAGCCGCAAAGTCAAATAATACCTCACAAAAGCTAGAGAGCATGATTGAGAGGTAGCGTAGAGAGTTTTAGAGGTCGCTGGAAGGTTGCCCATAGTTGCTTGGAGGTCAGCAAACTACAGAGGCATGCAGAGGCCGAGAGAAGCTCAGACAGGGCCAGAGCCAGAGAGCTAGAGCCAGAGCCAAAAGCCAAAACCAGAGCTAGGGCCAGAGAGCTAGAGCCAAAGCCAAGAGCCATAGCCGGTGCCATAGCCAAGAGCCAGAGCCAGAGAGCTCACAGTAGACTTCTAAGAGCCTTGGAGCTATAATGAAGCTACAGAAGAACAAAGAGATAAATTGATCCAGCTGTTGCTAGTGTTTAGAGTGTGTTAAAGATAGAAGAAGGCATTAAAAAGACAGTGAGAGAATTATGAGGGAGTTGGTGCAAGCCAAGGAAAATTTTAAGGATGGAAAATTTTCTTGAAGTTTAAAACATTGGCGAATCTCACTAATCCCTTATATGCAAATTATAAATGTTTATTGATATATTTGTAAAATTAATCAAATTTATAATTATTTTATATATAGTCTCTATATAATGTTGGCGATTTTTAAGGTAAAATAATTTTATATTCTAAAATTTGGGCGAATCGTCTTTTATAAAATTGGAAATTGGCGAATCTTTTTTGTGGAAAAATCATGGAAAATTAGCCGACTGGGCGAACATTAGCCCCTAAAATTTTCCATGGTGCAAGCTAGAGTTCAATATAGCTCAGAGCGCTGATTGAAGGAGTCTAGTCAAGAGAAGCCTAGATCTGTCTGCAGGGTGAGGATAGCCAGCAGGATGAGATGGTATTATAAACTCATAAGTTCAGTTGTAAACCAATGGAGTTCAGCATGGAGCTTGTAAAAGAAATATTACCATAATCCCAAAGAGCCTATTTGAGTTGACTAGAGCTCAAGGAGACATAGCCCAAGATATCAGGGTGAAATCCATATTATATTACTGTTATGTGCGATTGCTTATTGCTGCATTGTATTTTTTGCTTTATTTACTGTTATATGCATTTCATATCAGTTTAAGCAAATGAACATAAGCACTTAACATTTAAAGGCAAATAAACACATACACCTCTTTCAAGCACTTTTAATTCTGCAATTGGTTAATCATAAGATCTGGGAAATATATAAGCTTTGGAAGTGGGAGAGGTTCTTGTAAGCTGACAATAAGACTTTAGTGCCCCATTTTCATATCAGGTGGTATCAAAGCTTAAGTTTGATTAACCCCACCTTCAAAGAAGGTGGTATCAAAGCTGGTTATACGAGAGAAAGTGGTATCAGATCAAAATGCTTGATTGATAGAGCAAAGATTTCTTGTCTAAAAGTTGTTTAAACAGTCAGAGGCGATTGTATGCTTGTTTGCAGATTGACTATTTTTTGAGTTTACAAAGGTGAAGGGAAAGCTATTGATAGCTCTGATCCAAAACGGATTTTGGATAGAATTCTAAGTCTAATTGTTCCTCACCGAGTAAAATGAAAGTCCAAGGACATTCCTGCAAATAGCCCCATTGCAGATATCTTTTCCTTCTCAATCTACTACAACTTGAATGGGCTAAAATGGACTTACGATGCATAAGTTATCGAAAAAAGAAGTTGCCCTTTGTTCTTTGGAAAAAGAGGCAAAATCCCCAAAAAATGGAAAAAACCCTTATAAAGGGAAATTGCATCGGAGAAGGTTCTAAGAGGTGGACTTAAGCAGAAAGGGAAGAGACCCTTGATCTCCGATCTCCGATATATTGGGTCAGAGATAGGCCTGTGTTCGATGGCGGGACCCTAGGTAATGCGATTGCGATCGCTGATATCTGCAAATCGACGTCGGCGATGCCACAAGTAAAGGGAAGGACCCCCAGGCCTATGTGACGAGCGATTGTGATACATCGCATCGCAACATTGCATCGCAACGATGTAAAAGCAACGATATACAAGTGACTAGCGATTAGCGAAAGCCAGACCTGATGCATTTTAGAAACCTAGCCTGATAAATTTTGAGTTCCTGTATAAGGGATTTTCTGTGTATTAACGCTTTTCGGTGTAAAAACCGAAATACAAAGGAAAGACACCCAAGGCGATAAAGCCAGACCCGAAGGGGAATTATAGGCATGATTTATAAAATTTGAGTTCCGTAAGTGGGATTTCGGGCGGGCCTTAAGCGGTAAATGGTATTAGACTGGCTCCGCCCATTCCCATACAATGAACGACGCATGGTTGGCAGAGGAGAGAAGAAAACCACCTTTTCGGGCCGGTAACCTCCGTACCCTTAAGCCACCTGAAATCACATATTGACCATTGGATCGGAGATCCTGTAGATCAATGGTGGGGCTTGTGAAAGTGACCCAAGGTGGACCCGATATGATTATAGGGTGGATGCGATAAATTTTCAAGTCCGATAGAAAGAGTTATGTCGGGTTTTTCATGTAATTCCCGTATATTTGGGATTTTACAGAAAACGCTTATGCGATGTGATATGCTGCCTAATGGCGGACCCGATAGAGATTTTAGGGGGCGAGTGAATTGAATTTCATGTTTGGATTTCACATCCAATAATGTATTTTTCAGAGATCTCCGTATAATGAAATTTTCTCTGTTTTCGGGTTTTTGCCTAAGATAAGGCCCTAAAACCTCTGTAACCACTCCAGATCCTCATGCTACACTGCAAGCGAGCATTTTTACAAGAAATTATGCATTTCACAGAGCCACAGAGCTAGATGACCTGTTGAATTGACAAGGAGCAGGGAAGCCGCAGAGGCATAGAGAGATGACGATATGTAGAGAAACAACTAGGGTAGCCAAAAATCCAAAAACGTACCTCAAAGGAGGCAGAGAGCTCAATTGAGAGCAGAGGCAGAAGCAAGAGAGCATAGAGAGAGAAAAGCTAATGTAAAGAGCAACTGAGGGAGTCGCTTGGAGGTCAAGTGAACCATTCATGCATGTAGAGGCCGAGAAAGAGCTCAGAGAAGCTAGGGCCGAAGAGCCAGAGTGAGAGCCAAAGAGCCAAAGCCAAAGCCAGAGCCAGAGCAAGAGCTAAGAGCCCATTGTTTCTGTGTAAAACAATGGAGTTGAGTGTGGAGCTTATAAAAGAACTTATACCATAATCCCAGAGAGCCTAGTCAAGTTGACTAGAGCTCAAGGAGACATAGCCCAAGAGTTTTGGGTGAACTCCATATTAATATTGTTGTCCATGTGTTTGTTTTATTACTGCATTATTTAGTGGTAGGTTTATTTACATATCAGCATAAGCAACAGAACTTAAGGCCTTTTATCAATTAAAAATAAACATAAGCATACACCTTATTGTCAAGCACATTATTAGTTCTGCATTGGTTAATCATAGTTGTCTTGGGAATATCTAAACTTTGGAAGTGGGAGAGGTTCTTGTAAGTTAGACAAGAAGCCTTTAGTGCCCCATTTTCAGATCAGGTGGTATCAGAGCCTGAGATTGATTAACCACACCTTCAAAGAAGGTGATATCAAGGCTAGTTATACCAGAGCAAGTGGTATCAACTCAGGATTCTTGATTGATAGAGCAAAGATTGCTTGTCTAAAAGGTGTTTGGGCAGTCAAGGATTGATTTTCTGATTGATTGTATTCTTGTTGCAAACTGACTATTGTTTGAGTTTGCAGAGGTAAAGGGAAAGCTATTGATAGCTTAGTCCAGGGAGGACAAGAAGGAAGAAGGGTTGAAGGCATTCTTATATCCCAAAGGAACTCAAGGCAATCCTTGAAGCACAAGAGGTTTGTTGCAAAAGGTTGCTGAATAAGCTCTTTATTAATCTTGTTTGAAGTTCTTTTGTTCATTGGCATAATGGAAACTTCTACAAGTGAGTCCTCAAATTCTTCTTTCTTCACAAAAGTCTTTGATGAAAACATGAAGCAAGACCTGGCCACCATGATGGATATGGTGAGAGAAATGTATGAGGATGGAAGGAAGAGGAACATACTTAGAGAGAAATTGAATTCCGTGGAGGAAGAGAAGTAGTGGCTTTCTGACAAATTGCAGGAAATGGAGAGGCAACTTCATATTGTAAAAATGAAATTGAAAAGGATGCATGAGTTGGAGTCACAACTCTTTGTTGCCCAAGAAGCCTTAGTAAAGTATCATCTTGAAGAAGAGGTAAAACATTCCACTTTGTCTTCAAATTCTTCTAAGAATTCTTATATTGGTTCTTTTGAAAAGCATACTAGAGGCATAGGTTCCAAGCTAATGTCCAAGATGGGTATGAGGTAAAAGGCTTGGGCAGACATGCACAAGGTACTGTTAAGCCAATAATAATTGAGGAAAGGCCTAAGTATTTGGGTCTTGGCTATGGACAAGATTATGGAGAGAGTTCCAAAGATGCCATGAAGACCATTAAAACAGCTCCAAGAAGGAGTTGCATTGCAGGTTTTCCACCTCAAGAGTGTGAAGATTGTGTTCAGGAGGAATGCAATAGCTTCAAACATCATTTGCAGGATGCAGGTGTTCAAAAGAACACACTTGAACTAGAGATTTCTGGAAACTCTGATAGCCTTGAAGAGATTGATGGTGTTCCAAAGGGAGTTACTTCTTCACTCAATTCACCTCCTCATGAAGGCAATAAAGGTGAAAGAGAAAGGTATAAATCTAGTTCTAATCAACTTCCTTTTGATTTTACAAAGCATGATAAATTTCCACATAGATATGGGAAAATAATTGCTTGCTCCTTTTGTGGTTTTGATAACCATAATGTTTCTAGATGTTGGAAGAGAATGGCCACATACATGAAACTTTTGAAGGAAAGGAAGCAGGAGGACAAAGGTCCATTAGACAAGGCAAGTCATGCTATCAAGACGATTCACATGCAGTGCACTTACTACCATAAGCAAGGACATCTTGCTGCAAAATGTTGGACTCTGAATCCAACAATGCTTCCACAAAAGCTGAAGAAAGTGAAAATAGAAGATGGTAGAAATGGAAAGGATGATTCCATGATTGATGTGTTTCAGGATGATTCATAAGTTGATGCTGATGTGCAGACAAAGGTAGTACCTTTGAAAGGGATTGGTGAGAAATGTTTATATTTCTTATCCAATTAAGATTGCATGTCTATTGGTTCATCTATTTGCATTTCTTTGTTAAATGGAATGCAAGTTCCAGGATTTTTCCAAGGTGAATGGAAAACTAGAGTAGGAGACTCACTTTATCGCTGCAACGTTATATTCATTTCAGCTTCAAAAGTACATTGTGCTTAAGTGAAAGTTGAAGGATGAAATGCATGCATAAGCTTGATATGGATGAACACAAGGATGTTGATGTTGTCCTTGTATTTGAACATGTATGTGTAATTAACATGCAGGGTTGATTGCTTGGACATGCATGTGATGCAATGTTGACTTGGGAGAAGTTAACTTAGTCTCCAAGATGGAGATAATGATGAAGTGTTTCATCTTTGAATAAAAGTCCTAATGGCGTTTTTCTACATGCTTGACTTGAAGAGTCACTTTTTTAAAGGCATGTTTTGTGAGCCTGTTATATAGTCCATCATTTGTATGCAGATGTAAGACATGGAAGCATTCACAAGATGTGGAATTTGTTTCTTTTGTTGAAGCAGGAGTTTAGTCCATCCAGTTTTTGTCTGTATTTCAATTTTCTATTGTTGTTAATAGTTGTTGTTGATGACTTTTCAAACAGGTACAAATGAAAGTTTTGTGGAGAAGATGTACTTCACATTGGTTTGAGCCACCTTGGATCAATGATCAAGGCAGAAAAGTTCAAACTACCTTTCGTGACCATTTCAACAAGAGTTCTGCATGAAGGCAAGGAGGAAAACAGTTCTTCCCAGGAGGACTAGCACATCGAGGAAGGAAAGTGGTCAGGGGCTTTGGTTCAGAGGCATTATCCAAGGCAAGTGTGTGGAAGTTGAAGGAAGAGGGTGGTGTTACTTTCATTTACTGTTCAGATCAGTATATCAGTATTTTGGAGACCAAAAGTTGGTTTAGTGGGAAGGTGTGATCCAAAACGGATTTTGGATAGACTTCTAAGTCTAAGTTTTCCTCACAGAGGAAAATGAAAGTCCAAGGATGTTCCTAGAAATAGTCCCATTGCAGAGAACTTTTCCTTCTAAATCTACTACAACTTCAATGGGCTAAAATGGACTTCGGATGCAGAAGTTATCGTAGAAAGAAGTTGCCCTTTATTTTTGGAAAAAGAGGCAAAACCCCCTAAAAATGGCAAAAACCCTTATATAGGTAAATTGCATCGGAGAATGGTCCAAGAGGTGGGCTTAAGTGGAAAGGGAAGAGACCCCCAATCTCCGATCACCGATATGTCGGGTTGGAGATAGGCCTGTGTTCAATGGCGAGACCTCGGGCAATACGATTGCGATCGTCGATATTGGCGGATCAGCGTTGGTGATGCCACGAGTAAAGGGAAGGACCCCCGGGCCTATGCAATGAGCGATTGCGATATATCGCATCGCAATGTCTCATTGCAGTGATGTAAAAGGGGTGATATACATGCAACTAGTGATTAACGAAAGCCAGACCCGATGGGTTTTATAAACCCGACCTAACAAATTTTGAGTTCCAGTAGAAGGGATTTTTTGTGTATTAACACTTTTCGATGTAAAGAAAATATAAAGCAAAGATGCCCGAAGCAATAAAGCTAGACCCGAAGGAGAATTGTAGGCACGATTTATAAAATTTGAGTTCCATAAGTGGGATTTCGGGCGGGCCTTAAGCGGTAAATGGTATTTGGATGGCTCTGCCCGATCCAATACAATGAATGATGCATGGCAGGAGAACGAGAGAGGAAACCGCCTTTTTGGGCGGGTAACCTCCATACCCTTAAGCCACCCTAAATCGCATACTGACCGTTGGATCGGAGATCCTGTAGATCAATGGTGGGGCTTGTGAAAGCGACCCAAGGTGGACCCGGTATGATTATAGGGTAGATGCGATAAATTTTCAAGTCCGATAGAAAGAGTTATTTTAGAAAGAATTCTTCGGCGAAAATCACAAGGAATATCATTTGTCGACGTGTTTCGAACCAACCAGTGTGGTTCATCGTCAGGACAAGTTGAAGAACAGATCCAGCTTAGCATGTTTAAATAGCTAGAGCAGAGACACCAACGGTTACCTGGGCAAGAGGTTGACTCAAGGAGCAAGGTCAAATTTAGTTGAATTAGGTAATAAATAAATAAATAAATAACCAAATATATAAATGATAAATTATAATATAATAATGAAAATATATAAAATATAAATTTAGTTACATTAGGTGTAAGAAAAATAATAATAAATTATTTATTTAATATATAAATGAGGAATAATAATAAACTACTTATTTCTTAATTAAATTAATAAATAAAAATATATAAAATTTTTATATAAAAATATAAAATTTAGTTATATTAGGTGTAAGAAAAATAATTTATTTATTTAATATATAAATGAGGAATAACAATAAACAACCTATTTATTAATTACATAAATTAAAAAACATATAAATTAAAAAATATAATAATAAAAGTAAATAAAAATATATAAAAAAATATAAAAAAATATAAATTTAGTTATATTAGGTGTAAGAAAAATAATAATAAATTATTTATTAATATAAAAATGAAGAATAATAATAAACTACTTATTTATTAAATAAATAAATAAATGAAAAAATTAATAAATATAATAGCAAAAAATAAATTAATTATTTAATTTATAGAAATGAAAGGTATCATTAGTAAGGTAAATACATTCATATTTAGTTATATTAGGTATAAGATAAATAACCAATTGAAGAATAATAAAACTAATAAATCATTAAATTTATTAAATAAATAAAAATATAAACGAAGAATTAAAATAATAATAAATTATTTATTTATTTATTAAAAAGGAATAAATATATAAATAAATGAAAAATGAAAAAATACAAATTAACAAATATAATAGTAAATAAATTATTTATTTAATTTTTATAAATGAAAAAATAGAAATGGTATCATTAGTAAGGTAAAAATTAAAGGGAGGAAGTTACGCACCGGGTTAATTAGTTAGGATCAAATAATCCAATAAATAAAAATAGGAAGAGGAAATAAGGATTAGAAAATAAAATAAATTAATTATAGTTAGTTAAAGGTTAATACAACTAATACTAATAATAATAATAATAAAAATAAATAAATATTAATAATAAAGCAGTTAAAAATAAATAAATAATAATAATAATAATAAAACTAAATAATAAATAATAAAAGACAAAACTAAATCCTAAGGAGGAGGGAGGAAGCCAACTAAGAAGAGAGAGCAGGGACCCAACATCTACTAACTTTCCAGCCATCGTCTCTATTAAGATTGCTAGGCCTCTTTTCAATCTCAAGCGCTTCCCTAAACTTATGATGATGGAAATGCGAAACACTAGCAATAACACTAGCCTCCTCAATACAAACATGATGACTGGTTTTTTCAGCATGTTCGGCTAAAGCAGAAGACTTAGCTCTCCTATGCTTAAGGTCCGCAGCGTGCTCGCTAATCCTTTGATTGATGGAGCGACCAGTCTCCCCAATATAGGGGGTCCCACAGGAACAAGGGATCAAATAAACACCTTTTATATCCTTAGGGTCGATCAGATCCTTTACAGATCTTAGGGACCCACGAATGGTGTTCAGGGGCCTGAAGGTCACAGGGATACTATGCTTCCTGAGAATCCTTCCAATTCTATCAGTTGTCCCCTGAACATACGGAAGAAGGACACCCGGAGTCCGCTCCTTCGGTTCCCTCTTAGTCAGAGAATTCTTAGAAGCCTTAAGAAAATCCCTCTGACCCAAGAATATACTATAACCATTCTCAACAAAGACATCAAGCAGATGGGATTTTTCTTCCTCAAAGCTCTTTTTGCCGGAGATTCTTAGGGCCCGAGTGGCAAGGGTATTGAGGACACCCAACTTTTGAGCCGGGAAATGGTGGGAATTGGCATGAAGATACTGCTCCGTATGAGTTTTCTTACGAAAAACCCGATGGGCGAGGGAACCATCACTGTTCTTAGAAATAATAATATCCAGGAATGGAAGACAACCATCAACTTCCTACTCTTTAGTGAACTTAATGGCTAAGGATTGACTGTTGAGATGATCAAAGAAGAGATCAAGCTCAACCTGCCCATGAGGCCATATGACATTGGTGTCGTCCACATACCTTCTCCATAGCTTAGGCAAGAGCCGAGAAGAGCGAAGAGCCTTGGACTCAAAATATTCCATAAACAGATTAGCAACAACAGGGGAAAGGGGGGAACCCAACGCAACCCCGCAGGTTTGCTCAAAGAACTCACCTTCAAAACAGAAAAAGGTGGAAAGGAGACAGATCTCAACCAACTTGGCCGTGTCAGGATCTGTTAGACGATGGATCACCTCCATGGCTTCACTAATAGGGATGCAAGAGTTATGTCAGGTTTTTCACGTATTTCCCATGTATTTGAGATTTTACCCAAACCACTTATGCGATGCAATATGCTGCCTAATGGTGGACCTAATAGGGATTTTAGGGGAGATTGAATGGAATTTCACATCTAGATTTCATGTCCGATAGTGTATTTTCCAGAAATCTCTGTGTAATGAAATTTTCTCCATTTTCAAGTTTTTGCCTAAGAGAATGCCCCGAAACCTCTGTAACTGCTCTAGATCCTCATGCCACGCTGCAAGCGAGAGTTTTTATAGGCAATGATGAATTTTGAAGCCACAGAGCCAGATGGCCAGTGGAACTGACAAGGAGTGGGGAAGCCGCAGAGGCATAGAGAGATGATGATATGCAAAGAAATAGCTGGGGTAACCAAACTACTAGAAAAGTACCTGAAAAGAGGCAGAGAGCTCAATTGAGAGCAAAGGTAGAAGCAAGAGAGCAGAGAGAGCGAAAATCTAATGCACAGAGCAGCTTAGGGAGTCACTTGGAGGTCAACCCAACCATTGATGCACACAGAGGCCGAGAAATACCTTAGAGAAGACAGAGCCAAAGATCCAAAGCCAGAGCTGAGATCCAAAGCCAGAGCCGAGAGCCGGAGCTAGAGCCAGAGCCAGAGCCGAGAACCTGAAAGCCGAGAGCTTAAGAGCAAGGGATGAGATGGTGTTCTAAGCCCATTATTTCTATGTAAAACAGTGGATTTGAGTGTGGAGCTTGTAAAATAACTTATACCATAATCCCATAGAGCCTAGTTAAGTTGACTAGAGCTCAAGGAGACATAGCCCAAGAGTTTTGGGTGAACTCCATATTAATATTATTGTCCATGTGTTTTTTTATTGCTGCATTATTTCTTATTATATGTATTTACATATCAGCATAAGCAACAGAACTTAAGGCCTTCGGTCAGTTAAAAATAAACATAAGCATACACCTTATTGTCAAGCACATTATTAGTTCCGCATTGGCTAATCATAGTTGCCTTGGGAATATTTAAGCGTTGGAAGTGGGAGAGGTTCTTGTAAGTTAGACAAGAAGACTTTAGTGCCCCATTTTCAAATGAAGCTCAGTCCAGAAGAGGACAAGAAGGAGGAAGGGTTGAAGGCATTCTTCTTATCCCAAAGGACCTCAAGGAAATCCTTGAAGCACAACAGGCTTGTTGCAAAAGGTTGCTGAATAAGCTGTTTATTAATCTTGTTTGAAGTTCTTTTGTTCATTGGCATAATGAAAATTTCTACAAGTGAGTCCTCAAATTCTTCTTTCTTCACAAGAGTATTTTATGAAGACAAGAACAAAGACTTGTTCATCATTATGGATATGGTGAGAGAAATGTATGAGGATGGAAGGAAGAGAAACATACTTAGAGAGCAGTTGAATTCCGTGGAGGAAGAGAAGTAGTTGATTTTTGACAAATTGCAGGAAATGGAGAGGCAACTTCATATTGAAAATATGAAACTGAAAATGATGCATGATTTGGAGACATAGCTCTTTGTTGCCAAAGAAGCCTTAGTCAAGTATCAGCTTGAAGAAGAGGTAAATAGTTCCTATTTGTCTTCAATTTCCTCTAAGAATGTTTATATTGGTTCTTTTGAAAAACATACAAGAGGCATAGGTTCCAAGTTAATGTCCAAGATGGGCTATGAAGGGAAAGGGTTGGGCAAACATGCACAGGGTATTGTTGATCCAGTAATAGTTGAGGAAAGGCCTAAGTATTTGGGTCTTGGCTATGGACAACCTTATGGAGAAAGTTCCAAAGCACCATGAAGGCCATTGAAACAGTTCCAAGAAGGAGTTTCATTTCAGGTCTTCTACCTCAAGAGTGTCAAGATTGTATTCATGGAGAATGCAATAGCTTGAAACATCATTTGCAGGATGCAAGTGTTCATCAGCATACAATTGAACCAGAGAGTTGTGGAAACTCTGAAAGCCTTGAAGAGATTGATGGTGTTCCAAGGGGAGCCACTTCTTCATTCAATTCACCTCCCCATGAAGGAAATAAAGGTGAAAGAGAAAGGTATAAATCTTCTTCTAACCATATTCCTTTTGATTATGATAAGCATGATAAATTTCCATGTAAGCATTGCAAAAGAGTTGCATGTTCCTTTTGTGGTTTGGATAACCATAGCGTTTCTAGATGTTGGAAGAGAATGGCCACATACAGGAAACTTTTGAAGGAAAGGAAGGAAGAAGCCAAAGGTCCATTGGACAAGGCAAATCATGCTGTCAAGCGGATGCACATGTGTTGCACTTACTGCCATAAGCAAGGACACATTGTTGAAAAGTGTTGGACTTGAATCCAACAACGCTTCCACGAAACTTAAAGAAGGTGGAAAGAGAAAATGGCAGAAATGGAAAGGAAGTTTCCATGAATGGTGTGTTTCAAGATGATTCACATGTTGATGCTGATGTGCAAACAATGGTAGCACTTTTGAAATGGATTGGTAAGAAATGGTTAGAGTTCTTATCTAATTAAATATTGCTTGTATTTTGATTTGATGCATCTATTTGCATTTCTTTGTTAATGGAATGCAAGTTGCAGGATTTTTCCAAGAAGGTGAATGGAAAAGTTGAGTAGGAGACTCACTTTATTGCTGCAACATTATGTTCATTTCATCTTCGAAAGTATAGTGTGCTTATGTGAAAGTTGAAAGATGAAATGCATGCATAAGCATGATATGCATGAACACAAGCATGTTGATGTTTCCTTGTATTTGAACATGTATGTGTAATTAAGTTGAAGGGTTGATTGCTTTGTTTTAAACATACATGTAATATTGACTTGAGAAAAGTTGATTTGGTCTCCAAGATGGAGATAATGATGAAGTGTTTATTTTTTTGAAAAGAATCCTTGAGATCTTTTCTACATGCTTGACTTGAAGGGTAATTTTTTTTAAAGGCATGTTTTGTGGGCTTGGTATCTCATCCATCATTTGTATGCAGATGTAAGACATGGAGGTAATTCACAAGATGTGAAAATCTGTTTCTTTTGTTGAAGCAGGAGTTTAGGCCATATAGTTGTTGTCTGTATTTCTGTTGTTGTTAACAGTTGTTGTTGACAGCATGTCAAACAAGTAAAAATGTAAATTTTTGTGAAGCAAATGTAACTTCACATTTGTTTAAGCCACCTTGGATCAATGATCAAGGGAGAAGTTCAAACTACCTTCTGTAACCTTCTCAACAGGAGTTCTGCATGAAGTCAAGGAGGAAAACAATTCTTCCCAAGAGGACCAGCACATCCAGGAAGGAAAGTGGTCAAAGGCTTTGGTTCAGAGGCACTATGCAAGGCAAGTGTATGGAGGCTGAAAGAAGAGGGTGTTGTTACTCTCATTTACTGTTTAGATCAATATGTCAGTCTTTTGGAGACCAAAAGTTCTTTTAGTGGTAAGGCGTGATCCAAAATGGTTCTAACATAGACTTCTAATTCTATGAATTTTCCTCACAGAGGAAAAATGAAAGTCAAAGGATTCTCCTAGAAATAGTCTCATTGCAGAGATATCTTCATTTTGAAACTAATGCAATTTTAATGGGCGAAAATGAACTTCGGATGAAGAAGTTATTGTAAAATGAAATTGCCCATTGTCCTTTGAAAAGGAGGCATTTTCTTATTAAATGGGACTTAAGAGAAATAAAGACATTCTATATAAATATCGCAAAAGAAAGGTGCCAAGGGAGGACATGGACCCAAGGTCAGATAGACCCCCGATTAGCAATCTCTGACTTATTGCGCCGGACGTAGGCTGCATGTGATATCGGGACCCAGGCGGAGCCGATTGCGATATGCAATGATCGAATCGGCGAATCGACGTTGGTGTGTTCCATGGTATATGGAAAGAACCCCCGGGCCATAGCGATAGCGATTACGATGAGTGATTGTGATTGCGATCGGCCGATCGACGATCCGCACAGTGAAAGTGAAGACCCTCGGGGCCGTTGCGACAATGATATTGCGATATGTCGATATAGTGATGGGGCTAATAGCAATACCCTGATATCAACGATCGAAAATTGACGATCGGTGATCCCCAATACAAAGGGTCGATGCACATACGCGACATACGATTGCGATATGCGATCAGAGGCACAGACTCAATGGGATTATGAAAGCGATTTCATAATATTTGAAATTCGGGTTATGCGGATTTTCAATGTATTCCTGTCTAATTAGGTTTTTGGCCATTTCACTATGCAACTTGGAATTTACGATAGAATGGCGGACCCGATGGGTTTATAGATGAAAATGCATAAATTTTGAGTTCTGACTCATGACTATTGACCGTGTTTTCATGTGTTTGCCTGTGTATATTCTGTTATATTACATTTTCATGACTTCTGTATAGAAAGGCCAAAACGACCGGGTTTCCTATGCCTGCCAGTTCATTTCCATTTGGAAACAACCATCATCCCTTGTGCCATGTTGCAGGCGGGCATTTCTATAATAGGGATGTGTTTTGAAGCAAAAAGAGGTAGAGCTAGGAAAAGGAATGATTCCTCATGATCAAAGGGATAGAGGAATGACTATGGAAGCCGCAGAGTCAAAGAATGCCTCACAAAAGCTAGAAAGCACGATTGAGAGGCAGCGCATAGAGTTTTAGAGGTTGTTGGAAGGTTGCTGAGAGTTGCTTGGAGGTCGAGAAAGCTATAGAGGCACGCAAAGGCCGAGAGAATCTCACACATAGCCAGAGCTAGAGAACCAGAGCCAGAGCCAAGAGCCAGAGCCAGAGTGAGAGCTAAGAGCGAGAGCCAAAGCCAAATACAGAGCCAGAGAGCTCACAACAGACTTCTAAGAGCCATGGATCTGTAATGAAGTTGCAGAAAAACAAAGAGATCAAATGATCCAGCTGTTGTTGGTGTTCAAAGTGTGCTGAAGATAGAAGAAGGCATTCTAGAGATAGTGAGAGAATTCTGAGGGAGTTGGTGCAAGCTAGAGCTCAAGATAGCTCAGAGCGTTGATTGAAGGAGTCTGGTCTAGAGAAGCCTAGATCTGTCTGCAGAGTGAGGATAACCAACGGGATAAGATGGTATTCTAAACCCATAGGTTTAGTTGTAAACCAATGGAGTTGAGCGTGGAGCTTGTAAAAGAAAGATTACCATAATCCGAAAGAGCCTAGTCGAGTTGACTAGAGCCCAAGGAGATGTAGCCCAAGATATCAAGGTGAACTCCATATTATATTACTGTTATGTGTGATTTATTATTGCTGCATTGTATTTGTTGCTTTATTTACTATTATATGCATTTCGTATCAATTTAAGAAAATGAACATAAGCACTTAACAGTTAAAGGCAAACAAAGAGATACACCTCTTTGAAGCACTTTTATTTCCACAATTTGTTAATCATAAGATCTAGGAAATATATAAGATTTGGAAGTGGGAGAGGTTCTTGTAAGCTAACAGGAAGCCTTTAGTGCTCCATTTTCAGATTAACTACCACCCATAAGGAGTATCAACCATCATATCAATCTGATACAAGGAGCAAGTTTACCCAATAAATCTTCTTATCGCACGACACCTAAGGAGAATAAGGAAGTCAGGAAGAAAGTGTAGGAGTTGTAGACAAAGGATTGATTTGAGAAATTATTAGTCCATGCATAATGCCTATAGTGTTGAGTCTAAAGAAGGATGGTGTATGGTGCATATGTACAGACTCCAAAGCCTTAAATAATCACAACCAGGTATCATTTTCCCTTGCCACACATTGATGATTTTCTATATTGTTTAAGTGGTGCCAATTGGTTTTCAAAAATTGATTTGAAAAGTGGGTATTATTAGATAAGAATTAGAAAGGGGGATGAGTGTAAAATTTCCCTTAAAACCAGTGAAGGATTGTTTAAATGGATGGTTATGCCATTTGGATTCTATCATGTAGCTAGTACATTCATGAGGCTGATGAATGAGGTACTAAAAGAGTTAATATGGAAGTTTATAATTGTTTACATTGATGACGTATTAGTTTATAGTGAGTCAAAGGAGGAACATCTGTAACACTTAAGGTATGTGTTGGAGAGAATACAGCATGAAAAATTACTTCTAAATTTGAAGAAATGTTCCCTTTTCAAGTAAGATATTGTATATTTATGATTTTTCATTTCTAGAGATGGGTTGAAGATGGATCTAGGAAGTTAAACGTTGTTGCTGAATGGTCCTCTCCCAGAATTATTTTTGAAGTAATAAGTTTCCATGGCTTGGAGAGATTTTATAGGAAATTCATCAAGAACATAAGCAAAATGAGCAGATCAATTATGGAGACAATTAAGAATAATCAACAACCATTTCAGTGGATTGTTGAAGCTAAGAAGGGGTTTTAGATGCTAAAATAGAAGATTGCAAAACAATCAGTCCTTGCACTTCCAGATTTTAATAATCCTTTCCAAGTGAAAAATAATGTCAACAATGGAACGATTGGAGTGGTACTCAGTCAGGAGGGTATACTCATTGCTTATTAGAGTGAGAAATATTTAAATGAGGCTAGAAGGAAATATATAACCTATAATAAGGAATTATACGGAGTAGTTCAAGCTATTAAAAAATAGAGGCATTATTTATTGTCTAGGGAATTTGATTTATATACTAATAATCATGCCCTCCAATATATTATGCAACAACATAAATTGAACCAAAAACATATTAAGTGGGTCAAATACTTGCCGATTTTTATATTTGTTTTAAATCACATCAGTGGAAAATCTAATAAAATTGTAGATGCTTTGAGAAGGATGAAATTATTGTTGCAGTAAAGTCAAATTAAAGTGTTAGGATTTGATTTTATGAAGGAATTGTATGAGAAGGATGTAGATTTCAAAGAATCTTTTGAATCTTGTAAGGAGCCATCTTCTCAGAATCGAAGCCCATGGCTTGACTATATGATCCAATATGGGCTGCTCTTTAAGAAAAACTAGTTGTATATTCCCAATTGTTCCATAAGGGAGAATTTAAATAAGGAAAAACATAGTGGAGGCCTTGGACGACATTTTGGACAAGAAAAGACATATGATCTATTGAAAATACATGATTACTAGAAAAAGTTAAGGATTATTGTGAAAAAGTTTGTAAAGAAATGTAGAGCTTATCAATCTGCCATATGAAGATGCCAAAACATGGGTGTGTATACCCCATTTCTGATTTTGGAGAGGCCTTTGGATTCGGTAAGTATGGATTTTGTTTTAGGACTACCAAGAACTCATAAAGTTAATTGTTCTATATTTGTGCTTGTAGAGATATTTTTAAAAATGGCTTATTTTATTCCTTTTGCTAAGACTAGTTATGCTAGTCATGTTGCTAATTTGTTGTTTAAAGAGGTGGTAAGATTGCATGGAATTCCCAAGACTATTGTTTCAGACCAAGATACTATATTATTGGGACATTTTTGGAGGACAATGTGGAGGAATTTTGGCATAGAACTGAATTTCATCTCAACATATCACCCACAAAATCATGGTCAAACTGAGGTAGTGAATAGAAGTTTGGGAAATATTTTACATAGCTTGACTGGAAATCACCTGAAACAATGGGACAAAATATAAAACAAGTTGGATATTCATAAAATCAATAAAACCCTTCCCATATTATTTTTGTATTTGTTTGACCATAATTTCATAGAGAAAAAATAAATAAAACCTTTTCCATATTATGTATGGAATGAACCCAAGAGAATTTCATGAGCTCAAAAATATAGGAAGAACAAACCAGAGAAGTGCAACATGAGAAGAGTTTGCTACAACTATATGAGAAATACATGACTAGGTAAAGTAGAAACTACATGACAACAGTCTTAAATATAAGAGTAGAGCATATCTCAATAGAAAGGAGTAGAATTTAGAAGTAGGAGATTTGTTACTTGCATACTTGTGAAAGGAGATATTCAGAAAGGGCGAGTACAACAAATTAAAATTTAAGAAGGTAGCACCTTGTAGGATCTTGAAGAATTTCTTTGCTAATTCTTTTGAACATGAATTTCCACTTGGAGTTGGAATTTAACCAATATTTAATGTACCATGTTTATACAAGCATGAGACTAAAATAGAATAGCCAACAAGTGTTGATCAAAATCAACAACCAATAGAGTAGGAAACGTTGTTTCCAACAAGTGAACCTTTGCAACCTGAAAGGATTTTGGACAATATGTTAATTAAACAACGAGGGAAAAAGTGTATTTTGAATACATGGTAAAGTGGAAAAACTTTCTATTTTAAAATGAGACTTGAATGATTGCCACACTTATACAGGAAAGTGGCAAATTGGTCAAAGAACGCATGCACAGGAGTCCATGAAATCTTTACTCCCTGGGAGTATGATGCAGGGGCATCCATAATTATCATTTTTTTTGCTAATGCAAGAGTCATGCCTTCAATTCATTAATAAAGTACAAAATATACAACAAACCACAGGGAGTTGTGGACCAAGGAGGAGACCCTAAAACCTTTAGTGACCGAGCCCAAGGCCAAATCCCCCACTTGGAAAACCCTACATCTAAAATTTTTTTAAAAGTCAAAAAACGAAGAAGAAGCCTGCAGCAAAGCCAAAATAACAAGCCTTTTGCCTGAGACAAAAACCTCCCGACGAGAAGAGGAGCATTAACTCTAACCGCTAACTCCCAAACATGCCGCCTAAAAATTCATTATTGTATAAGAACCCGCCGACCCAATCCGACGGCAGAGGACTAACTCGCCCAATAGAAAAGCGGAAACATACCCACCAATCCATCCAAATTGTGCGATCAATTGGAGCCGTCAATCTTCCTCTCTTGATCCAATGGTAGAGGTTCATATCGCGACAACCAAAATGCTAAACTTTAGCTCGCGATGAGGGAAATATTTTTGCCGACCCCATCACCACGTGTAACCTACTGTATGGGATTGCTTCCAAAATGGAAATACCACTTACCACTGGCGAGGCTTGTGATCGCCGGAAAACAGCCCCTGACCCGATATAACATTCACGGGTGGATAACCTATGGTAATACAGCTTCCAAATTCTCCCGTGGACCCACCAACTAGCCCGATCCATATTCACCATTGATCCTCTACGTGAAATCTTATGGTCGAGGAACATATCGCTCTGATCAACATCGCCGAACATTAGTGTGAGATCATAGTGGTATTTCCTCTGGCCCCTCTGCCACGTGGTGTTCACTGAATGGGATCATTGCAAAATAGGGAAAACTGCTTCCTACTCACGAGGCTTGTGATCATCTCCAAACCGCCCAAGCCGTGGCATTCCGAACAAAGGTTAAAGAGTCAGGGTTTTGGGCATGCCATGGGATCTCTACATCCAATTGCCCATGCTATCTGCTTTACCTATGCTACTGTGAGGGGAGGCATCTTCCAGCTTGCCTGAAACCCAAAGAAATAAAACTCCCACTTTACCACCACTAATGATCTATTTGATCGAATTTCTACAAACAGCAAAGGCCCTCTGATCTACATCATGCATAAGCATAACACTCGCTGGATAATCAAACATGTACACTCCACTTATCATGACATTTCCGAGTCATCTATGTTATCCTCCTTGGCCCAACTTCGAGACAACAACCAATCTTCCTTAGCTTGATCGTGGCACTTCGCTTTTAACCTATTCGGAGGTATATCTTGCCATTTCATTGCAAACCTATTTTCTGTGCAGTTCACTCCTTGATTGGCCAGAAGATCTACTAGTTTATTGGCCGATCTACATACATGTTTAAAATTAACTGTACGGAGGCTCAGAAGGTGGTTGTGGATCCATTGAAAGATGTGAATTAGCCTCCAGTTCCTTGAGGCCTTTTTCGGTGTTGTACCCCAATTGATTTTCTTGACTGAGTTAGTGATTAACTCGGAATCAACTTCCACAATCACATTTTGTTGATTATCCTAAATCATTAATTCTAAACAATTCTCCATAGCCATAACTTCTGCCATGTTATTGGTGGCTCTCGCAAGGTGACCGTGGAAAATGAATAGAATATAACCTCTTTCATCTCTTAAAACCCCTCCATGACCAGCAGTACCCGTGTTCCCCTTTGAGGCTCCATCAATATTAAATTTTACAAAACCCTTGGGGGTGGGCGCCAAAAATCAAGTTCTAAGTCTCTAATCAGAGTCTTCCTTTCCAAGCCCTAAGGAACGAGGCCCTACAACCCTAGCTACTAGAGAATCCTAAAATCTGGAGCCGAAGGAGGATTCTTAAGGAGATTTTGGACTATAGTACCCACGGTCTCCTGAAGCTATTTTAAGATCTGATCCAAAAGGTGAAGGGCTGGTTTTTTTACTTCCTTGAAGGTTCTATTTTTCCTTTCTTTCCAAATATTCCAGACAATGAAGCTTGGTGTAAGAGCCCAAGCTGAATCTAGGACTTCATTATTCGGAAAATTACTTCTCCACTTGTTAAGGGTATTGATGATGCTTTCTTTATCTCTATCAGACTGTTGGAAAATGGAGGCAAAAGAATCCCACAACCTGTAGGTAAAGGTGTAGTTATTGAGGAGGTGCTCCATAGTTTCTTCTTGAGCTTCACAAAGTTGGTATCTAGAGGGCCCCAAAACTCCCCTCTTCCAGATGTTGTCCCAAGTCAAAATCTTCGTATGTTGGACCAGCCACATGAAAATTTTAATTTTAATTTTTCATCCAACCTTGATGCCTCCAAAGTCTTTACCACGCTGCGTTCTAAGCCTGGGAGACCAAGCCAAGGAGAATAAGTTTAGCTTCCTTGAGATTAAAGGTACCCTCATTGTTGTTGCCCCATCTTAGCTGGTCATTCCCTTCTGACACTAAAATTTTCCTTCCATCTAGCTCTTGCACTAGCATCTCAGCTTTATCTTTTAAGGGGTTGTCATTCCTAAAATCAAATTTGCTCCATTTTCCCCATTTTCTTGTACTGTTGGTTTGATCCCAAAAATCTTTAACCTTGTATACTCCTTTAGCGTCCATCTCTGCCTTAAGATCCTTCAATTCCTCTCTCAAAAGAATGGGTTCTTGTTTCCATCTATCTTCCCAGAACAAAGCTAAGTTTCCCTCTCTTATTTCCCAGAAGCCATTATCCTGGACCAGTCTTCTATTATCCCAGGCCTTGTTCCAAATGTGAGATCCCTTAATATTTCCATCCATTCTAATATGGTCATTACTGTGCCATGATCTGGCGTATTTTTCTTTCCCAATTATAGCCCACTAAGCCTTTGGTTGTTTTATCCAGCGCCACCATAATTCAGCCCCTAAAGCTTTGGTTAAAATTTCAAGATCATCCAAGCCAAGACCCCCTTGTATTTTGGGTTTGCATATTTTTTCCCAAGCTACCAAGGCCCATTTCTTCTTTTCTTCCCCCTTGCCCCAGAGAAAATCTCTTTGTTCTGAATATCTGCAAGACTCCTTTAGGCGCCATGAGAGCAGAAAGCATGAAAACTAGGATTGATTATAGAACAGCCTTCGTGAGCACCAACCTGCCAGCCAAGTTTAAGGTCCTCATAGAACATTTCCTAATTTTGTCTTGTAAGTTATTAATAACCGGCTCCCAGATGATTTTGTGTAATGGCTTAGCAGTAAGAGGAACCCACAAATATTTTGAGGGGAGAGAGTCCCTTTGAAAGCCCAAAATTTTAGCAATGTTTCTCTGAATGGCAATATTAGTATTGAAGAAAAAATCTTAGATTTCGATAGATTAAATTCCATACCTGAAGCCTTGGAAAAGTCATTTAGAATTTTTTTGTATGCGAGAGCTTCTTTGACTGTGGGTATTCCCTGCATCATGCTGTCATCCACAAACTATAGATGAGTCTAAGCCTGTCCCCTATCAGAAAGTTTGAGACCTTTGATCTCACCAACTTCTTTAGCATGCTTGATAGACCTGCCCAATCCTTCCATCATGAGGATGAAGAGAAAGGGAGAGAGTGGGTCCCCCTGTCTGAGGCCTTTAGAAAGAAGAGAAGATTCAGACGGAGAGCCATTGACCAGAATTGAGAAGCTAGAGGAAGTGAGCAGGGCCAAGACCCATCTCACCCAATTGTGATCAAACCCAAAAGGAATAAGAACTTTCCTGATATAATTCCAATTCAACTTATCATAGCTCTTGGCTATGTCTAATTTCATGATCATACCAGCCTTTCTGTTGCTAGTCAGAGAGTGAACCACATCATGAGCTTGAATAATATTATTAAGAATTTTCCTTCCTTCCACATACCCAGATTGTTCCATAGAAACTAGGGTAGGAAGGAGAGGTTTGAGTCTATTGGCTACCACTTTTGAGATAATCTTGTAAGCCACATTGCATTAAGCTATTGGTCTAAACTTGTCAAGAGTTTGGGTTGCCTCCTGTTTAGGAATCAGGGTGATGAAGGAGGTAGTTAGAGCTTTCAAAATAGTTTTGTTCATTCTAGAATCTTCTACAACTTGCAGAATATCCTATTTTACAATATTCCAACAAGCCTTGAAGAAATCAACATTGAACCCATCTAGGCTAGGTGCTTTACCATTTTACATTTCCTTGAGCACTTCACTAACCTCTTCTTTGGTTACTAGCTTGTTAAGGTTAAAATTGTCTTCTCTGGACACCAAGCTAGGAATATGCTTGGTGAAGTCCCTGATGGAGTTTTCTCTGTCATGACAGTTTTCCTTGGCTATATCACGAAAGTGCTTAACAAGAACTGCTTCTATCTTTCCATGAGAGTTGTGTTGATTACCTTCCTCATCCTTGATCGGTGAAATTTTTTTGTACACTCTATTAGCCATAGTGGATCTGTGGAAAAATCTAGTATTGCGTTCTCCTTCTTTGAGCCATTGAACCCTAGATTTTTTCCTCCAAAATATTTCCTCCTGTTTGCATAAATTCTCGCATTCGTGATTATATTTGGTTGCCTGATCATTTCTGGCTTCATTGAAGCCATCTGTGATAAGGGCTTGGTTGAGATCCTGCATTTTTCCCTCCACAACATTTTTATCCTCAAAAATGTTGCCAAATTCATTCTTATTCCAATCTTTGAGTTGGAGCTTGCTATGTTTTAGTCTTTTATAAAGAAGGAACATCCTTGTGCCCTGGATGTTCAAATCCTCTGACCGCCACTTGGCTATGTTGTTGATGAAATCTGGATGGGAAAGCCAGATGTTTTCAAATCTAAAAGGTCTGTTCCAGGGAGTACCAATACTCTGCACCTCCAGATGAACCGGCCATTGATCAGAGCCTCCAAAGGGGAGAATTATTGCTGATATTTCTTTTTAATTGAGCATAAGGTCTTCTGAAATCATGAATCTATCTAATTTTGAAGCTACCTGAGACTCTCCTCCTCTTTTGTTGTTCCACGTAAATATGCCATTAGCCGTTACAATATACACTAACCTCATAGTATCTATAAAAGTCTGAAACTTCAGAGAGTCTTTGTTTAGAACTATGGTTCCACCCTTTTTCTCTGAAAGTGATTTGATCATGTTGAAATCACCTCCCAAAATCCAAGGAATGTCTAAGTGTCTATCTCTGAGGCTCTCCAGAGAATCTAGAAATTTGAGTTTTCCCTCCAGTCTTTGGGGGCCGTAAACATTTGTAACCAGGTAGGTTTCCTTATCTCCTACAGGTTGTATGACCATTGAAAAATATTCTCTAGATGCCTTAGCATTTAAGATGTCTATTTTTTTTGGATTCCAAAGGGTGATTATACGACTTGCTGTATTTTCTGCTTTGACTTCTAGAGAATCATAATAGTTGAGCCATTTGCTAAGAATTTATTTTATTTTTGTATGGAACATTTACTTTCCTGGATGAAGATCACATCCGATGTTGTTGGCTTCATTCTATGACTAATCAATCTCTATTTTCTTTTACTGTCTAGTCCTCTAATATTCCAAGAAGTAAACTTCATTATTAAAGATTGGTAAAACAATAGCTAGTTAGGTCATTCATCTTACCTGAGTCTATCCTTAGCTTTCCACATTCCATCAATATCTCGTTCAGCCTTTTCCTGCCTCTTTTCTTTCTTGGGTTTCTGGGTGCTAATTCTGGTTTGGTTTTCACCATTTTAACCCCTTCGCTATTTTGCCTTTCCTTGCTTCTTTGCCTCTCCGGCCCTTTGTTTTGGGTTCTCCATAGAAATAACTATTGGACACTATTGAACTCTTTTGGAGGTAATGAGTCTATCCCTTCTTTGGTTCCTTGAATAAAAAAATCCTCCAGATCTAGATTTTCTTTTTCAAGAATCTCCTGGAGTTCTTGGTCCTCTGTTTCCATCTCACTTTGGGTCATCTCATGATCCATTTTTGTTTCTGCATCACTAACCATCTTTTCTGTCTGTTGATTTTTGTCTGGTGTTTGTTCTCTGTCCTCTTCTTTCCCTTCCTCCATTAAACCTTCTCCCTTCATCTGGTCTGCAGTAGTAATACCTTCCTCCTCTTCCAGGACTTGAAACCTGTTTTGACTGACTTGTTGTCCATTAGATTTTTTTATCTTTGACCCCCTCTTGCTTCCTTTTCCTTTGCTTGCCACTTTGTGAAAGCTTTTAGAGTCCTTCATTGTGGTAGCTTTACTCTTATTCTCTATTTTGGTGAGAGGAAAGTCCCTGAATAGGTGCTCATGCTCATGGCATTTGCAACATCTGAATGGAATATGTTCATAGTCCACAGTTTGCACCCATTCTTCATAAAAAACTTCTAAGATTACCTCATCTAGTAGAGCTCTAGAGAGATCCATCCCCACACTTATTCTAGCAAAGGAGGTGTACTTTCCCCTTCTAGTGGCTTCATAAGCTTTGACAAAACACCCTAACTTGTTTCCTATGGCCGATAAGGACTCTGTTTGCCAAAAATTGAGAGGAAGAGAATAGAGTCTTACCCAAACTGGGACTGAAGTAAAGGCCTCACATTCTGTAACAAAATTCATGATCCAAGGTCTCATATAGAGACCCTCTGCAGCATAAAAGTAGGGCCCGCCTTCAAAGATTCTATCCTTGTCTTCGATGTTTGCAAATACCACTGTGAAGAAACCCTTTGACCCAAGGTGTAGGTCAATGCTTCCTTTTGGTTTCCAATGATATTTTATCCACATTTGTAAGGCTTTTTCAATGGGCCATAAACCCATGAATTTACAAATGATAGCATAAGTTTGCATATGGTCCCTATGTGCCTGCAGAGTAGGCTCATTTAAAAAACTCTGGGAGTAACAACAACTTTGGGTTTACATGGATCCATGTGTGCTTTGTCCTTTGTTCCTTGTTCCTTGTCTTCTTCCTCATTTTCTTTAGTGATGATGTTCTCCTTTGACTTCTGTCCATCTTGTTCCTCTTCACTTTTCCAGTTCCTTCCCTTTGCATCGCCTCTATCATATTCCATTGGTTTTTTTCCCTTGCTGGTCACAAACTGCTTGAAGGGAGGAGTGGAGCTCCCTCCTTTTCGCCCTTCCATGGAGAATCGCCCCTGCAACAGCCCTGAAACCCTAGTTTACTCTACCTGCGTCGTGCGCCGCTCCAAATCCCAGATCGCATCCATAATTATCATTAACCGAGAGGTAACAAGCATTTAATAGAGGAGTTGTTTCCTCATTGAGTGGTTTGTTAGGAGAGAATTTATCTAGAATTTCCATGTAATTCTTTAAATTAGGAAATTTGTTGCAATGGTTGTATTTTTTGTTATTTCCCCTAAAATGGTCTTTTGATACTATATTCATGGATCTAGAAGAGACTATGATGTAATCTATATATTATTTTTATTTTAATCAGAGAGGACGAGTGAATGTGGTGTGTGAGAGTTTCCATGATAACCAGTCCTTCTATAATCTTAATGATCGACACACAATCCCATTTGTAATATCACTGTATTTTATGGATGGGACCGAGAGGCTTTATATGTATATATATCATTTGTCAGAGTGATTGTACGTGAAGTGAAAATGGTTGTGAGACAAGGAAGAAGGAGGAGTTTCCAAGAGGAGCAGGCTTAAAGGTAGAAGAGAGCCAAGAGGGAACCCACATATATATAAGATAAATTGAGAGCGCCAACAGTTAAGTGATTCTTTTGTTTCTGACAAAGTTCGTCAATTAAAGAAACCCAATACCACCAATCTATAGAATTTTGTAACAAAATTTCTTGGAGGTCAAAGTGGCGAAACAAAGCCCAGAATTCGGGAAGGCCCAAAAGCCCGTAAGGTTTTAAAATTGTAATTTTAAAAAGCATCGGGCACCAGGGATCATCTATTGATGAAGATGCAGAACACAAGTAGTTTTAATTACCCAGGACAGTCAAGCCCGGAGGAAATTCTAATTGAGAATTAGAAACCTTAGTGGAGTTTGCAACAGTAGGTGGTTGGTAGATTTTTCCTTTATATGTGACCAACGATGGAAAAGTTGACCAATAGAGAGCATAGAAGTGGAGGAGTTTATTATAGTGGTGAAAATGGATAGTGAGTCAGCTCGTAAGGTTGTAAACTTGCAACACTTTTAAATTTCAATTTTAATAAAGTGTCAATCTCCATGGTCACGAGCATATGTATATAAATACAGAGTGTGTGCTGGGACTTTAGCATATATATATATATATATATATATATATATATATATATATATATATATATATATATATATATATATATATATATATATATATATATATATATATATTTGACCATACTTTCGTAGAGTTGGCCATCCTTCCAACTCCTCCCGCTTGGTAATAGACCTACTCATTGTGATTTTTAATGGGATTGTATCCCAATGGGTTGAGGGAAGAGTGATTCTAGGAAATGGCTTTGTATTAGGACCAACGCCTAACACATTTGAGTTAGATTTTCATCAAAGGGACCAAGTAGTGCCAAAGTTCAGAAATATATTTCATACTTTACACACCAAGCTAGGTATTAAAGACTCTGAATGACGTTTGGTACTTAAGTGCCCTGGTTATTTACATAGTTACATCTAGACATAAATGGAGCTCTTGGGTGTCAATTTTAAATTGTAAGTTGAATATTTATGTTTGTGCTCTTTTAATTTTTGAGACCCATAGGGAAAAATATTCCTTCTTGCAGTAGGACTCCTTCAATCCCTTCCTTACTAGCATCTATGAAAACCATAAATTCCTTCTCTCAAACTTCCATCCTTAAAGTGGGAGTTATGGTAAGTAAATATTTCAGTTGTCAAAACTGCTTTGACATTTAGTTGTCCCTCGAAAATATTTCCCTTTTTATTTAAATAAGTAAAGGGGTAAGAGACCCTTGAAAATCCTTCTGTAAAATGTTGATAATACCAATCTAACCCCATGAAATATCTAATATCAGTTATGTTCTTGCAAACATACCACTCCATTATAGTCTTGATATTTTTTGGATCTATTGCTATCCCTTCCTGAGTTATGAGGTGTCCCAAGTATTGAATTTAGTCTTTGTAAAATTCACACTTACTAAAATTTTCATATAGTTTATTTTCCCTTAATAGCTGCAAAAATATTTATAAATTCCTCTTATGCTCTTCTGAATTTTTTGAGTACTTAAGAATATCATCAATGAAAATTAATACAAATTTATCAAGGTGTCGGTGAAATATATTACTCATAAGTGTTGTTGGGAAAAGTATCCAATACGGAATGACCCTATCCCACTCTAAGGGTGATAGTACCTCAGCAACAATCAAAGCAAAGCTATTCGAGATTACTTCTTTATGAGATGTAAGAGAGAGGAGAAAGAGATCCACTAACCGTTGTCTTCCGCTAATGATTGATCCAATCTTCCCTCTTTGCTGCTTGCTCCCAGCTCCTTGCTCTTTCACTGGCCCAGCTACACCAAGATCCTGCAAAATGGAAAGAGAGGGAAACTACAAGAAGCATACATTCATAATTGATTCAAGGATTAGAATAAATCAAATATACAAGCATAACAATACACCATTGAGACACATGCCTATAGAAGAACCTCAAATGCTTTATTAATGGAAGAAGTAAAGTTCTGAGAGTGTTACAACCATAAGAGGCCCAATCCAGCAACACCTCCCAGCAGAAAGAAATCTCCTCTTCACCTCCTTCAAGCAAATTACCCAATAGTTCTATACTCAAACCAACAGCACTTCCTTACAGTCACAAGATTCTCGCCTCCCCAGAGCTCATGAGAGAGCTCTATATATAGGAGATTTGGAGAAAGGATGAGTCAGCTTGAGGCTGGCATGAAGCTGACTAGTGTCCTATCCCACTTCAGTTATTCTTCAGTTCTTGAGTCCACTTGGAGGTTCTTGCTTCCACTTGGAGATCTAGACCCTCTTACTCATCAATAGGCGAATTCCCTGATCCAAGTGTCATTTTGGAAGCTTCTTGGGCATTGACACCTTGAAGAATGACTCTGCCACTTGGCCAATCGCGCCCAGCGCAGGTAGCCTTCATTGGAGTTGACATTCAGCGCAGGTACTGAGTGGAGCAGTTGACATTCAGCGCAGATGCTCAGTGGAGCAGTTGACATGATCCAGAAATAGCTTGTTTTTTAGTGTTTTCAGGTGGAGAACTGATTTTCAGTGCTGTGGTTTGCTGACCTTGTTCCTCTAGGGGTAGGAACAACATGTTTAGGGACTTTGGATCCCTTAAATTATTGAAATTTCATGCTTCATGCTGTAAGGCACAAAAATGTCTATAACAGTTGCCCCCTAAAGTATGAGGTCGTTTATCGGGTGAAATGCTTTATCAGGAGGATCCGAAGTTCATTCAATCGCTGAGAGGTGACCTGTAATAAAATACAATACAATACATTATTTTTTCATTCTGCTTTCATGATCTAGCTGAGGCGGGAATTCCCATGCTCAGCTTTATAAATTCATTTTAGTACATAGAACAGACGATCGTCTGATGATAGACAGATAATTCTCTACTAAAATTATCATCCTTTGAGTAGGATGATCATCTGCTGCAATGATGTACATGTCAAATGTCTTTATGTTTCCTGAATATATATCGCAGCCCGGATGGATGAAACTAGATCCGGGGTCTTCAAACTCGTTCGATCTTCACTCTAAGTACAAGTCGATCCATGTGAGAATTGCGTTGAAGTCGAACATGGAAAGACATCGCTTGATTACCGGTCAATGATGTAAACCGTTAACAAGTGCGAGAGCAATCACCGATAATGATAATGACCCTCAAGGTACTGCAGTACAATTCACGTGGTGTGAATAAAGGACTTTGCGTCGAACACCACGCAAAATCTTCTGGTCGAAGGTCATTGATGTATACCTGTCGCCGGAAGTGAGAAACTTGCCATTGAGGCATGCAAGCTTCAAAGTACTGAGGGGGGTGTTCCTAGATCAACTTCTTGGATAATGAGCTGAAGTCGACAAGAAGCGATCCGTCAAAGGAGGGCCTTAATGAATCCCACATCAGTGACACGGAACGGAGCTAATGATTTTAGTGGAGGTGAAAACAATCTGTGAGATATGATTCAGGGTGGCGATCATGGGTGGATGAAGGATAATGTATGGCAGTGGATGGGACACGGTTGACTCTTTCTGAACAACAGCTCTTGAACATATAACGACACTGATGCGATGGATCGGTAGCATTACCCCAAATGTGGATGGTTTGGCGAAGACCATGGTGATGAGACTGGTGAATGAAACAACCCAACCCGATGTGATACGGAGGAAAGGTGTCATGTTCAAGAGCGACTTGCTACCATTAAAGCTTTGAGGTTCTCCCAATTTTTCCCCAGTCATTTCTGACCAGTACCTCTTTATTTTTGTCAAGCTTGAGGAGGATAACATATGCTTGTTCTATAACCTGCCCTTCGGGCAAGACCACCGCTATGTTTTAACGAGCCTAGCGATAGGGAAAGTCGTTCTCATCTAAAGACAAGTTTGTCGCTATTTAATCATTTTAACGAGTCTAACGACAAGGAAAACTCGGTCCTTTTCATTTTTAGAGAGTCTGAAAAGGTACAGAAAGTTAACTCCAAAATTCCTTGTTCGTCATCTAATCCCTTAAGTCCGAAGAAGTACAAAACAATACAGAAGGGATGAGTTTTCGATAACTTTAACGAGCCGAACAAAACAAGCACTCGACCTTTTTGTGTAATAATCCCTCAGGTCGAAAAAGATTAAAATCTAGAGGAGGGATCGCTCTTCCGGTCCTTTTAACGAGCTGGAAGGCCAAAACTTGGCAAACTTTTCATATTTTACGAGTCAGATGAAAAGAGCTCAAAGAAGACTCGTCTTCTGAGGAACGAGTGATAAACAGGGATAGCAGCAGATTCCAGGTACAGGTTGGAATTTTCCAATCACGGCAGTGTCACAAGGATGGCTAGGTGAAATCACTCTTCGCAGTTGTTCCTCAAAATGGGTAAACAATCATATGGGGGAGAACAATCGGCCAAATGGAATGGAGGTGGCAGGTGAAAACATGACCAAGGCTTTTTATGGCTAATAAATTTACGATCACAATGGTTATTTACCGGGATAGGTTCATTTTTTAATGAGCTTAAACTCTGGAGGAAACTCTTGCTCACGCTTTTCTATTTTTTAACGAGCATAAATTCCACGGTAAAACTGCTCGATCTTATGTTTATTTTTTAACGAGCATGAACTATGTATAAAACTGCTCGGATCTCGCTTTTCTATTTTTTAACGAGCATAAATTCCGCGGTAAAACTGCTCGATCTTATGGTCAAATTTTGATTTTTTACCATTACTAGCTTTTCTCTTTTCAAGTATAGTACTGTATTTTCAATTGCTGCAACAAACGTTGTTAGAAATGAATAATATTTGCATGAAAATGAGATTATAACCCTAATATTTCACTTTGAATTACATAAAAAGCCATTAAAAGGTGTTTTTACCTCTCATTTACCATTTCATTTGCATTTGGTTTGTTGGAGCTCTGGAGGTGCCTCTTCTTCCTTGATTTTTGCCAGCTGATTCCAGGAGATTCTGTGGACGATTTTCGGCGCCGTCTAGACCAGGTAGGAGCTAAACCCTAGCTCTTTCTTTTCATGGTTTCATTTTCCAGTTTCAGGCCTGTTTTCCAGTGTTTCTGAGCCCCAGGGGTTTTGCAAAATCGCCCTAGCTTCAGCGCAAGTTCCCCATTCGAAACCTGCGCTGAAGGTCAAGCTGCCTTAAGGCAGACTGACCCTCAGCGCAGGTGGGAGACTCTCTGCCTGCGCTGGGCTCAGAAAACTGGGTTTTCAGGTAATTTTTTGATGAATTTTCGCCAGTTTTTCATCGAAATCAGGAACTTACTCCTTCTCTTGTTTTCTTTGTAGGGAACTTTGAACAAAATGTCCCTCACATGGCGAGAACGAGAACATGAAGAGGAGGACATGATTGCCCTCCATGACCCGGTCACGATGAACGCGCTGCGGAACTGTGGCCTCCTGAAGTTTTTCCGTATCTCTAGCATGAGGGCACAGATTACTTTGTTGCAGTATATGCTTGATGCTTGGGATCCTGTTAACCAAGTATTCCAGATTAGGGGAAAGTCAATCCCCTTGACCATAGAGGACATGTACTTCTTGACTGGGTTGTCAAGACGAGGTGCCCCCATTTCCTTGTCAGGTACGGCCCGGGGGACTGATTCCACCAGAGATTATGTCCGCCAGTATTGCAGGGAAGGTTCTCAGCCGAGAAGAGACGGCAAGATTATTATCCGTGAGATTACTGACAGGTCTCTCAGGTCCATTCTGTTTACCATTGGTAGGATGGCCGGCAGCGCAGCTCTACATGTTGCCAACAGATCTTATATGCAGCACGCCTTGGAGTGTCTCCAACCGAAAGTATTCAACTGGTGTGATGCAGTACTTGTTCAGATGAAAAGTCAATTGACCAAGGTAAAGGACGGGAAGCTGAAGAACTTTGGATTTGGTTCTATTCTGACTGCCTTTGCCTTGGAGAAAATCCCACTGATGCAGCCCCAGTACATCATACTCGACTTGCCTTCTCCGACCGAGCCACGCATGCAGAGGTGGGTTGATCACATGTCGAGGCATGCTGGTCAACCTCAGATTACTTTTACTGAGGCCTTCTTCAAGTGGTTCGAGCGCCAGGAGATGGTCTTCTCCGAGTATCCATATGTGGGTATGGATTTCCGAGGCGACCCGGATTTGGTGTTACCGGATGGCGAAACAGTGGGGCGCTATTGGTAAATCTTTTGACCATATTATTGTTTACTGTTCTTATTCATAATGTTGCTGTGCTTTATTCTATCAAGACTTTTAATTACACTCTTGGGTGCATGCAGATGTTGGTCATGTTCGTCCAGCAGTTCGTCCGAGACTGCCAGCTGCTGCCCCGGCAGCAGAGCCTGCTAGGAGAGCTATCCTCCGCGACCTTGACGATACTGAGACCCTTACAGCTGTGCAGGAGCAGGTTGAGAGCCTTACTCTCGGCATTCCTGATGTGAGGATTGATGAGTTACCTTTACAGCTGCAGCGACACACCACTGGCGTGCCTAGGCGATGGACTCGTCTCTTGCGCATGATTGCACAGGCCGTGACGTGCTATCATGAGCACCACTAGGCTAGGGTGCCCCCTAGCATCTTTTTGAGTTTTAGGTCATATGACCAATTTTGTCTTGGTTACAGAACATTATGTATGAACTATAAACAGCTTATATGTATTTTGATTTTCGAGTTTTATTCTGTTTGAGTTATACGATCCATATGTACAATCTTTGATGATGTGTCCTTTTTATAAATGTTGCAAATGTCTATCTAACACATAGTTTGCTAATGAGTCGGTTAATGTGTTTAAGTTTCTTGAAATATGTTGATATTGAATTGAATCAAATCGTCTTTCCAAGATCTTAACCCTTAGGAACATGCGATAAATAGCTGGATTGCGAACATAATATATACCATTGAGTTGTAGTATTACGAGCTGTGAGTCTAGCCTGACAATTAGTCGGCGTATGCCACGTGTGATGGCATCAGAGAGTAGTTCTATCAACGCGCTATACTCAGCGATGTTATTCGTTGATTGCCCAATACACACACCTCTAAAACTTACTAACTCGCCGCTTGGATCAAAAATGGCGGCCGCGGAAGATAGGTTCCGCGAACTACAACTCGCTCCGTCGGCATATCCAACACATGTCTCCAGAAGGTTCGACATCTGCAACAAATGAAAAAGGTGGATCACTCGACCAGAACAAATACTTTAGCGAAAACAAAATACAACAAAAGCATGCAGGTTACTATTTAAGCATAGTAACGCTTGAGGTACAACCCGTTGTGGGGCTGCGCCAGTGGAATTCCATCGTAATCCATTAACTCGTAGGCTCCTTTTGCTAACACCCTTTTAACAATATAGGGGCCCATCCATAAGGACTTGAATTTACCTGCTCCCAATTTATCGGATTCTTGGTCATAAAGCAAGACCAAATCACGTTCTGAGAAGACACGGGGTTTGACATTTTTGTCGAACTGAGTCTTGACTCGTTTCTTATGGGCCTCGTTAGCCAAAGCGGCATCACGACGGGTTTCATCCAATTGGATTAATTCCAAGAAACGAGCCTCTTCTTCTGAAGTCCCGGGGAGAAGATCGATTGCGAGTTTAAGCGACGAAATTTCACACTGGATCGGTAAGACTGCTTCCAGGCCATACACCAGTTGAAAAGGTGTGAACCCGGTTGCATTCTTTACCGAGGTTCAGTAAGCCCACAAGGCTGAGTACAGGATTAGGTGCCACCTTCTTTTATGAACCCCGATCATCCTTTGCAACATACGCTTCAGGACCTTGTTGATTGCCTCAACTTGTCCGTTGGCTTGCGGATAATACGGGGTAGAGCTGTCGTGAGATAGCCCCAGCTTGGCAGCTAATTCGATCATCATGTGATTGCAAAAATGCGACCCATGATCTGTAACTATAGCCTGTGGTACGCCGAACCTGGCGACTACATGATTGAAAAAGAAAAGGGCAGTTGTTTCACCAATGTTATCCAATGTAGGCATTGCCTCGGCCCATTTGGTAAAATAGTCAACAGCGACTATAATATACCCATGCCCCCCGGTCGAGGTGGGGTTACATTGCATGAAATCGATGCCCCACTTGGCGAAGGGCCCAACAGCAACTATCGGCTGTAAAGGTGCAGGTGGTCGTCTGGTTTTGCTATCAAAAAATTGACAAGCATGGCAACTTCTGACTACGGTTATGCAATCTTTGAACATGGTTGGCCAGAAGTATCCTGCTCGTAAGATTTTTTGTGTTGTTGCATATCCAGATTGATGCCCCCCACACACGCCTGAATGACAATCATTCAGGGCTTTTTCGGCCTCCTCATGGGTAAGGCACCTCCTCAGAACCTCCTTCAAGCAAATCACCCAATAGTTCTATACTCAAACCAACAGCCCTTCCTTACAGTCACAAGATTCCAGCCTCCCCAGACCTCATGAGAGAGCTCTATATATAGGAGATATGGACAAAGGATGAGTCATCTTGAGGCTGGCATGAAGCTGACTAGTGTCCTCTCCCACTTCAGTTATTCTTCAGTTCTTGAGTCCACTTGGAGGTTCTTGCTTCCACTTGGAGATCTAGACCCTCTTACTCATCAATAGGCGAATTCCCTGATCCAAGTGTCATTTTGGAAGCTTCCTGGGCATTGACACCTTGAATAATGACTGTGCCACTTGGCCAATCTCGCCCAGCGCAGGTAGCCTTCATTGGAGTTGACATTCAGCGCAGGTACCGAGTGGAGCAGTTGACATTCAGCGCAGATGCTCAGTGGAGCAGTTGACATGATCCAGAAATAGCTTGTTTTTGAGTGTTTTCAGGTGGAGAACTGATTTTTAGTGCTGTGGTTTGCTGACCTTGTTCCTCTAGGGGTAGGAACAACATGTTTAGGGACTTTGGATCCCTTATATTATTGACATTTCATGCTTCATGCTGTAAGGCACAAAAATGTCTATAACAATAAGGCACATAAATGTTGTTGGGGCATTAGTGATTCTAAAGGGTAAAACTAAAAACTCTTAATTCCCATAGCAAGTTCTGAAAGTTGTATTATATATATCCTCTTCCTTTATTTGGATTTGATGATATCCAGAGCATACGTGAATTTTTGAGAATACATTAACACCCTTTACTTGATCAAATAGATCATCAATTCTAGAAAGTGAGTATTTATTCTTAACAATTATTTTATTTAACTATCTACAATAAATGAACAGTCGTAAGGTACCATCCTTCTTTATAATGGAAAGTACATGGTCTTCCCAATGCGACACACTTGGGTGGATATATGTTTTATCTGTCAGATTCTGTAATTGCATTTTTAACTCAGTTAAATCTAGGATACTCATGCGATATGGTGCCCTGGATAACTGAGTGACTCCTGGAATTAACTCAATAGTAAAATCTATGTGCCACATAAGATGAAATCAAGGGTTTTCTTTAGGAAAAAAATCAGTAAAGTCTTGCAGAATAGGTAAATTTTCTGGTGTTATTGTCTTTTCCTTATAATTAGTGTACCCCACCTAGATAACATAGATTTGACATCCATTTCTAAGGAACTTTCTTAATTGTGAGGTTGTAATGGGCCTTAATTTTAAAGGTCATTTAATTCTCTGAGCATCTTGTTTAACTCCTCTTTTATCAAGGAAACTAATTATTTTATCTCTACAGTTTATGAGAGACCATTGTTTCTCTAGTCAGTCCATGCCAATTAAAATATCATATGACCCTAAGGGTAACACATTCAAATTTATTGTTATTAGGTAATCACCAATACGATAGGGAATTTATCCACTTTAGTTGTCACCCTCCTCTTGGCCATTATGGCTAACTGCACCAACCATGGGTTTTTGAAGTTTGTTACTTGTAAATGACACTTTTCTATTATTTTAGGACTTACATAACTCAAACTAGTTCTAGGGTCAATTAAAATAGACACATCTTAGCTAAATACCTTACCTTCAAACTCCACCATAGTTGGTTGATATTCTTCCTAGTGATCTTCTAATGCAGCGTTGATCTTCTTCAAACTCCTCACTACCTCCCCCACTGTGGATGCCTCTTGAATGTGTGCTACCTAGTTTTTTCACTTTCCACAAGGAATTTTTTTACATAGTGAGGTCCTCCACATCCCCAAAATTGTAACAGGGGTTTTGCTGCTTGGTAAAATTCAAATTTATTGAGTTGTTCGGTAGGATTTGATTCACTTTGTAGCTTATGTTTTTTTTGCAATCTCCCTAAATTTTTATTTTCCTGGTTTTTGTATGCATCCTTAAAATTTGTAGATTTAATACCCTTATTATCCTGTGAGTGTTTTTTCCCTTTCTTATCTATCCACCTTTTTTTATTATCCCCCTTTTGCTTAATCTGTTGGTATCATATTTAAGCCTTTCGAACAACTTCATTCATAGTTTTGGGGTTGTCAAATTCTATCGGTTCCTTCATGAGTATAGGTAGACTGTTGATAAATCATTGTGCTTTTGACTTTTCCTTTCGTATGTAAGGAAAGTATCTTAGTAAAGATGTAGAATTTATTATAAATTCATCCATGGAAAGTTTTCCTAGCTTAAGATTGTGGTATTCCATTTCATTTTCATCATAAAATCGTTATGTTAAGTATTTTTCTCTGAAAGGCCCTTCGAAGCTTTCCCACATTACCACATGTTAATTAATACCTAATATTGTTTTAAACTCTTTCCACCATAAGGAGACTTTGCCTTGTAACTGATAAATCACCAACCGAGCTTTCAAGGTGTTATAATACTTGTAAATCTAAAAATATTTGTTCATATTAATGAACCAGTCTCAATGGCTTCTTCTACCTAACCATTAAGTGTAGGGGGTTTCATTTTCTTACTGTATTTGGCTTTTTCTCTTAGGTTCTTTGTGAGCAGACGCATTTCTAGATTCCAACTTGTTATTCTCTTGGTCACCTTCAAATTTTGGGTTGTCATCTCTTCGCTTGTGTATCCCAACTCTGTTTCCCTGATCAGGGCTTGAGATGGGATGTCTATGGTTTTCTCAATCTGAAATAATTTTCATAATCCTTTATTTTTCTTCCATCAAACTTTGATTATCAACCCTCAATCTTACCATCTCATTTTTTAATTATTGAATTCTTTCCATGGGCGCTGCTACGTGCCATCCTGCTGAGTCCTTCCCCTCTTAGCGCACTTTTCTTTCTTGGTCGTTCCAACAGTTTGTTGATGTCGCGAGGCCTATGGCTACCCTACTTTTTCTGGGCTTCATTCTGCCTTCCATTACAGGCTCATCGAATCGCGATATGCACAACTTCCCATTCGGTTGCTTTATTGGGCGGCCACTGTGTAGCTTCCCCTTGGTTCCTTGCTAACCTTGTCACCGGTTGCTGGCGAACTAGTTTGTTGTGGTGACATTGGGCTGCTAATTCTAAGCTGGTTGGGTGTCTGTACAACATACACCTACAACCTATGCTGGCGATGGATGCTTCCCTCGTTTTTCCTTCCAGCCTGTGCGCGTGCTTGCCTTCAACCTCCGTGCCACTTCCTTCGCATCTTTAGGAATGCACCCTTTCCTGAAGCAATGGATTTGGTCTCAACTTCGTCGATTCGCACTGATCGACTGGTTATTTTCTTTCTTGGCAACCTCACCAGCTGGCTTCTCCTTTGCCCATATTGTTACCATCCTATTATAATCTAGTGTGGTCACTTCATGCAGTCAGTTCTACCATCGTTCAATCCCTTCATCTGAGTCTGACATGCAAGAACTATCACGGTCCCATGAGAGTCTTTCACCTATTGTTGGATTTACGCGGTCTTGATCTCGCGTTGTGATTTGGTAGATATAGTCCAATTCACCATCGTTGTCTTCGTTGCGCACTAGCTCAGTATAGTGCACCCCTTCAGCTAGGTCTAACGGAACCACTACGTGGAGAGATTTCTTTTCAAATATCATTTTCCGTTTCTTTAAGTTGATGACTCCATTCATATCCATTGCCCAATCTATCCCTAACAATGCAGGGTATGGGTTACTGTCATCCACAATTTTTATGACCTCAAAATTAGTTTGTGTGTTGGCACTGTCAATGTCTACTATAACTCCTTCCAGTCTTCCCATGGGCAGGATATTTTGTTGGTTAGCCATCCACAATTGGATTGGGGACCATTGTAGTGCAAGCCTGCCCATGTGCTCCCAGGTCTATTTAGGTAGGACATTTGCATCAAACCCCAAATCCAGAACGACTTGATCCATCTCATAGTCCCCAATCTAGATAGTCAGTCGCATTTTCGGCCTGGTGTGCAAAGCATGTTTGCCTAACTTCTCGACCATTCGAGGTTCATCCGCTACTGCGCATCTAGTTATCATTTATTGCAGTCCCTTCACCGCTTTAGCATCCCTAAGTAACTTCATGCATGTCTCTAAGAAGGTGGTTAGCATAGAAGTATCCTTCTCCGGTCCTGGTTGATCCTTGCTGCCTGAACTAGAAGCTTCCGCGAAGTTCTTCTTAGCTTCCATAAAGGTTTCCCTCACACGCTCCAAAACAAATTTTGGTAGTTTTGAGGGAGTCTTACGGACCCATGTATCCTCCTCTGGCTTCTTCCCCTTATCTTCCCCCGTAGTTGTGCCACTCCTGAGCATCATATTCACATTAGGGTCTTCTGCGTGTGGTTCAGCCTTCATCATTTGGATGTTCTGAGTGGGGTTAGCCAAAAGCACCCCTCTTTCCTGCATTTGAGCGATTAGCGTGGGGAAATCGATTGCTTCGTGATCAAACTGGTAACAATATGGGCAACAAGATGTAGTCAGGTTCGTGCAATAACGCGCGTAATTCCAAAGTCCTCCATAATTATAGCAGATTAATTGTCCTCGTCCCCTTGCAAGTCCCTTTCCCCCACATCCCCGTCCACATCCTTGGAATCCTCCTCGCGCTATTGCTGCGGTGGGATCTTGCCCGCACGCCTCCATCTGCATCGCGTGCCTCCATCTGCATCCTATAAGCAGGTGTTTGATCCATCAACATCTCATAACTACTGCAATTTATTTCATCGTGCATCGTTGTAGTCTAGTTGGTTAGGATACTCAGCTCTCACCCGAGAGACCAAGGTTCAAGTCCCAGCAATGGAAATATTTGTTGGCTTATATGCGCCTAACCTAGGTTCGGAAAATTTATTTAGCCAAAAAAATCCCACAACTATCGTCCCTTTCGGCAATAGCCCGCGGAGCGCAGACTGAGGTCTCACCTGAGGTAGCAAGGGAGGGTGCTGGAACCAAGTTTCCACACCCTTGGGATGTCTTGACGTGGTCCGGAGGGCTCGCGCTGCTCTGCTTCCACGCAGATCCAAAACAGGTCTATTCCTCAATACTAATTACTTAATGAGTTACTATAGATGAGATCTACTTGTGACATTCTTTAAGCAAACATTTAATTAGGATAACCAGTGTACGCAATCAAAAGAGATATAGATTTGCATTAATCCAAAACATAATCATACACATATAGATTCAATAGAAATATCAACCGTAAATTAATCAAATCCATAATAGTTTAGATTTAACACGGTATTTCGGAACCAACTTATCTTTATTCAACTTCTTTCGTCAATACAACCAAATCTGCACCGCGAACTCAACTGCAGGGGTTTGCGCACACAGCTGCAGAATCTACCAAGCCTCTGCGCACATAGCTACAGAGCCTATATCTACCCACCAATACCCTCGACTCGGACTTACAGATGCACATATAATATTCACAGACCCATAGCACTACCATTCATTCCAACTCAAAAAACTGCCTTCTATCCTTAGAGCCTCGCTCTATTTATACATTCCCATGGTCTGCGGACCATGGGTAGGCCGACTTACTCCCTATCATTCTATATTATTTATTGGGTGGACAACCCTTTGACTCGCCCTTTTACATTTCGCGCTCCGCATATTTCGTAGTTTTACAATATTTTTATCCTAACTTATAGGCTCTCAGCCCCAAACTGTTACGCGGGACCTCCACTACCAAACACTAGCATTTGCATTCATGGATTCATCCCCTAGTTGAACCCACATCTCTAGGTTAGCTTTAGTGAATGGCACTGGCCTGCTCCTATCAACGGTCTGACATTTGGTGTATTTCCAAATCCTCTCCTCATCATGCTTCCTCTCTGTAAAAATGAAAGAAAAAACATATTCTCTTGGTTTCCCAATTAGGCCACAACATTGGAACTTAGCTCTGATATCACATACCACCAAAATAATTTATTTTTTTATGACATAACATGAATTTGAATTTTTATACTTTAGAGAAGGTTGGTTGATGGTCTTATCACAATTAAGGTTCATTGTTCGTAATTTATATTTATTATTATTGTTTTATCCTTTCATATAGAAGTTATCCTACCTAATTAGAATATTAAGGACTATGTAGAACATTTGATATTGTGCCCAACCATCATATTCATTCAATGGGTTTATGTCTTGGTTGACTATGGTATTTTTTTATTAAATAAGTTCATCCACCTTAAATTTTACCCTAACCATTATACTTTGGTTATCATATATCAACGGAGGCAAACTTTCGACAGATTGTGTGGATGTAAGCCACGTGGCAACTTGATCCTCAGCTAGGCATACAGAATAAGATCCATGGATAATGAATGTCAGGGTTTATCAGATGAGAAATGGAAATGTGATAGTTATAGAGTAGCTACCTACCCCCTCCTGGCCTTTTTTCTCTCATTCCTCCACTATCCTCCTACACACCTGACTCTGCAATCTTTTAATAATTCCATCAACAACAACAACCCCTTTCGATGGCTCTACATCTCCTGCTAAGTATGGTTATATTGTCTTGTCTTTGCTTCATGGCCCAAAGGCAGCTCTTGTACTTTTGTGTGTTGTTTGGATTGTTAATTTCTATATTGTTGCTACCATTTTTTTCAGAATAGGTTAAGGTTGTACCAAACTTACGGAGGTTTGGATCCTTTGCTCACATGCAACCCAAGGCATTTGGAAAGGTAGACAATTTCCATTGTTTCATGTTGACAAGGTTTTCATTCTCTTAATTCGTTTTTCTTTTTCGGTATTCGACTCACAGGGTTCTAACCCCTGTAGGTTAATGGGTGCAAAATATTGATAGAAGACGGGGGTTCCCCAGGTAGATATATTTTTTCTCATTTTGTTCCCAAGGAATTGTATTTTTCCTTTTATTGAGGAGATTATCTTAAATCTTAGATTCCATTGTTACCCTTGCAGGTACTCTCTCAGAGTCGACTCCTATCATTCATTCTCTCTTTGTTAGTTCAGCTCCAAGTTTTTCATTTAATTATATACTTCCATGTTGATTTCCAAGTGCCATAAGCTCTTTTCCCCGATGAGGGTTTATAATGTTTTCCCCTAAATGAGGGGGTTTTCCAGCTTGCATGTTATAGTGTGGATGTTATTTATAGTTAAATTGTGGCTACATACCCTTAGTTTAGTATGCATTCCTCTAGTCTCCCATCCAAAGTGTTTGTTCTCTTTTCCTAGTTCAGACAATGTTATAGTGCAGTGAAATACTTTTTTTTTGTAACCCTTGATGGTTTGTTGAGGCTTTCTTGTCTTAGAAACAAATTACACTAAGTCATATTTTTCTTGGTTCATACGTTTAGATTGTTTACGCCGAATTTGAGTTCTTAGAGTACATTCATTTAATTTTGCCAAGGACTAATTTAAAACATCAATCATAATGTTTTCTTGATTACTATGTACAATCATTATAGTATGTGTGCACATTTCTTCCTCGATACATTATTGTTGTTGGACATATGGTCAAATTTTAATACTTCAATATGTTTATCATTGGCCAGAACCCTCTCATTTTGATGATCATTGCCGATGCTTTTCGAAATGTGTTTCTGTGGTAATAGAATCCTTTTTTTATTTAAGGTTTTCTTAATTATGTTGAACTACATTTAATATATTACTTGCTAACCTACTCCACTCATTGTACTCTATATGTTTTGAAAGCAAAACTTATCACACAATAGTTAAGTACTTTTATCTTTATAACTATTTTAGTATATTCTCATTCGGACTAGGGATTTTTTTTTTGGATTTCTATTTAGTTAATTTGACCCAGGTACCAAACCTTTACAAGATTCATAGTTGTCTATAATTGGTTATGATCACACAATTATTTTCTTAAATTCCATAGATTATAACTTGTTCTTGTTTACTTTATGAGGAAATAGGGATTGTACCCATGATGTTGACTCAGTTGACTTGGCTTGCAAACTAACCCTAGGCCCTTGCTAAAGAGAAAATAAGGAAACAAGCCGTTTAATTTATTTACCACCAATGTTATATAAAGTCAATCACAATCATTGCATTCCCCCTTTTTTAATAAGGAAAAACAAACAGTCTCAGTCTCTTTACCAAAGACTATCACCAATGCTCATTAATTAACTACAGACCTATTGAGCAATCAATACAAGAAGTGTAATTAAACAATACTTATATGGTTTCTCTGTTTGTGTTTGATTATTTGGAAAACCTAAAATCACTAGGAATGTAGTTCTCCTAGCAACCAACGGACCACTCTTATCACTGCATCTCACCCTGAGCCCGCTTCACACCTAGAATAGTGATAAATTCAAACAGATCTTTCAATGACTATCTGATCTCAACCAAACTTGGTCAAAATTTCATAATCTAATTACTCAAGCCTGCGATGGAGTCCAGTGGCCAACCAAATCTAGAATCCTTTAGTAACAATAATATTTAATACTTCCACAATATTCATTCCTCCCTTCGTGCCTCAGGTTCATCATTACCCTCTTGGCTCTCTTTTTGGAATTTTTATTTCCAAGGAGGAACTTGGGTAGGTAACCACCTTTCGCATAACTATTCAACTACCTATGTGTGAACCTCTCTAGTATTGTTTCCCATTTATGATTTCATGCTCATCACATAAACATTATGAAATTAGTAAATGAAAATATATGTCTATGTAAAATATTATTTTGGAATTCCCTTTGGCCAACAAAGTAAAACAATGTCTTTTAACTACAGTAAAAAATAATTATAGAGTTACTAGGGAGAATTACATCTCCCCCTGCCCATTGAGTCAAGCACCATCCCATTGTTTTCCAAGCTCTTAGAGAAGGCTCGGATGAGTTTCCTTCATAGATTTTATGTCCTCCCAAGTAACCTGCTTTGGGCTAAAGTGCCTCCACTGAACTTTAACCTGGGTGATAACTCGCTTCCGTGGAATTACTTCTCTCTGAGTTAGTAAATGTAGGGGATCAATGAGGAAATTTGTGATCTGGCTTGACCTGCAATTACAACAATTGAGTTACCATTAGTTTTTATACACGAACAAATTTATAACATATACATACAATTTTCCCACGAATTGTTTTACGTGTATATCCCTCCAATCAATAATATGTATAGGTCATACATATAACTTTTCAATAATGGAACATGAAGGACATTATGTACACATATGTGGTTGGCCAAAGCTAGTTGATACACCACCGACCCAATTTAGGCGAGAATCTAGAATGGGTAACAAAATCAGGGAGCCAACTTGGCACAACACTCCCAACATAAAGTCCTTATTTTAGGCTTTACTTGCACATACAGGTGAATTCCAACTTGAAATTATCGATAACTTTGATTTTTATCAGTGTAAGCCTTCTGTCTATCCTGTGTGGCCTTCATATTCATCCTTATATTTTTCATAGTACCCTCTGTCCATTTCAGCATATCCGACCCCAACATCAATTTATCTTTGGGGTTATTCTAGTTAATGTGTGTGTACACTTACATCCATATAATACCTCAAACGGACTCATTTGTAAAGAGGTATGATAACTATTATTGTTGGAAAAGTCTACCTATTTAAGGCAATCTTGCCATTTATTCGGTTGTTTCATCACATAAATTCTTAACATATCCTCCAAAACATGGTTCACTCATTCAGTATGTCCATTCGTTTGAGGATGACAAGCATTAACAAAGTGAAATTTAAAACGAGAACTCTACCCAAAAAAATCCCCCAAAAACATGAAAAATCAACTTGAAAATGAAAAGTGTTGATGCATGAATAACACTTTTTTTTCTAGAGTAAATTTTCAACATGTTTTAAAAATGGCAATGAAAGCAATTTTTTTGTGCAACAATTGTACAAAAATTACTTTGAAAAAGAAAAGTGTTGATGTTGAAATAACGTCTCCTTTTTTTTTTTTTTTTTTTTTTTTTTTCAGGATAAATTTTGAACATTTTGAAATAATGGCGTAAAAAGATTTTATCATGACTCCGAAAAACATTAGAATTTCAAAACAATAATGAAAACATAAATTCAAAAATAAGAACAAAAATTAAAACAATGAAAAAGTTAAAAAAAAAAATTAAAACTAAATAAAAATATATATTTAAAAAAACATTAAATAACAAAAAAAGAAATCAAATATATGAAAAAAGACAAAAAGAAATGAAACATTAAAAAAAAATAAAAATAAAAAAATCACACGAAACAAAACAAAACAAAATTAACTAAAAAGGGCAAAACAAAATCAATCATAAAAATGTTAAAAAAAAGACAAACAAAATTAAAGTAGATAAAAATAAAAGTAAAAAAATATAAAGAAATAAATAATAACAAAAACATATTTTAAAAAAACATGATGAAAGGGAAAAAAATGATAATGAAAGAAACAAAATAAAAAATGCATCATTCGAAAATTAAAGAAAAAGAACAAATAAAAAAAACATAGAAAAGTAAATTTAAAAAACGCATTTAAAAAAAAAATTAATATACAAATAAAATTAAAATAACGAAAAAATTATTAAAAAATTAAAGAAAAACTATAAATAAAATAAATTATAAAATAAATGATAATTACTATAAAAAAATAAAAAATTCGAAAATAAATAAATTTATCCTCTGCGAGCCCATGGGTGGACTCAATCTGATTCCAAGAATCAGATTGAGGCTGCCCAAGGGGCCTAGGTGGCCATGACCCTAAGAGGGTAGAGCTGCACATAGCTTCGCCTGCCGAGAGTCGTGCCCCCAGGCCCTTGTGTGGGTCTTCTTTTCGATTCCCAGAATCAAACGGAGGTCGCAGCGTTGGGCAGACGGAGTTGCATCCAGCTCTGCCCACCTAGGGTCGTGGCCCCCGAGGCCCCTGGACGGGGCTCAATCTGATCCCCAGGATTAGACAAAGACTCGCCCACGGGGGGGCGACCCTTGGCGGGTGGAGCTACACGCAGCTGCCCAGGGCCACGCCCCCATGGGCCGCTGGGCAGGCTCAATCCGATTTTGAGAATCGGATGAGCCCCTCACCCAATTCTCATAATCGAGTTGAGCCCACCAAGAAGCCAAAAAAACTATTTAAAAAAAAAAAAAAAAAAAATTTATTGTTTTTATAGATATATTTACAATGTTTATATTTTTAAAATTTTTATATGTAATTTAATCTTTTTTCACATTTAGATGGTGTCTTTTTATTATAAATGTTTTTTTCTTTATATTTTTTTCCTTTCAAATATTGTATATTTATATAACTTTTTTTTCTTGTTTTTTATTTTTATTTTTTTTTTTCAATCTTTTTTTTTTTTTTCCTAATGATCTTTTATAACTTAATTGTATTCTTTTGTGTAATATTTTTATTTTTTAAATTATATGTTAAATTTTTATTTTTATTTTTTCTTTTACTTAAAATACATCTTTTTTTTTAATTTTTAATTTTCAAATGTCATCATTTTTATATAAAATTCATAAAATTTGTTATTTTTCTTATCTTTTTATTCAAATTTTCCATAATTTTTTCAATTAATGTGGTTTTTTAGCAAAAATGTCCTAAAATGCATATTTTTTAATTATCTATATGCAAAATGTATATTTTCTCTCGAGTTTTTAAATTATTTCTTTTTAGTGACAATTTTTTGTGTGTATTGAAATATTAATTAACGATTTATAAATATAAAAAAATCATAATCTCAAAATATTATTTTTATTATTTTTTTAAACTTTGCAAAAAATTAAAATTTTCATTATAAAAAACAGTGCAAAGGAAAACAAAAAACAAAAAATCGAAAACCCTTAAAAACCAAATATCTAAGGATGAAAAACATGAAGAGGAATAAGAGAATTTGAAAAATGGTTAAATACTCATCATTAAAAAAAAAAAATCCACACTTAATACATTAGAAAATTTAAAGTGTCAAAAATAAGTCCTCTAAAGAAAGGGATTGATGCCATATCAACACTTTTCAAAATTAAAATGAAAATCACTGACATTTAAAACAAATGTTCACACTTAATACATAAGAAAATTTAACATGTCAAAATCTTCTTTTATATATATATATATATATATATATATATATATATATATATATATATATATATATATATATATATATATATATATTCTGCATCAATACTTTTCAAAAGCGGTTGATCTTTTTACTACCTCAAAAGAACAGGTAATCCTATGGGTTCTCATTTCAAAGTTTACGTTGTTCGTTATTGAATTGTATCTTTGTACCCAATCTAGTGAAGAGTGTTTTCCAAAAGGAAGATGTGAATTTCATATCCCTATCTAATATTACCACTTTAGGCATACCGTGAAATTTAAAAATTTATGTCATAAAAATGTCAGCAATTTGAACTATTTTATAGGTAGATTTCACTGGTATAAAATGTGCAACCTTACTTAATTTATCTCTTACCACCATTATGGAATCGTTCTACCCCTTAGATTTAAGTAAACCAATAATAAAATAAAGTGTAATAATCTCCCATTTCCATTCAGGAATGGGCAATGGATGATCCAAGTCAGCTTGGTGCTGGTGTTCAACCTTTACCAATTAACATTCTAAGCACTTGGTCAAATATTCCGCTACTTTTTTCATGCTGGGCCAAAAATAAAATCTGTCGTTGTTATGTAATTTTTCTTGTTGTCAAAGAAATTAGTACTCTGGGTCCCTCAGGCCAACATCTTTGATCTTTTCTATAAAATCAATTTTAACTTTGTTGAATGAGATTTCATACAAAAAATTTCATTTCCTGCTCAAGGCATTTGCTACTCAGTTTTCTTTTCCCTTTATATGTTTAATGTCGAAGTCAAATAGACTCAAAAAGTCAGGCCAACATGCTTGTTGTTTATTAGATGTGGGTTGTTCAAAATAGCTAGTTAAACTGTTGTGATCCATTATTAATATAAATTTATCTCTGAGTAAATAGTGTCGCCATACTTTCAAAGCATGAACCACCGTTGTCAGTTCCAAATCGTAAGCTGAATATTTTTGTTCGTGTTCATTTAATTTTTGATAGTCATAGAAAAAAAATATACCTTCTTGCATTATTATTCCTCCAACCCTTCTTTACTAGCGTCTGTTTAAACCATAAATTCCTTCTCTAGATCCACAATTCTTAAAATGCGAGTTGTGGTAGGTAAATGTTTCAGCTGGTAAAAACTACTTTGAGATTTAGTTGTCCACCGAAATTTTTTCCCTTATTTTGTAAATAAGTAATGGGTTAAGACACCCTTGAAAATCCTTCTATAAAATGTTGATAACACCGAACTATCCCCATGAAAGTTATAATATCAGCTATGCTCTTGGGAACAAGCAACTCCATTATTTTCTTGATATTTTCTGGATCTACTGCTATCCCTTCTTGAGTTATGATATGTCTCAAGTATTGAATTTGGTCTTTGTAAAATTCACACTTATTATACTTTGCATATAGTTGATGTTCCCTTAAAATCTACAAAACTATCTGTAAATGCCTCTTATGCTCTTCTAAATTTTTCGAGTAGATAAGAATATCATCAATGAAAATCAATACAAATTTATCAAGGTATTGGTGAAATATACTATTCATAAGGCACATAAACATTGTTTCGGTGTTAGTGATTCTGAAAGGTAAAACTATGAACTCATAATGGTCTTAGTGAGTTCTAAAGTTATCTTACATATACCCTCCTCCTTTATTCAAATTTGATGATATCTAAATCATAGGCCAATTTTCGAGAATAAATTATCACCCTTTACTTACTCAAATAGTTTTTTTTCTATGGGGCTTGCCCCATGTGCAAAGTGGGTTGCGCACCGAAAAACCCCTCAACTACTCGCCCTTTTGGCAATGACCTGCAAGCAGGTCAAAGTCTCACCTGAAGCAATTATGGGAGGTTCCAAAACTAGGTTTCTGCAACTGAAGGGATATTCACGAAGTGGTGTCGTGTAATTACTTCTAATGCATATCAATCTTATAAATTCACATCCATAAGAACTTTGTGCAAATTATTAGTTTATATAAATGCATAAACTCTAACAGATAACAGTATATATTACAATTCTTCGCATAATTCAATGAAAATCACACATAATTACATATATAACAGTAGACAATTAACCTATACAGAGATGCGACACTTCCTCAAAACTTCTTATTTATTAAAGAGATCTTGAATTACATTGACTTCTTTAAAGTGCACACCTAGCTACAGGTGGGTTGCGCACTCAATTACAGACTCTTCAAGGTCTCCACCAGTCACCTGCATAGCCTTCTCCAACACTACAGACTACAAACACAAATACAGAGATTCAATTCCCTTATGACATCTCATTACTTTGTTCCTTGACAAATTATTTCATATCCTTTTATACAATTCATCTATACAAAAACCATGGTCCACATACCATGGATCCATAAAGAATGCCTACTACCTAATACTCATTACAAAATACGAGCTTTATCCCATCCAAAAAGGCCTAAAAGTCTGCGCGATGAATATATCTTTGTCATCTTCACGGATTTTGATCCTTCTTTCATGGGTTTTTACTCAACACTTGTACAACAATGGACAATTCCCAATAGGCTCCCAACACTCGCGCATGATGTGTCCCGAGTCAGTCAGCTTCGACACCCTTGATATTTGTTGCAATCCCATTGTATGGTGCATTGTAATGCTGGAGTGTTTCTATCATCAAATTTTCTTCCTATTGTGCCTCCTTCAGCAAAGCTTTTGTAGTAGGGCCAACGGTCTTCTACCTTAGCTCCACTTCCCTTTTCTTCAATTCCTTCAGTTGTTCATCTACTACCTGTGAATATTCAGGGCTTCCTCTTGCCACGACTGAGTCCTCTCCTACAATATCTATGCTTTCCTCTGCAGATCATCTATTTGCGTCTGTAGGTTCTTTCCTTTGGAAATGTTAGCAAGCCTCTCCAAGGCTGCTCAGGTCTTCATAGATGCCAAGATCTCATCATATTGCTTCTGCCCGGCCTGTAGTTCTTCCTCACTCTTCAATATGTTTGAATCCTCCTATACCAAGGTCCAAATCTACATCATGTCATCGAGAAACTTCCCATAGTCCACCATCCTATCAATATTCATTTCAATGTTGTGCTGAGGTCCCTTTGTCTCTGCTCCTGAACCTTTGGTGGCATACTTAGATGCAACCTTATTTATAGATATGATATATTCACTTTGTAATCAAATTTTAACTTGGCTTCATAAATTATTTTCTCCCGTTCCCTTCAATGGTAATTTCTTTTTAATGGTTCCCTTTTTCCTTCTGATGGTCATATTTTGGCTAACTTTGTTTGAATTAACTTTTGATGCAGTCACTTATTCTTTGTCACAGTTCCTCGATATCACGCGACAATCTTCCTTCAATGAAGTCCTTTCATGTAGAGCAGCTTATAGTCTCGTGCCCACTTTCAACTGCAGGCAGCACTAAAACTCCTTTTCTTCATTCTTCAATGCAATGGTTCAGGGACATAATCGTCCCTATATGTTTTCAGTCTACTACCATTCACTCAACCTGGAATTATCTAACCATTTAACTTCACCGGTTGAAAAAACCTTCAATATGTAATGTTCTTGATGATATATGGTCCCAACCAATGCCTTTTAAACTTTCTCGGGAAATTCGAAAACCTGTTTTCATATAATAATACAAGACCCCCTTCCATAATTATCTTCTTCTTCATGTGCGTGTCATGCCAGGATTTCTCCCTTTCTGACTGCACCTGCTGATGAAATCCTACTATGAATCTGTCTTCTTCTAAAGCTAGTATTTGCGACATTATCTCATTCATCATGTTGGGATATTCTATATCTGTGACAACTGCAATTCTCAGACTTGGCACAATGTATTCCATTGGCATAACTGCTTCTTATCCATATACCAACCTGAAAGGTGTCTTCCCAGTCAATTACTTGCATGTCGTTTTGTATCACCTCAACGCCACTGGAATCCTCAAGTCCCAGTCATCGCTTTTTATGTTTCACAGCTTGGTCAATGCATTCTCTGGAATCTTATTGAAATATTACATTGTCCCATTTGCCTAAGGATGATAGGGAGTGCACTTCTAATGGTAAACTTGGAATTCCTATGTTATTGCTTCAAACATCTTATTCAAAAAACGTGTCCCTTCGTCTCTCATTCATATCTTCGGACAACCAAATCTAGCCAATATATACTTGAAAATGAACTTTGCAGTAGTTTCATTGCTTCAATCCTTTACCAATTTTTCCTTGGCCCATATTCTCAAATAATCTATCATGGTGATGATATATCTTGCACCAATATTTTTCCTCAGTGGACTGAAAATTCCAACAAAATCAATTTCCCATTTATCAAAATCTTGCAAATTCACCTGGGGTACTAGTGGAATTTCATCTCTTCTAGATGGGTTTTCTGTCCTTTAACATACATCACATTCTTGACAAAAGTCTTTGGCTTCCTTATAAACTGGAGGCCACCATAACCCAACTCTAAAAATATTTTGTGCAGTGGCTTTTCTTGCATAATGCCCACCCGCGACTCCTCCATGAGCTTCCATCATAATGTTCAGTCTTTCATGCTTAGGGACATATTTACGCAATACTTAATCTTGTCCCATATTGTACAAGTGTCCCACAATCTGCGAGAAATGAGTTACTCGAATCACCAATTCTTTCTTTTCCTTTGTAGTGTACTCTAGAGGCACCATTACCGTGGACAAAAATTGAATAATATCTGCGAAGTTATCATCTACGAATCTAATTGCAAACAATTGTGCATGGGGTAGGTTATCTTCAAGACTTGTAGGTTCTTCTCCCGTCTCTATCCTAGATACATGATCTAGCCTAACATTCAATCTTCCAAGCTTCACTATAACTTGGAAGTCATATTGTTGAAATAATAACAACCATCGATGGATCTTTCCTCCTAAGATAGTCTTATTTACCAAATATTTATGTGTGGATTTCTCTGTGAACATTTTTAAGTGTCCTCCCAACAAGTAATGTATGAACTTCTATAGTGCATACACCTTAGCTAACCCCTCCCTTTTTGTCGTGTTGTAATTATTTTATTCCTTAGGCAACTTCCTACTTGAAAATGCAATGGGATGATCAATATCCCCTGATCCTGGTTATGCTAGTACTACTCACAAAACTATGCAAGATGCATCAACATGCACATTGAATTCTTTCTTCCAGTCCAAAAAGACTAGAATTGGCGTGGTTATCAATTTTTTTTATCATATCCAAGATCTTATAGCATTCTTCATCCCACTAGAAGGTCACATCCTTCAACAAATTTTCCATCGATGCAATTATCTGTGCATATCCTTTTACAAATTTCATGTAGTAACCAGTGTGTCTTAGTGTAGTACGCAATTGTCTTATTGTTTTTTGTGATGGCAGGTTCACAATGAGTGTGATCTTCATTGGATCTACCATCAATCCTTGTTTACAAACCACATCTCCCAACAATATTCCAAATGGCTCAAAAAATGTGCACTTCTTCTTGTTCAATGATATCCGATACTGCCTACATGTATCCAACATCAACCTCAAGCTCGCCACATGCTTCTTTAATAGCCCAAATATTTTCCAATCGTCAAAGTAAACTTCCAGAACTTTGTGTATGTACTCTTTGAAAGTTGCAATTACAACTCTGGAAAAAATGGCAGGTGCATTCCTCATCCCAAAAGGCATCATTGTGTAGTAATAGGACCCCCATTCTATGGCAAATGTTATCTTATGTTTGTCTTCCAGTGCAATTCTGATCTGGTGATACCCTGAGAAGCCATGTGTAAAAGAGTAAACCTCTTGTCCTCCTACATTATCCAACACTTCATCTATAAAAGGGTGGGAAAAGGGTCATGCAGGCATGCATCATTTAACTTCCTCAAGTCCACATAGAATCTAATTTCCCCTTTCTCCTTCTTCTCCTGAAATACCATGGGAATTACCCATTCAGACTCTTCGACAGGTTCAATTATCCCCATGGCTAACATTTTGTCGAATTCTTCTTTTACGTTTTCCTTATATTTTGGGTTCAGCCTATAAGACCTTTTCTTATCAGGCTTTGTATCAAGCTTCAAAATATTCCTCATAACTCCCAAACCCCCTAGTTTTACTTTCATATCTAAAAATTTAGAGGGAAACAACTCCTAGTATTCATGCGAGAAATTTGTTATCTTGATGACAGTGTCATTGTCCCAGTAATATCCTATGTTCGCATACTTCGGTTCAGCTTCTGCCCCTATATTTACTTTCTTCATTTTTAGTGGCTACATTATATCTAGCATCTCTATCTCAGCTCCATTAAATTCGAGATGTCCTTCTGACTCTTTGATATCAATGTTGTGAGGATCTTCATCTTCTTCTATAGTGAGGTTATAACATTCCATCACATTTTGGATATGTGTAACCCAATCAAGTTGCCGGATAACTGAAACTTCATTTTCAAAAATCTTATTCTTAACTATATTCAACGCTGCATCTATATGTGGATAGTCATCTTCAAGCTGCCATACAGAGTTGTAAATGGTCTACAGGATAATTATGGCCATCATACTTGTCTGTGAGCTTTGTTTCTACTTTTGCAAATATTACCCACATCAACCTTCTACATTTCTACCAATCTCCTATACTCCTCTTATGCATACCCCACCATCGAGAAGGCGTAGCCCTCAGTGCTCGATGCATTATTAAAAGTCTCTGACAAAGTATTTACATCACCCAAACAATCATATAAAGTTAAATCACATGCCTCAGTTGTCATGCAACGCACTAGTTTGGTGATCCTTGCACATCGCCTTGTAGAAACTTTATGCAATCTGTTCTACCAATTCTCCAATTCTTCTTTTGAATCCGAGGTATATGAAATATATTTCTCCCAAGTCATCTTTCAATCTGAAGTGGGATTGATCCATTCTTCTTCCTTCACTATGATCTGGTTGATATTATCAACATCATCCATGTTATATTCCTCTCTGACACGCTATGTATACCTCATCCCTTCTGATGGATTCAATGGAACAATAACCGTCATATTATTGCTTTCGAATATCATTTTCCTTTTCTTCAAATTAGTTATAGCGATGTTGTCAAATTCCCAATACAATCCAACCAACACACGGTAAGGATTACTATCATTTTCTATCTCAATCACTCTGAGGTCAGTGGTAATGTGCACTCCGTCGATGTCCAATGTGACGTTAGAAAACCTTCCTAAGGGTAAGATTTTATGTTGATTTGTCATCTTCAGCTGAATAGTAGACCATTGCAGCTTTGTCTTACCCATCAATTCCCAAGTCTGACTTGGAAAGAAATTAGCATCAGATCCCAAGTCCAAGATAACCTGATCCATGTCATACTCTCTAATATTCATTGTAAGCCCCATTTTTTTCCATGTTCTCTTCTTGTGTCTATGCAGATTATTTACTGCATGCATCTCGCTCTATGGTATCAGCCTAGAAGTACAAGAGTCTATAAGTTCCTATAATCCTTACAAAACCTTCGTGATTATCCTTCTAAGTTGGTTGCACAGTGGAGGTCGACGCACCATCATCCATAAAGCTTCACTTCACCTCCATGAATGCTTTATTTTCTTTCAAGATATCAAATACAAGAGCCTTTTCGGTGGTTTTCCTTATCCATGTGGCTTCATCTTCCTTTTTTCCATCAGCCTTATCATTCCTAGTTGTGGTTCCACTTCTTGTTACAATGTCGATGCACGATTGATTTTCTCTTGGTTCAGTGGTCATCATTTGGAAATGTTTTGTAGGCTGTTGGTTTATTTTCTCCTACATTTTCACAGTGAGGACGGGGCATTCTTCTATGACATGATCAAAAGCCTTACAATAATTGCTCGTTGTCATTGGGTTCTAACAGTCTCGCGAAGTGTCCTACCTGTCCACAACTATAGCAGATAATCTGGCATCATCCTCATCCTCGTCCTCATCCTTGAAATCCTCCTCACCCACCATGATGGCCTTGATCTTCACGTGTCTGTCCTTCGGTTCGTAGTCTATAACTATCAACAGTGTTCTCCATCATTAAGTCATCTCTTCGGCAATTTTTATCATCATGGCCTACTGCTCTACAGAAGTTACAAAATATTTTTTTTGGGGTCTGTATATATTTTTGTAATAGATAGAAGTATTCAAAGATATATTGACGTTGCATCCAACATATTTTGCACCACAGACATGAATTTAAAGGATTAGGTGCTCCACTTGCAATATAATATCTCAATACTAGGCATTGATCCTTATAATGACCTTCTGTTATGGATTTCGTACACCACACTTATGATATTTTTGGTTTGAGTTCTTTACCTTTATTCAGATCCTACAATTCCAGGGTCAACATAGCTAGCTGATTATGTATCGATTGTACTCTTGCCTCAATATCTCCAACCGGTAAGGCTTCCAACTTCATCACAATCTCTAATGCTTTAGCTTGCACCCCGATCTTTTGTTGTTTCAATGGTAACCTAATATGTGGCAGTAGCTTGGGTATGAACCATTCCTTATTGTTTTATGGGGGTATCTCAAAGCTCACATGACACATCAAGTCCTTGAGTCACTGATCTAATTCCCACACAGACTCTCTTTGTGCTTTCTTGATCTCTTTCATCTCTATGATACATTGAACTTATGATTTTTTCTTCTTCAACTCTTCTACCAAGGCATTCTTAATTTCAGCAAACGTAGCATTTGTCTTCCTCGCGAAGTATTTCATATACCATGTCAGCTCCCTCTTCCTCAATGACATGACAAGGTACATCATCTTTACATCATCATTATTAATCTCTCTTTCCATCCATACTACATCAGCTACGACCAAAACTGGTTAGCGTCCTCTATTCCCAGTCCTCTAGAGACAAGTATCTTAATGTCATCAATCATTCTTCTTTTTGGGGGGGCTAGGTGGAGAGGAAGGTGGACGTGTAGGTGTAGGGGAAGTATGGGTAGGGGGAAGGGGTGTGAGGTGGGTGGATGGATGGGGAATCCTAGCTACGCGTTGATTTGTTTCAACCCCTAACTTTGACACACCTTCAGCATGGGTGGGAAAATATCGCAAGGTTGTAGGGTTACATATTTCTTCTTCGTTCTTAGATCCCAAAAGTGGGCTATAGTTAGCCTCAATAAAATTCTTCGGATCTATTCTATATCATTTTCCACTTCACGTAACTGCTGGTTGCAACTTATTTCATCTTTTACCAAACATTAATCTAACTTCATTCACAAAATCCCCTTCTCACACATTAACATTTTAATCAAGAGCTTCAGATAATTTAAAAACTTACCTCGTGGTCCTCTGAAGAATCTTTGTTCAGCTTCTCTATACGACACGATTTGGTCTATCGTGAACGCAGTGATAAATCCTTCCAAAATTCTATCGATCCGTAAATCAACAACACTTGAGATATTGTTATCGATTATCTTGAGCCGTTGTATCAAATTAGGGTTCCATTTCTTAGGTTCGTCACCTTTGAAACAGTTCTTATGCTTAAATAACTTAGGTATCCACTCAAGCATTTCAATTTGGAACGAACCAAAGAAAATCTCATATTGATTTTTAAAGATATATCTCTACAACCAAGCTTCAGTAGATAAACACAAGTTTCTTTTCTCTTTTTCTACAGTTTCTCTTTCTTTTTGTTCAACCCACTCTTGCAGTTCTTTCTTCAACGAATGCTGAATCATATCCCTTTAAGCAGATCCTGGTCCCAATAATGAAACCATTTGTTCGTTTAAGGGGGCTTGATCCAGGTTCAGAGTGTGTTGCACACCAAAAAAGCCATCAACTACTGGCCCTCTCAGTGACGACCTACAAGCAGGTCGCAGTCTCACTCGAAGTAGTTATGGGAGGTTGCATAACCACGTTTCCACATCAAAGGGATATCCACGAAGTGGTGCTATGTATTTATTTACTTCTACTGTGTATCAATATTGAACTTTGCATCCATAAGAACTTCACACAAATGATTAGTTTACAGAAACGCATAAACTCTAACACATTAAAATATTCTTACAAGTCTCACATATATTAGTTAAAACCACACATAATCAGATACATAACCATAAACAATTAACCTATACAGAGATATGATACTTCATGAAAAAATCTTCTTTATTAAATAGATCTTCAGATACATTCACTTCTCTGACCTGCTAACCCAGCTATAGGTGGTTTGTGCACTCAACTACAGAGACTTCTCCAACATTACATAGTATAGACGCGAATACAAAGATTCAATTCCCTTATGATATCTCATTGCTTTCTTCCTTAACAAAGTATTACATATCCTTTTATACAATTCATCTATAGGAAAACCATTGTCCACGTACCATGGATCCATAAATAAGGAATACTACCCAGCACTTGTTACAATATAAGGGCTTTATCCCATCCCAAAAGCCCTAAAAGTCCGCCCGATGAATATATCTTCGTGAGCTCTGTGCAGTCTAATCCTTCTTTCCCAGGGTGTTTCACCCTAAACTTGGACCAAGTTGGGCCATGCCTAGTAGACCCCCAACACTAACCTATGACTCGTCCCGAGTCACTCAGCTTTTTGTTGGTTTGAGGGGATTGGACCCAGGTTCAGAGTGTGTCGCGCACCAACAAAACTCTCAACTACTAGCCCTTTTGACAATGACCTGCAAGAAGGTCGTAGTCGCACCTGAAGTAGTTATGGGAGGTTTCAGAATCATGCCTCTGCAACCGAAGGGATATCCGTGAAGTGGAGCCGTCTATTCTATTGTATATCAATCTTATAACTTCGCATGCATAAGAACTTCATGCAAATGATTAGTTTATAGAAACACATAAACTCTAACACATAATAGTATATCTTACAAGTCTTCACATAAGTCGTTGAAATCATACATAATTAGATACATAAAAATAGACAATTAACCTATACAGAGATACCATACTTCATCAAAATGTCTTCTTTGTTAAACAAATCTTCAATTACATTCACTTCTCTGACCTACTCATTGTTAGGTCCCTATAATACTAGTGTATGCCCTTATTATTATTTTCATTGTAGCCCCTTATTTTTATTCTTGTTCCCATGTTGTCCCCATATTTCTATTATTGTGCCCAATAGAAGCCCACTATTTTTACTGATGTGCCCTTACATTATTATTGTTATGTCAGCTCTGATTATATTGTGACCCCTTAGACTCTTATGTATAGAAAGGAGGTCTTGCCATTTCTAACATCAAAGAATTGTTCATTTTTGTAAGGTAAGGAGGTTTCCCCAACGAAGAGGCTACTTTTTAAGTCGTCGATCTATGTCATTCTTCTATTTTGTGAATTGGTTGCATAAAAATTGGTATCAGAGCTTTTGATTCTAGGGTTTCACTGCTTCAAACTGGTCATCGTGGAATTTTCACTATAACGTTTTTTATATGGTACTCCAAAAGCTGAAATTAAAACCCATTTGAGCCCAAATCTTGATGAACCTTGGAACCCCACTTTAGATAATTTTGCACTATATTTTTGGAGATATGAACTGAGGAAAGTAGGGTTTGTGCAGGCCCCCGAATTGGATCTCAAACAGGTCACCTTGGGAAAATTGTTATAATATTTTCTCTGAGCATTTGATTGAAATTTCGTGAACAATTACAGAAATAAAACTGATTTTTAGTTTACTTTGAATTAGTTTTAATTCTTAAGGTCGAAACAATGACACGTGGCAATTCGTACAAGTTCGCTCTGTTGAACCAGTCTATAATGAGGTCATCATGGGAGATTTGACCTAACTCTTTCTTGGAGAATCCAATATGGATAAGACTTATGGGTTTGGAAATAGGACTTAGAGGGCTATCACGAGATGGAATTTCAGACCTTGGAGATCCTAAATTACAGATATACAACATATTCAATATCGATCTCCTACAAAGAGAAAAAAGGTGTGTAATCTTTTTAAAAAAATTGCATAAGTTTGGTTTCAAAATCTTTTTTGAAGTGATTCAAAGGGAACAATGAATCATATTTATAATTAATTGATACCTCGAAGAAATAAAATGGAAACACCTAGTAAGTAGCCTAAAAGATCTAGCATGACTCGTGAAGAAGAGGAACAAATGAAACATGATATATCAAGATTATGCGACCAGGTGCAACAAATTTCACTCTCAAAAAAACTAACAGAAGGTAATATGGATGGTTTAAAGAATGGCGTGGAAGCTAATATGAATGTTTTGTAAGCTAATATGGATGATGTGGAAGCTAATATGGATGGTTTGGAAGTAAACATTGAAGATTTTAAGAAAGACATGGAAGGTTTGAAAGGATGTTTTGCAAAGTTGCTACAATAAATGATTCCTAATGGCGAAAAGGTAGTAGAGGAAACTCATGATGAGAACAAAATAAATGTTAGTCATGATTTCGTAGACTCTAACATTGGATTGAAGACCCAACATGTTCCAAATATCTATATGAGGATGTTTGATGACAAGGATATCATAACATGGATACTACAAATGGAGCAATATTTCGATCTCCTTAATGTGTAAAACACATAAGAGGTATGCATTGCAACTTTATATTTGGAACTCAATCAGTTTGTACGGTATCAATGGATTTACTCTCATAAATAAATAGTCACTTGGTAATTTTTATGGAAGAAATGATAGCACATTGTGAGGATACAAAAACTAACACCATTTTTAGCCAATTGATAAATCTCAAACAAAAGGGTTCAATGGTGGAGCACATTGAGAACTTCCAAAAATTGAATATAGGGGTAAAAGATATTCCATATGAGCATAAGATTGATGTGTTCATAGGGACTTTAAAGGATAACATCCAACATGAGGTTTTCCTTTGGGAACCTGATCCATTGGAGAAGGCATTCAGGTTGGCAAGAAAAATTAAAAGCAAAATTATGGCAACAAGGAAGCCTACCAATCACAACTATAAAGATGGAAGTGTTGTTTCCCCTAGCCTTCCACAACCTACAAGGTTGACACCATAACAATTGGAAGAAAAAAGAGAAAAATGGATTTCTTACAGTTGTGACAGAAATACACTAAAGGTCAAAAATGTGCTAAGAAGAAGTTATTTTACATAGATTGTGAAGAGGAAGAAGAAAAGGAACAAGAAACATCAAAAGAAGAGGATACACACCAGGAAGAAACCCTAGAGAAAGAAGAATTAAATCTGACCATATCTTGTAATGCATTGGCCAGAATTACCACTCCTCAAACTATCGAGATAGAAGGACATATCAAGAAGAAAACGGTAATAGATTTGATTGATTTGGGAGTACCCATAATTTTATTCATTGTAAGACAGTGAAGGAATTGAATTGCTTCCTATATCGAGTGCCAAAGTGTCAACTGATGGTTGCAAATGGAGGAACCATAAATTTCTATAGAAAGTGCCATAATATCAAGCTATCCATTGGAGAATATGAGTACAATAGCCCAATGCTTTTCATTCAAATGGGTGGTGTTGATGTTGTACTAGGATTCCAATGGTTACAATCTTTGGGTATGATAGTTTTTAATTTTCAAGAACTTTTCTTCAAAAAAAAAATTCAGAAGGAAAGGAAGTGAATTAAGAGGCATTATAGGGAAATTGGGAAAGATAATGAGCTCTAGAAGCATGCCAAATCTTCTAAAGAAAGAACAACATTTTGTAATTGTAGAATTATGTTCGCTAGAGGTTCCCACATCGAAATCATCTATTTCTCCATATCTCCAAAAAGTCTTGGACAATCATTCCAAGGTATTTGAGACTCCAAAAGGCCTCTCATCTATTCATGCTCATGCTATTCATTTGATTCCACAAAGTGTTCCTCCAAAATCAGGCCGTACAAATATCCCTATGCCCAAAAGAGTGAAATTGAACGTCTGGTTGTAGAAATGCTAGAGGCTAGTATAATTCAACTTAGTCAAAGTTATTTCTTTGCTCCAGTAGTATTGGTGCACAATAGAGATGGATCATGGTGCATGTGTCCAAATTATAAGGAGCTCAACAAGCTCACTATTAAAGATAAATTTCCCATTGATTTCATTGATGAATTATTGGATGAATTGCATGGAGAAATTTACTTCACCAAGTTGGACCTTCGTTCAGGATATCATCAAATCAGAATGAAGACGGAAGACATTTTGGAATTAAAATTTAGAGATCATGAGGGTTTATGATTTTTTTGTCATGCCTTTTGGCCTTACCAATGCACCTTCTACATTTCAAGGTCTGATGAATTCCATTTTCAAATTCTTCCTTAGAAAATTTGTTTTAGTATTTTTTTATGATATACTAATCTACAAGTCTTGGAAGGATCATGTTCAACATGTTGATAGAGTGCTGAAACTATTGGAGGAGAAAAAATTATATGCAAAAACCTCCAAATATTTCTTTGGAGCACGAGAGATGGAATATTTAGGTCGTATTGTATCTCATGAAGGTGTTAAGGTAGACCCTATAAAAATTAAAGCCATTAAGGAATGGAAAATCCCCACGTCCATAAAGCATCTGCAAGGATTTATCAGGTTGACAAGGTATTATCACATGTTTGTTAAGAATTATGGAAGAATAGCAACACCTCTAACAACATTATTGAAGAAAGATGAATTTTCTTGGACTCTAGAAGAAACGAAAGCCTTTGAACATATTAAAGAGGAAATATGCCAAGCACCAGTCTTAGCTACGCCAGACTTCACAAAAACCTTTATTTTGGAATGTGATGCCTCAAGAAATGGAATTGGTGTTGTTTTAAGGCAAGAAAAAATACCCATTCCTTTTGAAATGCATCCAATCAAAGGAAAGTATTTACACAAATCTATTTATGAGAAGGAAATGTTGGAAATACTAGATGCACTTAAGAAATGGAAACCTTACCTAGTAGGAAGACACTTCAAGGTAAAAACGGATCATGATAGTCTTAAATACTTTTTAGAACAAATATTATCTACAGAAGAGCAACAAAATTGGGTCACAAAGATGTTGGGTTATGACTTTGAAATCATCTACAGAAAAGGGAAGCAAAATGTTGTTGTAGATGCACTCTCAAGAAAGGGTGAGGATGTGGAAGCATTACTTTGTGCCATTTCTATTATCCAACTAGATTGGATAAACGAAGCAAGGGATGAATGGAAGAATGACGAAGAAGTGTTGGAACTCATTCAAAAGTTGCAACAAGATCCCAGTATATATGATACATTTAGCTGGAAAAATGATTCGTTATGGTACAAAGATCGCTTATACCTCTGTAATAATTCCCAACTCAAACAAAATATTCTTATAGAATTGTACACCTATCCCTTGGAAGGGCATTAATAATTTTTAAGAACTTACCACAGGGTTAAGAAGTAATTGTTTTGGGATGGCCTTAAATGTGATATTCAAAATTTTGTGGTGGAATGTTTGGTTTTCCAATAAAAAAAAGTTGAGACAATTAAGACCCAAGGTCTATTAAAACCTTTATCCATTCCATGTCAATGCTAGGAGGAGGTTTCAATGGATTTTATCATAGGTTTACCCAAGTCTAAAGGAAAGAGTGTCATCATGGTGGTAGTTGATAAACTTACCAAGTATGCACACTTTTGTGCATTATCTCATCCATTTAAAGTCAGTACAATTGCTACTGCATTTATGCAAACAATTCAAAATATACATGGAAACCCAAATATTATTGTAAGTGACAGAGATCCTATTTTCAATGGAAATTTTTGGACAGAATTAGATTCTTGTTTGGGTACTCAGTTACCTCATAGCTAATCTTATCATCCTCAATCTGATGGGCAAACTGAGATAGTGAAAAAATGTTTGGAAGGATATCTTCGTTGCTTTGTATCTAATAAACAGACACAATGGGTCAAATGGTTGCCTCTGCCTGAATGTTGGTATAACATTTCCTTCCATACTACAACAAAAATGACCCCATTTATGGAACTTTATGGATATCATCCATTGCCGTCCATCACATCATATTTAAGAGAAAATTATAGGGTTCAAGAAGTGGAGGATCACATCGAGCATCAAAAAAATGTTCTCGAACTCTTAAAGGATAACCTAACTTTGACGCAAAATAGAATGAAACAAGGGGCATAGCAACATCACAGCAAAAGAAGTTTTGATGTAGGTGCTATGATATTTCTACAACTACAACCATACAAACAAATGTCCCTCAAGCAAGCCAAGAAGGATAATAAATTATCACAAAAGTATTATGGTCTGTAAAAGGTGTTGCAAAACATTAGTACTATGGCATACAAATTGGAAGTTCATGCATCTTCCTGAGTGCACCCAATTTTCCATACTTCATGCTTAAATAAGGTTCTAGGTGACAAGCTCCCAGTTCAAACAATATTTCCAGAACCTGACGAGGAAGGAAAAATCATATTGGAACCTGAATCAGTTAATGAAAAAAGAACTCAACAACTATGGAATCGATCAATTTTAGAGTATCTCATCAAGTGGAAGAACTTACCCACTAAAGATTCCACATGGGAGGATGAGAATTGTATACAGAAGAATCCAGAACTACTCAAGCGTTGGGGAAAACACTTTTTTTTTAAGGAGAGGGTCATGTTAGGTCCCTATAATACTAGTGTATTCCCTTATCATTATTTTCATTGTAGCCCTATATTGTTATTGTTATGCCCATGTTGTCCCCATATTGTTATTATTTTGCCCCATAGAAGCCCACTATTATTATTGTTGTTCCCTTACATTATTATTGTTATTTCAAATCTGATTATATTGTGAACCTTTAGACTCCTATATACAGAAAGGAGGTCTTTCCATTTGTATCATATAAGAAATGTTAAATTGTGTAAAGTAAAGGAGGTTTCCCCCTAGAGACGACTACTTTTAAAGTCGTTGATCTGTCTCATTCTTCTATTTTGTGAGCTGGTTGCATAACACACACCCAAATGCAAGCGATCTGCACACTTAGCTGCAGAATCTTCAAGGTATCTGTACACTCAACTACAAAACCTTCTCCAAAACTACAGACTATAGTTACAAGTACAGAGATTCAATTCCCTTATGATATATTAATACTTTATTCCTTAACAAAGTATTATATATCCTTTTATACAATTCATTTATACAAAAACTATGGTCCACATACCATGGATCCATAAACAAGGAATAGTACCTGATACTCATCACAAAATAAGGGATTTATTGCATCCCAAAAGCCCTAAAAGTCTGTGTGATGAATATATCTTTTCCAGCTCTGCGCGGTCTGCTCCTTTCACAGAGTATTTTACCCAAAAATTAGACCACGTTGGGTCATACCCAACAAACAGATCATCAATTATGGGCATTGGGTAATTATTCTTACCAATTAGTTTATTTAACTATCTATAATCAATGTGCTACTATAAGTTACCATCCTTCTTTATCACGAAAAGTACAGGGGCTCCCCAAGGTGGCACACTTGGGCGGATATACTATTTATCTAGCAGTTCATGTGATTACTTTTTAATTTAGTTAACTTTGGGATACTCATGTGATGGTGCCCTAGATACTGGAGAAACTCTTTGAATAAATTGAATAGTGAAATATATGTCTTGCTTAGGAGGCAATCCATGGATTTCTTTAAGAAAAACATCATCAAAGTCTTGCACAATAGGTAAGTTTTCTCGTGTTATTGTCCTTTCCTTAGAATTAGTGTACCCCACCTAGATGACATAGATTTGACATCCCTTTCTAGGACACTATGCCAATTGTGAGGCTGTAATTGGCCTTAATTTTAAAGGTATCTTAATTCCTTGAGCTTCATGTTTAACTCCTTCTTTATCAAGGAGACTAATAGTTTTATCTCTACATTTTATGAGAGACCAATGTTTCTCTAGCCAATTGATCCGAACATAAAGAGTAATGAAAAACATTATAGATATAACCATAAGCATATAGATGAAACTAAATAACACTTCATTTCATTAATATCAAATATTGAAATATGCTTACAAACATAATGGAAATAAAACTAGCTCATGTGATGGTAGCTTATCTCTGAGAAGATATGTGGTGGCTACATGCCTCTGAAATGTGTTACAATGAGGCTCAACAGCCTCTTTAATATTAAACAACAAGGGAAAGACATAAACAACCAAAACCATAACCTAGAAGATGGAAAACTAGGAGTTTGTGGGCCCCGTTGGTGTTTGTTGGGCAGCCAACTTCCCGGGGTCGTAATTTGGTCATATTATCTTCGTTTGGCATGTATGATACCTTGTTGAAAGAATCTCTCTGAGTACTATAGGATTTTTAGCAGGCAAGTAGGCATGAGCATAGGCCTACTGTGGACCTCAAAAAAATGTTGTTTAGGGGGTTAGAACTGCTCCAGAAGTTCACTACCCAAAAAACTTCTAAAAATAGTAAATGTTGCAATAAACAAGGAAACATATGAAACCAACTAGAGGTCTACGTGGAATAGGTGGGTGGCCACCAATATCCACCTAAAAAATTCCTCCCTCCTTAGGAAGAAATGGTCCCCATTACGTGTAAAGCCTCCATGAGGTGAGGAGATTTCTATTGAACCTGGCCCCTGGTGAACCACTTGTCCTCGTAAAGGAGTTAGCCTACTTTGACAACTTGATATAGCTATATCCTCTATTGACGAGTGTTCTTGATCTACATGTCCATGATTTTATGAGTTGCGGCATGTTCCATGCAGTCTGGGTTTATCTCTGTTGGTGTGTGTTATTATGCAATGTCAGATGTGTCCAACAATGGTGGAAAGTATGGCCAAAGGTGGTTTACATTGAACACTAGGTGCAGGCCAAGGACAGGTGGAATGTTGAGCTCGAAGGAATTTTCCCCAACAACCTTGGTGATTATGTATGGGCCATATTAGAGTGGGTGAAGCTTGTGGGGGTGGGTCCAGCGAGGCACTCTTTCTACAAATGTAGCCAAACCTTGTCCCCCACCTTGAACTTGTGCAGCACCCGATGTTGATCATGGTGTTGCTTGTATTCAGCATTGGCTCTGTCCAATAGATCATGGACCTGCTAGAGGATGTGTTGAATCCACTCAATGAAGTTGTTAGTCCTATTATCGCCAGACTGGACATGAGACGAATCTACCTTAGCGGCTACAAATGGTATGGCCACGTCAATGGGACATAATGGTTGAAATCCCAACCTTACCTAAAAGGGGTTGTGGCTTGTCGAGCTCTGGAGAGCTATGTTGTAGTTTTGCTGGACATAGGGGAGCATTTCATCCCATGTGCATGGATGCTTCAAGTTGTACATGCATTAAATGTGTACAATCATCCTGTTGATGACCTATGTTTGAACATTAGTTTGGGGGTGGAAAATCACGGACTTAGTAAGTTTGGTATCCAGCATCAACCAGAGACATGATGAAAATTCACTTAGGGGAATATGTTGTCTAGATCTAATATAATGGCCTATGGGATCCCAAAGTGTGCCCACACTCGGTCATATAAGAGCCTAGTAGTGGCCTCCGTTATGATACTCATCTTGCAAGCCGCCATAATGGCTATTTTAGAGAATCTTTCGATGACCATGAAAATGCAATTGTTTCCATGCTTAGTATAAGGAAGGCCGGACATGTAATCCATGGGGATGGATTCCCAAGGTTGACTAGGAGTAGGAAAAGGAGTATATAGGCCTTTCTTCTTTATCATTAGTTTGGTAATGGCACAGGAAGTCCACGATTGAATGTACATCCCAACATCCTGACAAAGGTTCGACCAATAAAAATACTTTTGCAGTACTGCCACTATTTTATCTACTCTGAAATATCCAGTGACCCGAATGTAGCATGCCTCGCAAATAATCTTGGCATGGTCACTTGCAGGAACATAGATGTGTCCCAGATGGCATAACAATGCATCTTGGAGGTGAAAAATTGGAACTTTCTTACCTTCCAGGAGTGTTTGGTATGTGTTGTTGAATTATGTATCATTCTTATAAATATGCAACCACCCTGAAGTCTCCTACCTATAGGAGTCATTCACAATGATCAGTGCCATGACTGGTGGTCTTCTCAGGCAGTCTGCAACATTATTGGTGCTCCCCTTCTTGTACTTAATGCTCAAATGGAACTATTGCAGGTATATGGACCATTTATGATGGAAATTTTTCTGCAACTTCCATTGTGTCTGTATGAACTGCAAGGGTCAATGGTCGGTGTGGATGATCATTTCCTTCCTCAGAATGCAATGCTTCCATTGACGCTAGGTCTTCACAATGGAATACATTTCTTTGTCATAGGTGGGATAATTTCAGATTGTGTTTGAAAGTGTCTCATTTTGATAAGCCACTAGATGCCCCTGCTGAGTAATAATTGCACCAATAACATATTCAAAGGCATCTGTCTCAATCTGAAATGGTTCCTACAGGTCTGTTAATGTGAGCATTGGTGCAATGGAGAGCCAATGCTTCAACTTGGCAAACACCTTCTATTGGGTTTCAGACCAAAAAAAAAAATCACTCCATCCTTGGTTGCGTGACTTAAAGGCCAAGTGATATGAGAAAACCCCAACATGAACCTGCAATAGAAATCAACAAGACACAAAAAACTACATAGCCATGTTAGAGTGGTTGGGGCTGGCCAACCCCGAATGAATTGTATCTGGCTTGATCCACATGTGCACCCTTCTGATCAATGATTTACCACAAATATTGAACCTTGGTCATGCCAAAATTTCATTTCTCCAAATTGGCACATAGCTTGTGTTATCACAGGGTTTGGAGGACCTATCAAATATGGTGGAGGTTCTCTTCCCAACTCTTGATCAAGATAAATATTTCATCTAAATACACCACTATGAATGCGTTGGTGAAGGGTCACAAGATGTCATCCATAAATCTCATGAATGTTGTGGGGGCATTCGTCAACTAGAAAGGCATGGCCAACCATTCGAAAATTCCCTCAGTTTTCAAGGAAGTCTTCCAAACATCAAGATGTTTGATAGGCACCTGGTGATAACCAAATTTCAAATCAATCTTGCTGAAATATTTGGCCCCCTTGAGATGGTCCAGAAGGTCATCAATCTATGGGATTGGGTACCTATTCCATAAAAGGATCTTGTTCAGATCCCGATAGTCAATACAAAGTCTCTAGGTCTCATCCTTCTTTTGTACTAATACAATCACGCTCTTATAGGGTGATGAGCTTGGTCTGATGTTCCCTTTCTGAAAAGACTCTTAAATATGCCTCTTGATATCATCGTAATCTAGAATAGAGCATTGATATATCATTCCATTGGATAGTGACACACACAGGGTCATATTGATGGAGTGCCTGACTTGACAGTGTAGAGGCACCCTCGTAGGTCAGGATAAAATGTCTTTGTACTCCTCCACTACCTTTTCCATCTGTTGTTGTTCTACGAAGGAACCTTGTCTAGAAGTCGTGGCCACAATTTTCTTCATGCCCTGAAGGCGAATAATTAGGATAACAATTTCCTGGTATGTGAAATGATCTTAGTGCATTTCTTTGTAGTGATCAATGAGATGGTGGTAGGCGGGGCTACCTCTGGTATCCTCTACAACTTATTGCCTAAAGTAATAATAATAGAGTGAGGTCTAGACTCATATACAACATTCCTCTTCAACAAGTATGATTTCCCTAATAATACGTCATATAATTCAAGAGGCGCACGTCACATAGTACTTCATCTGTGAAGGGCTTGATGCTGTAGGGAAGGCGACATTGCTGGCTGATGTGAAGATCTCATCCTTGGGGAAGCGCCCAATGGTTTATAGTTGTGGATGTGTAGAAGTTAGTAGGCCTATCCACTTCATGACCTTTATTTAAATGAGGTCATTTTGGCTCCTGATGTCAACAATGAATTTTAGCGGAGAACCCTTCACCCACATATGTGAGTGGAAGAGGCGTTCCCCCTCCTCTAGATCTGAAGGCTCACTCTTATGGATCTTGGTGGTGGCCATGGCTACACTAGGCTCTGAATCAATGATGTTCTTCCCTTTCTCATTCCCCTTGTTGAGTTCTGTCTCAGAGTCGGAACATGTGTCTAATTCGAGAGCCTTCATCTCGGCTACCAGTGACTACTTGGCCCGACACTCACTTGTGTTTTGAGTGGAGCTCTTATGGAACTCACCATTTTCCCATTTCCTTCTTTAGCCTCATGGTGTTATTATTTTCTTGAGGCTTCCATGGGCTGTCGTGGGTCACCCCTCCTTAGCTTTGTCCTTTGCTCTGTAGTTTGTGAGCGCCTTTCCCTTACTTCATATTCATAGATCCAAACTCTCCCTTATTCTATTTAAACATCTCCTCAATCTTGACACCGTATCGATACGTCATGCTGAGTGACGAGATGTCCACGAAATCCATCTCATCCTAGATGTACCTTTGTAGGAAGCCATGGTACTTGAGTACTAAATGTTGCTCAGAATCCTTGATACCCAACTTCGTGCAAAGGGTATGAAAAATATTGGTAAACTTTGAGACGTCTTGGTCACTTCCTTGTCGCAGCATGGTCCACTTTATGCATTTGTCCTCATAGCTCCCGAGAGGGTAGTGCTACTCCTTGATAAAATCTCAGAACAAATTCTAGGTGAGTCTGGCTAAAAATAGTGAGGGTGTACTTTAGTCCTTCATCTCACAGTAGGTTTCCCACCAGTCCTTGACGTGGGAGGCAGCTTTCAGAAATGAAAAAGTAATCTTTTCCTGACTAGGAAAATCATGAACATAAAATTATCCTTCTCGTATATTTAACCATTTATATACCGCGTCTACATCTATCTAACCTTCAAATATGGGGATGTAAAAGTTTACCTGTACCTTAAAGGGTGTTGCACTTCCAGAGTAGTTGCTAGAAGAAGATGCTTCACCTTTGGGTAGTTGTTGAAGGATCTAGGGAAAGTTGTCCATCATCGCATTCCTCTATCGCTCGAGGGCTTCTTCAAGCAAGATTTTAAAAGGATCTCCTCCTCCCTTGCCTTTATTCTCTTCTGCCATGGGAGGACGTCAGAATTTGCAAGTCCAGCCTTGCAAAGTTTCAACCAATTCAAGCCATAACTCCTTATATCCCAACCTCATTGGGAACATGCAAAGACAAGCAGTGAAAGAGAAGATCGCTCTGATACCACTGATTTTAACTCAAATAGGAACGAAACAAATTACAGATATAACCATAAACATAGATATGCAACAGAAATAACAGTTCATTTCATTAATATCAAAAACTGAAATATGCTTACAAACAAAATGGAAGTAAAACTAGCTCAAGCGGTGGTAGCTTATCTCTGAGAAGCAATGTAGCAGCTACATGCCTCTGAATTGTGTTACAATGATGCTCAAGGGCCTATTTTATATTTAAAAATAAGGGAAAACCCTAAACAACCAAAACCCTAACCCAAGAGATGAAATGCGAAGATTTTGTGGGCCCCATTGGGGTTAGTTGGGCAACAAACTTCCCTGGGTCATGATTTGGTCATATTATCTATGTTTGGTGTGTACAATACCTTGTTGGAAAGATCTCTCTAAGTACTATAGGATTTACAGTAGGCCCTTACCTATGGTTATGGACCTGCTACGGACCTCAAAAAGATGTCGTTTAGGGGGTCAAAACTACTCTATAATTTTAGGACCTGAAAAACTACTACCAATAGTAAATGCTACAATAAACAAGGAACCAAATGAAACTGTCCAAAGGTCTAGGTGGAATAGGTGGGTGACCACCAATATCCAATTGGATTATTATTTCATCCCAATTGAAATATCATATGACCCTAAGGGAAACACATTCAAATTTGTTGCTACTGGATCATTTGCCAATACAACAGGATAGTTATCCACTTTAGTTGTAAGCCACCTTTTCGCCCCTATGGCTAATTGCACCAACCATGGGTCTTTGAATTTGGTTACTTGTAAATGAAACCTTTCTATTATTTTAGGATTTACATAACTCAGGTTGGCTTTGGTTTCAATTAAAATAGACACAACTTAGTTAAATACCTTACCTTCAAACTCCATCATAGTTGGGCTGTATTATTCTTGGTGAGATTATAATGTCACGTTGATCTTCAAAAAAATCCTCGCTACCTCCCCCACTATGGATGCCTCTTGAATGTGTGCTACCTGGTATGTTCCCTTCTAATAATGAGATTTTTTGACATAGTTAGGTCCTCCACATCCCCAACACTGTAGTGTGGGTTTTTATACTTGGTCAAACTCAAGGCTATTGAGTTGTTTTTTAGCCTTCGATTCACTTTGTAGCTTAGGATTTTGCTACAATATCCCTCAATTTTGATTTTGTTTGTTTCTGTATGGACCACTGAAATGTGTAGACTTTATATCCTTAGCAGTCTATGAGTTTTTCTTCCATTTCTTACCTTCCACCTTCTATTATTATCTCCCTTCTACATCATCTATTTGTAGCATATTTGCGCCTTTTAAATAGATTCATCTATAGTTTTAGGGTTGTCCAATTATATCCATTACTTCATGAATACAAGAAAGTTGTTGACAAATCGTTGTACTTTAATTTTTCCTCTCGTATGTAAGGAATGTGTATGAGTAAAGAAGTAATTTTTTTTATAAATTCGTTAATAAAAGTTTTTCCTAGATTAAGATTGTGGAACTCCTTTTCCTTTTTGTCCTAAAATCATTCTATTAGGTATTTTTCTTTGAAATGCCCCTCGAAGTTTTCCCACATTACCTCTTGTTCATTAATACCTCGTATTGTTTTAACCTCTTCCCACCATAAGGTGCAATTTCCTTGTAACTGATAAATTGCCAACCGAGCGTTCAAGTTGTTATCATACTCATAAATCTAAACATATTTGTTCATATTAATCAACTAGGCTTCAACGACCTCTTCTACCTCGCCACCAAACATAGTGGGCTTAATTTTCTTCCAATAATTCAATTTTTGCCTCTTAGGTCCTGTGTTGGTAGACACATTTCCAGATTCCACCTCGTTATCTTCTTGGTCACCTTCATATTCTAGGTTGTCATCTCTTGGCCTGTGTACCCTAGCCTTGTTCCCATGATCAAGGCTTGGGATGGAAGGTCCATGGTTTTCTTCATATGAAATATTTTTCATATTCCTTTCTTGTTCTTGCATCAAACTTTCATTATCATCCCTCAATCTTTCCATCTCATTTTTTAACTGTTGAATTGTTTCACATAATGCAACATTTTTATTTCTGGATTTCTCCCCTAGTTTAACGCACATCTCAAGTTAGCTTCACTGGATGGCAGTAGCCATGCTCCTATCGATGGTCTAATGATTGTTATATTTATAACTTCTCTCCTCATCAGAATTCCTCCCTGTAAACATGAAAATTATGTTATTCTCCTCATTTCCAAATCAAGCCACAACATTGGAACTTGGCTTTGATACCATCTGTAACATACCATAGTACTTTAACACACCACCAAACAATTTTATTTATTTATGATATAACATGAATTTGGTATGGTATAATTTAGAGAGGGTTGGTTGATGTTTTCTCATAATTAAGGTTCATTATTAGTTATTGATATTTATTATTACTCTTTTATCGTTTCATGTCAGAATAAGAGTTAGCCTACCTAATTAAAACATTAAGGATTGTGTAGAACATTTGATATCGTAACCACCCATCAGATTCATTCAAAGGGTTTATGTCTCGGCTAGCTATGGTATTTGTTTATTAAATAAGTGATTCCACCTTAAAATCTATCCTAGCCATTATACTTTTGTTATCGGATATCAATGGAGGTGAAAATTCGAGAGAATTTATGGATATATGCTACCTGGTCACTTGATCCTCACCTAGGGATGTAGAATGAGATCCATGGGTAAGGAATGTTAGAGTTGATCAGATGGTGAAGGAAAGACAATAGTTATAGAGTAACTACCCACCACTTCTTGTTGTTATTCCGCTCATTCCTCCACCGGCCTCTTGCACACCCGACTCTACAATCTTTGAATAATTCTACCAACAACAACAACCACTTTGTATGGATCTACATCTCTTGCCTAGAATGGGTGTATTATCTTGTCTTTGCTTCATGGCCTAGAGTTGGATCTTGTACTTGCATTGTTTGGATTTTTAATTTTTATCTTATCACTGGAAAAAAAAAATAGAACAGGTCGGAGCTCTACCACCCTTATGGGAGTCTGGATGATTTTCTCATATGCAAGCTAAGGTGTTTGGAAATGTAGGAAATTTCTACAGTTCTTTGTTAACATGGTTTTCATTCTTTGGTTTATTTTTATTTTTTGGTACTTAGATCACAGGGTTCTAACCCATGTAGGTTAGCAGGTCAATAATATGGATAAAATCTGATGATTCCCCAAGTAGATATATATTTTTTTCATTATGTTACCAAGGTTTTTTTCCCCTTTTGTGGAGGAAATTATTCTAAATCTTCTACTAAATTGTGACCCTTATAGGTACTCACTTGGCATCATCTCCTATCATTCCTTCTCTCTTTGCTAGTTTGCCTCAAGGTTATTCTTTTAACTATATACTTCCATGTTGCTTTGCAGGTTCCAGAAGATCTTTTTCCTTGTAAGGTTTTATAATGTTTTCCTTTGCATGAGGGCATTTTCCAAATTACATATCATAGAGTGGATGATATTTATATTTAAATTGTGGCTTCATACCCTTAGTTTAGTAGGAATTAATATGGTCTCCCATCCAGAGTGTCAATTATGTTTTACTAGTTTGGACAATGTCACAATACTGTGAAATACATTATTTTTGTAACCTTGATGGTTTTTTGAGGATTTCTTGTCTCAGAAAGAAATTACACTAAGTAATATTTTTCTTGGTTCAAATTTTTAGTTTGTTTATCTTGAATTTGATTTCTTAGAGTACATTATTTTAATTTTTCCAAGGACTAATTTACAACGTAAATTATAACATTTTCTTGATTACAGTGTACAATCATTACAATATGTGTGCACATGTCTTTTTGGTTACATTATTGTTGTTGGTTATATGGTGAAATGTTAATACTTCAATATTTTTATCATTTTCCAAAGCCATCTCGTTTTTATGATCACCGTTGAGGATTTTCGAAAGGTGTTCTTGTAGTAATAAACCTTTTTTTAAGGGATTTTTGTATTATTTTTAATTGTATTTAATAATATATTTTCATATATTACTTGTTGGCATATTCAACTTGTTGTATTAGGTATGTTTGGAAAGAAAATTTGTCACACAATAGTTAAGTAATTTTATATTTATAACTATTTTAGTTTATTATCATTGGACTAGGGATTGTTTTTTTATATTTATATAAGTTAATTTGACCCACGTACTAACCCTCTACAAGATTCATAGTCATCTTTAATTTGTTTTGAGCACACAATTTTTGTTTTAAACTCCACAAATTATAACTTATTATTATTTACTTTTTAAGGAAATAGGGATTTTACTCTAGTTTTCAACTCAATTGACTTAACCTGGGAACTAACCCTAAGCCCTTGCTAAAGAGAAAATAAGGAAATAAACCCTTTACTTTAATTAACACCAATGTTATATAAATTCATTCATAATCATTGCATTCTCTTTTTTTTAACAAGGAAAAACAAATAGTATTGGTATGTGTATTGAAGACTATCACCAATGCTCATTAATTAACTACAGATCTGTTGAGAAATCAATAGAAGAATTCAAAATAAACAATAATTATCCATTTTTTATGTTCATGTTTGATTATTTGGTGAACCATGAAATCACTAGGAGTGCAAAGCTCCTCCCAACCAATGAGACCAGTCTTATCACTGCATCTCCCCCAAAGCTTGCTTCGCACCTAGAATAGTTCCAGAATAGTGATTAGTTCAAATTGATCTTTCAATGACCATTTGATCCCAACCAAGGTCCAAACTTGGTCAAAATTTTAGAATCTGAGCATTCGAGCCTTAGTTGGACAGCACTGGCTAACCAATTCTCGAATCCTTCAGTAACAATACTATTTCATACTTCCACAATCTTCTTTCCTCCCTTCCCACCTTAGGTTCATAATTATCCTTTTTGCTTTTTTTTGGAAGTTTTATTTCCAAGGATGAACTTGGACAGGTAACCGCCTTGCCCATAATTGTTCACTATGTTAGTGTGAGCCTTCCTAGTCTTATTACCCATTAAAGATTTCATGTTCATCACATAAACATATGAAATTAGGAAATAAAAATATATGTCTATGTCAGATATTATTTTGGCCATTCCCATGGCCCACAAAGTAAAACATTGTATTTCAACTCCAATAATACATTAATTATAGACTTACCGAGGGGAATTACATGTAACACCCTCATCCCACATCTACCCAAGTAACCGACCAACTTGGGTGAAAATGCGATGTCAAGTTACTGTGATATGATTTGAATCCCTATGTGTTATTTAAGGAAGTGTAACTGATGGAACACATCACACAAACCTTCCGCATCAGCAACAAAACTCCTAAGAGTCATCCCAATCACTTAGGTAACCAGCCCCTAAGACAATTGAAGTTTTAGTGCATCATACCCCAGAAGTTCCCTTAATATGGACAGGGGTGCATCTAGGAGGCTCCATAAGCTCCTACAACAAGGGAAAGGGAGATTCCAGGGACTTTTTTCCCTAGTTTTGAGCCCGCATCTCCGGGCTTTATGCCACTTTTTCAGGCCTAGAGCCTAATGCACTGCCCAAAATTCATTGACACCTTCATAAATGAATATACATAATAGAGAAATGATACATTTGCAAAAAAATTAACAAGGACTAGACTGGACCCCTACAGGCCATAATGGGTATTTCATCAAACATATCACAAATATGAAATCTATAGGTCTTAACACTAGAGGTGAGCATAATGGTCTCATACTTATACGAGATTCGCTATGCGGCATTGTTTCCTTAACACATTAGCTACAATTTCATCTATTAGTCCATAGATACATTATTCATTCATTTACAAGTAAAAACATGATGAGATCCATACATAATCACTACCATAATACATGCTCATAACCAACATAATAACAACAAAAATACCAAGGAAACAACAACCATATAATCCACACATAAACTAGTACAATACTGATGAATTAACAAGGAGAAATAACCTCATATTAATGATGCAAAGGTCAACTAGGTGTGGGTCTTCCATGAACCACCCGACCATAGACTAGGTTGAACCAAATATTTCTTTCAGCCAGTCACCCCTATGCCATATTTAAAGAATGAATGTGGGATCTCATAAAACACATCAATCAAAAAAATCTGGGGCTTCCAGAGGCCAAACCACCTCAAACCTCAACCAGTGATTCCACCTTATAGTCGGACATCACTAACCATCCCTAGATTAGTCTCTAACCAACCTATCTAAGGCTCCAGAGGGTTTCTTCCAACCAAGGCTTCCAAGACTAGAAACTCAACCCATAGCTGCCATCAAGCTTCCAGAGTGTTTTTCCAACCAAGGCTTCCAAGACTAGTAACTCAACCTGCCAAGGGCTTCCAGAGAATTTTTCCAACCAAGGCTTTGAGGGCTAGTAATTCAACCCAAGTTGTTACAAGGCTTCCAAAGAATTTGTCCAACCAAGGCTTCTAGGAACTAGTAACTCAACCCAAGCTAAAGGAAACTTAAGAAGCAACCATAAAAAAAAATGAACCCACAACACAATGGCTGTCATGGAAATGGCAAGGCTAGAAAAATACCCTGTCAATTGAGGCAATCCTCCATGCCAATGAAAATTCATGACCAATAAACGACATGCATATGCCATGCATGCCAAAACTAGTGAGGAAAACATGCATGCAACTCGGTACCTACGAGAAAACTTTGTTGTATCTACTAATCCCAATGGCCTCTTATGCTTTCCTTCTCTTCCTTTTCCTTATTTATCTAAGCATCCAAGTATCCCACACTCCTCTAATAATGCTCTAAGAAAACCCTAAGTGTCTATGAGTATGAGAGAGAGAGAATAAAATGAAAGGTCCAAAACTCAACTAACAAAAATCTACACTCGCCAAGCCTTCCCACTGATCCTCAGAAGCATTTTTATCAATGAGGCCTCTATTTTCTTTAATTTCCATTATTTTCCTTCATTATTCTCCTCACATGCAACATGTGACCTTTCACCTTCCTTTTCTCCAAATTTCCATTATTTTCATAAATAAATGTGCCAAAATGCCTCTCTCCTTTCTAAAGACTTTTCCATTGTCTTTTCCATTTTCCTTTAGCCATAATAACTAAAATGAACCCCCACTAGGATGTTTTTCCCACCATTCAGCTTAGAATACGTGTCCCATGAACAAGGTCTTATATTTTTTACATGAATTTTTAACCAGGGTTATTGAAGTACCCTCCCCCTTGGGGGAACATCGTCCTTAGTGTTCAATGACACCTATAAACCAAAAAACTACTAAAAAAAACATATTGCCCATGGAGCTTTATAACACAACTCATTGCAGTATTTACATTGATCATTGCTGAATAGATGACAATCATATCGTTTATTGGATATTTTTAACACAACTCATTACAATATTTACAATAACAACAACATATACTTATACAAAATTTCTTCAACCCAAAAATATTCATACTGTCTAAGGAGCTTTATAAATTCAACTCAATACAATATTTACAATAATATACACATATACACATTTTCTACATTATCAAATAAAAGGATACAATGCCTGAATTAGCAAGACAGGAATTCAGAGGCTTACACCTCAACCCTCAAAATTAATTCGAGGATTCACTTCCTTCTTAGGAAGTCGAAAATCCATTGCCAAAGTTAAATACACATCGAATGTCCAATGCTACAATACAATGCCACTTGCCCTCTTGGTGAACAATTACTGCCTCATTGTTCCAGGAAGATTCCCAATGTCCATATGATTCCATTTTGAAATGCTAATGAAAAAAAAATACATCCCCGGCCTTCCCTTCTCTGCTACACAGTCCCTCGGGAAATCTGGTCACCCCTTTCCATGCAGTCACACACCTTGCAAGTTTTTTTGGCACCCGCATCTCGAGAAGCCCATCCCTCAACAAGGTTTCCTCACATCAGAAGGTATATAAACCAAGGCATATCCCTGCCTCAAATCATCACATCAATCATAGCATGCTCATGTCAATCAATGGACACTATTGGGTACCAGTGTCCCGCAATGGCCCTTCTCGTAAATGCTTTACCAACATACAACTACTTGTTCCAATTTATTTCACTACTGCTACTATTTCTTACAGTCGGTTTCAACCACCCAACCCAGGAATTTCCAATGATTTCCTATACCAAGAACATAACTTCCATTAGATTCAAAATAAATTGAAATAGCTTCAAATCATGCCCCATTGGTGGCCCGTCAATAAGGTACACTTGCAATTCCATTCACTTCCTGTCATAACAAGTCAAACTAGCATCTTTTACCAAATCACCATGTATAAATATCACATTAGGTTAGCTCAAAACATAGCCACCATAGATCAAAATCATAAATCACATGTAACGATCATAAACAAGAATGATAGATCACACGTAATCACCATAAACCAGAATCATAAATCACATGCATAATACAACTAACATAAAATATTGATACTTGTCCTTTAATCAATCCTTAGGTTCTACCTTTGTCTTTATTTCATATGCACTTTAGATAAATTGCCACATCTAACAAACACCTAGTTCTTTCTCTTCAACCATGTCCACATACACATAGTGTGCATCACACACATACAACCACACACGACATACAACACCATGCAATAGATGCACCTACACCTGACATACAACACATACACCTACACCCAATGTACAACACCACACTATACATACATCTACATATGGTGTACATAAACACACAATACATACACCTACACCCTATGTACAACACAATACATTTACGTACACAAAGTACAACACAATGAATACACATGTCATGATACCACAACTACGCAATGCACATACGTAGTACTGCATGTACACAACACAATATATATGACATGAACATAGTACCACATCTGCACGAGCACCACATGTACAACATGTACACAATACCACCTATACACATCATGACCCACAAAACATGTACACAGTACCACCTATACACATCACCACCCACACAACATGTACAAAACATCACATATACATGACAACACGTGCACAACATATACATAATGCCACATGTACATCACACCACCTATACAATGTGTACACAACACCACATTCATGACATGTACATGACACCACATGTACAAAATGCCACACACATGACATGCACACAACAATGCCTGCACACACTACCACATGTACAACATGTACACAACACCACGTTCACACAACACCACTTGTACATTCATGCACACAACACCATATGTACATAGCATTGCATATACAACATGTACATAGCATCATATGTATATAACACCACATATCCAACCTATTGAAAACACCATATGCACATAAGATTTCATATCCAACATGTGCACAATACGATATGTACACAACACCACATATCCAACATGCACGCAATATGATATCTACACAACACCACATATCCAACATGTACATAGCACCATATATACCCAACATTGCATATGTTATATACACATAGAACCATATATACAACAAGCATACAACATCATATGTACACAATACTACATATACAACATTACGCATCACCATATGTATAATCATTGAATATACAACATGCCCAACATATACACAACAATAGCGTTACAAATCCAAAACCATACTACCTCTACCGAGCATTTACATAAAACAATCATGATCCCTGATAACCCTGTCAGATAACAACATACATACATAGATGTATACATATAAACATCAACATAAAACAATCATGATCCCTGATGACCCTGTGAGATAACAACGTGCATACATACATATATGCATATAAACATTAACATAAAGTAATCATGATAACAACATAATTACTAGATATCATAAGGCCAAGGTTGAGAGAACTTCCTTTTTTCACACACAACATGCACAATATTGAGAACAAGAGCTCCCAACATAGCCAAGGCATATTAAACCTCAAATCCATTTACTTTACCCTTTTTGTTACCTTTCTAATTATTGTCCTATCATCGCTATTTGCCTCAATGGACCCAACCAATCCAACTAGTTGCCATACTCTTGCCTTCAACTTCCCTTATACATGCACTAAGATTCATTCAGGTCTTACATCACCTGTTGGGTTTTGATTCAACTCTTCTCGAGCTCCATTAAATTTCGTCCTTTCCCAACCGATTCCCAAGACTCAAAACATAAAAGGTCAGAACAAGAAACAAACAATAAGAAAACCATGAAAATCAATAACCATATGACACCACAAACAAAGTGGCAAGGCCTTGCACTAGACATAACAAAGACGCAATCAAGCACAATCAAATCACAAATATCGAAAGAACAAAACTAGAAATGGACACCATGACTCCATCCCCAAGGTTCCTAGTGCCTCCAAGTGAAAGCTCAACCAGAGCCTTCTTTAGGATTTCAAGGAATTATCTTTTTCCATGCAATCCCCTGCATCATATTGCCATAAACACACAACTTTCCGTGCATAGATAAACATAACAACATACTACCCTACAACTACTCAGACATGTCTACCACATGTTCCAAATATCAGTACAATCATATCTATCAATTTGAAATCAACCTTTACCAAGACTAACAATCATGTCTGTTGGAGAGGTAAATCCCCTCTACGGATAGAGGCGATCCCTACTAGCCCAGAACGGGTCTAGCAACAATCAGTCAATGCTACTATGCAAGTTCCTAATTGCAATTAAAGATAGGCAATGAACACCTACTTGGATTCCAACGCTATTGTTTGATGAAGAGATGCCGCTCTCGCTCCTTCGCTCTAGCCGGTCACGATCCTCCATGATCTCCGTGAATAGATACCTGCACACACGAAGAGAAAGACAAACACAAGCGTGAAATCTAATAAAAGCAATTATAAATCAGTCAGAAAGGATATAATTCACATTAAACATTACAAAGACAAATGAGAATGGAACCATAATAGTAGTCATCTATTATTAATCAATAACAGAGAAGAGTACAACCAAATGTTCTGACGTCGATATCCTTCTTAAGAAGGTCCAGCCAACAAGTCTCTTAAGCATTCACCCTTAGAGATAGATCTCCCAAGAGAAGAACTCTCTCTCTCACACAAGCAACACTCCACAACCTTCCTTAAGCTATCTAGCACTTCCACACTTATCACACCAAATACCTATAGTAGCAGCAATCTGAGCACTATAAACTCCACACAATCCAAACTAGCTGCTCATGGCAATGGTAGAGGTATAAATAGGAGAAGGAGTCTCCATGAATGGTGGAAGGATGAGCTTATCTTCAAGGGAGGTGGTTTCAAATGACGAACAGACATGCCATAGAAGGGAGGCGATACTCACAAGGCCAACAACCAAGTCTGTAGTTATCTGGAAGGCTGGCTGTTGGAACAAATTCGCCCAAACTGGATCAGCGCAGGTGCAAAACTGGACTGGAGCGCTGACATCGCAAAGTAATAACAGACAGGTCCATGTCAGCGCTACTTAATACAAACGGAGACTGCGCTGGTCATGAAATCCGACCAGCGCGGAAAACTCGTGTGCTTCCGCACTGGCAGCGCATGTGGTCTGTTATGAAGCACCAGTCAGCGCGGTTATTTTAATAACAGTCGCGCTAATGATGAAAACTTTGGAAAAGTGGGTTATTTGGCCAGTTCAGAGAGCATGAACTTGATTATTGTGAACTCCTAACACAGTAGGGTGACTGACAGGGAGACAGTGAGAAATTAATGTGTAACAATGTCATAATCCAAAATCAACTCATATTCATTAGACGCAATCCATAATCCATAATCATGTCACCTATTACACTCAAGTACATGTCAGCTATCTCAAAACATATCTGTTAGTACAATCATCTTAGAACAAGATAATTTGAACACATACTCATATCATGCGATTAATCAAACATTCAACAACAAATAGATGGCATAATAGACAAAAACACATAAATACGAAATAGACAACATAAGGTAACTCATATCTTAATGTATCTAAGGGGAGGCTATCTTGTCTGCCCAATCAAGCTATATTAACACAATATAAATTCACAACACATCAACTTAAACATAAATAAGATCATGATACCCATAAAAGTAACTAGCTAACATTTCCGTTCATGCATAACAATCACATATGCACAGTCAATCTAGATTAGTATGACATAATATCACAGCTTATTAACTCATACTCGAATTTCATAACACTAACCATTTGCATAGACCAATCCAAATTAGTATGATACATATAACATCAAGATCTTAATGTAATAACGCTAATCATCAAGTTACTAGCATATAGCAACAACAAGTTATATATCATGCTCATCGACAACATATAACCTAATCATCAAGTTGACTATCATATAAAAACAAAAAGTTAACCTATAACATACTCATCAACAACATATAACATAATCATCAATTTACCTAACATAAAACAACAATAGAAATGCATACAATGACATGTTACTATCATTCATGACTATCTAACACATGTGCATATGACTACACTAATCTACCAGCATCTATCATGTATGTAATGATAAAATCAATAGAATGCATACACATAACTATAATGCATATAACAACCCTTAACCTACATACCTGCATGCTCAACATACAAGCATGTATGATGATGTGCTCTTACCCTAAATTCCATTCTTGCAACTTCACTTTAATGATCTGCACCTCTTGCTCTATCTTAGCCAACACAATATCATCATAACATACAAATATCATCATGATGACATAATTTCATACAATGAAGTTATGCACAATAAACTTCACCATGAAAATGCATTCATAACAACATATAGACACTGAAATGCATAACAAATTCATATACAACCATAGACGCATGAAGACATATCCCACAACAACACCATCAACCTTCACATGGCGACATCACTACAACCATGATAAACACCATGAAAATTCAAACAAGAACATGGACTACAAGCATAAGGAACACACATGCAACTCACATGAGTGCATAACCAAATCGTAGGGGTGAACCATGTTCTAATAACACTCTGTGGTATCAGATATATCCCAAAGAGAATGGAAAGCACACATCACCAAAAGAGAACGAAACCTACCCTGATACCACTATGTGGTATTAGATATGACACAAAGAGAGCGCAACCCACTTTGATACCACTCTGTAAAATCCTCATCCACTACCCAAGTAACCATCCAACCAGGGTAGAATGTCATGAGAAGTTACTATGATATGATTCGACTCCCTATGTGTTAGTTAAAGAAGTGGAACTAGAGGAACACATCACACAGACCTTCCGCATCAACAACATAACTCCCAGGATCCATTTCAACCACTCAGGTAACCAACCCCTGATACCAACTAACGTTTTAGTGCATCAAACCCCTGGACACTCCCTTGATATGGACAAGGATGCTTCTGGGATGATCCAGAAGATCCCATAGCAAGGGAAATGGATCTTCTAGGGGAATTTCTTCCCCAGTGTTGTGTAAGAGTCTCCAGGATTTATGCCTCTTTCAAGCCTAGATCCCAGATCACTGCCTAGAAGTCAATGACACCCTTAGAAATGATTTTTCACAACATAATAATGACAAATTTGCAAAAACATTGACAAGGACTAGACCGGATCGCTACTAGCCATGAAAGGCATTTCATCAAACATATCACAAATATGAAATCTGCAGGTCTTAACAACAGAGTTGATCATAGGGGTCTCATACTTATATGAGATTTTCTATGAAGCATTGTTTCCTTAACACATTAGCTGCAATTCCATCTATTAGGCCATATATACATTGTTCATTCATTTATAAATAAAAACATGATGAGATCCATACATATCCATTGTCATAATACATGTTCACAACTAGCATAATACCAGTAGAAAAACCAAGGAAACAACAACCATATAATCCACATATAAACCAGTATAATACTCATGAATTAACAAGGAGAAATAACCTCATATTAATGATGTGGAGGAAAAAAAGGTTTGGGACTTTCATGAACCACCCGACCATAGACTAGGTTGAAAAAAATATTTCATTCAGTCAGTCACCCTTATGCCATATTCGAAGCATGAATGTGGGATCTAAAAAAAAACATCAATCAAAACCATACAGGGCTTCTAGAGGCCAAACCTCAACCCTCAACCAGTGATTCCACCTCACGATCGGACATCACTAACCATCACCAGACTAGTCTCTACCTAATCCGTCCAGGGCTCCAAAGCATTTGTTCCAACCAAGGCCTTCAGGACTAGTAACTCAACCCACAATTGTCATCAGGCTTCTAGAGCTTTTTTCCAACTAGGGCTTCCGGGACTAGTTACACAAAACACCAAGGACTTCTAGAGAATTTGTGCAACCAAGGCTTCCAAGACTAGTAATGTAACCTAAGCTGTTACAGGGTTTCCAAAGCGTTTTTCTAACCAAGGCTTCCAGGAACTAGTAACTCAACTGAAGCTAAAGGAAACATGAGAGCCAACCAGAAAGATAAAGGAATGAGAACACAACACCATATCTATCCTAGAAATGGCAAGGCTATGCAAATCAAATGTCAATCCAAGCAATCCTCCATGGCAATGACAGATCATGACCAATAAACCACATTCATATGCCATGCATGCCAAAACTAGTGAGTGAAACATACATGCAACTCGGTACCTGCAAGAAAAGCCCATTGTAGCCACTAATCCCAATGTGCTCTTGTGCTTTCCAGCTCTTCCTTTACCTTCTTTCTCCAAGCATCCAAGTATGACACACTCCTCCAAGAGTGCTCCAAGAAAAATCCAAGTGTCCAAGAGTATGAGAGAGAGATAATAGAACGAGAGCTCCAAAATTGAACTGTAAAAAAGCTACACTGACCAAGTCTACCCAATGATCCTCATAGGCGTTTTTATCAATGAGGCTTCTATTTTCTTAAATTTTCATTATTTTCCTTCATTTTCCTCCATATATTCAACCTATGACCTTTCACCTACCTTTTCTCCTAATTTCCATTATTTTCATAAATAAATGTGCCAAAAATGTCCCTTACCTTTCGAAAGCCTTTTCTATTCCCTTTTTCAATTTCCTTTAGCCATAATAACTAAAATGAACACCCACTAGGATATTTTTCCCACCATTCACCTTGGAACATGTGTCCCATGACCAAAGTCTTATATTTTTTACATGAATTTTTAACGAGGATTGTTACATTACACATAGTCTTTGAGACTTTAGCTCATCCCTCTTTAAAAACTATTTCTGATAGCAATTTCTTGGAAAGACAAAGGAAAACAAAAAATAAAGAGACAATGACCCAATCACCTATATATAAAGCCCAAACTTACTAAATATGTAATTAAGCTATTATAAAGAGACATTGACCCAATCACCTGTATATAAAGCCCAAACTTACTAAATATGTAATTGAGCTATTTCTAATTGACGTGGCTCAACTCCCAAACTTACTAAATATGGAATTGAGCTATTTCTAATTGACATGGCTCAACTCCCATAATAGAAACTCACACTAACTTGGACTTTTCCAAATAAAGAGTGAAATCAAACTAAATCACATTAACTTTCTATGCATTGCATGTATACCAGAGTAATTTACTATTTCCAACATGTACGTACAAAATTGTCTACTCATGTTGAATTTGATGTGCAATTGGCCCTTAGTGCACCGAATTCCCCAACTTATATTTAGTAGCGTCATTTCAGTCATGAGATTTATAGTCATGAAATTTGATATGCGGCATTTTGATTTATTTTTCTCATTTTTTTGGTAGGGTTTTTTTGGAACACCTGAATTCTATAAATTAAATAATTTAAACTCAAGTTTTAAAATTGAATTTTGATTAAAATTAAATCGTGAAAAAGGATCACTTATTATATAAGATAGGCTACATTATTTTGATGATAAGTATTATTATGTTATTTTTAAATTAATCAAAACATTAACAGTAACTTTGATTAGCAAAATTCTTTTTAAATAATGAAATTCAAATTTATAAGATAATTAAAACTAAAATTACCAAATAAATAAGTTACTTCCAATGTTGCTTATCCTAAGTGATTGATTGAGATGAAAGAATAAGATGATTGGCTAAAATATTTTAATTCTTAATTGTTAAAAGTATGAATATTTTATTGGTAGTTTTATTTTTGAAGTTAAAAATTGAGGAGAAGTTACATAAAGATGTATTGTTTTTGTTTTATAATTATTTTTAATATAGAATAACGTGATATAATTTTGTAGATTTAATTTTTTGAAAAATAAATTTATAAGAGGCTTCATTAAGTTGACACGTGTGTTTTTAAAATAAAAAAAATATATATATATTTTAAATAGAAAAATAATGTCCGTTATAATAAAAAAATGAAGAAATGAAGATGTTGTAAATTAATTATAAGTAAATCTTATCATTTCCAGAAGTATTTCAATAGGAAATTTAAATAAACTATTTGAATATCTATGTTAACTAATTTGATGATGATGATGATGATGATGGTTAACGTCCACTGAGACCAAATTGATCTATCGGACCTACAATTTTCTTAATTTTTACTTGTCTGGCTCCTCGTCTTTCTTGGTGAGATTGGCGTTGTAGCTTTCTTTCTTTTCTCTACGGTCTTCCAACTTCCTTTGTCTTGCATCTCCTTCATCTCTTCTGGTTCTTGGGACATTGGTGTCTTAGCTTCGCGATCTATTGTGTTCGTTCTTTTGAAAATATTCGGAGAAGAAGTTTGGTTTAGAAGATCTGCTTCGCTGTTAAATGAAGATTTATTTTCTGCGGTATTCAAATCCTCATAACTGTTGATTTGTTGGGGCAGGCTTTCTCCTTGCTTGTTTTGAGAGTTGTTTCTTTCTTCCTTGATTTCTTGTGACTCAGAGTTTTCTCTAGAATATTCTTCTTTGATGACAGTGTAGTGTTCTTTTTGTGCTCCTTCCCACCATGTAGATCTGTGGTTTTTTCTAGCAAAATTTTTCTTAGAGGCTTTTGGGGAATTTTTGGCTAGATGCCCCATCTCAAAGCACGATCGACATCTGAAGAGGACACTTTCATAATCAAGCTTCTGGTTCCACACATAGTCTTTACTTGTTAGGTTTATTTCAGCTGGGAATCCGGCACTGAAATCCATTTCCACACAGATGCGTGCATAGGTGGTTCTGGCATATTCCTCTGTTTCTGGGCACCTGCAGTAAAATTTCCCAATTGCATTTCCGATGGCGTTTAGCGAGGAGAGATTCCAGAGATGCAAGGGTAGGCTTGGCAATCTCACCCAAACTGGTGCTGAGGTTATCACTGCTGTAGAGGAATCGAATGATGGGTTCCATGGTTTCATGAATAGGCCTGATTTTTCCCAAAACCAAGGGCCGGAATCTAGAATACATTGTCTGCTTTCAGGATTTTCAAAATCTACTATAAAGAAACCTCTAGCACAGGGGTAGATATTAATTTCATCAGAAATGATAGGCTTCCATACCTCCGAGATCCAATTGTGGAGTGCTATCAGCCGCGGCCAAAAACCATTGAACCGGAAAATTAGGGCACTTTCAGAGAACTTCAAAGCTTCATCGAGTGAGTCCTGGACCACTTGGATAGTGGGAGTTGGGGCTTCACTCACGATATGGGCAGGAGATTGCCCTCCAGAGGCCGATGAGCCACTAATTATTTTTGCGAAGCTCGGAGCCATATCGCAGATCTGTACCAGATCTATACCGCAGATTCAATTCAATACTGCAGATCTATACCGAAAGCTTAAAAAAAAAAAAAAAAAAAGAGAAAAATCTCTTCCCAATCGTGGAGATCTGAAGAGATACGAAGGGATCTGAAGAGATACCCTTAGCGAACTACATGCCCGCAGAGCTACCACAGATTATATGTATGTATGATGGATATCAACTTCATATATATCTATATATAGGAAAAAATTGTTAAAATAAAATATTTTATTGCTGTGTATAAACATATGTTCAATGTGGTTTATCAATAAAAATATTTTAATACAAATTAATATTGACGTATATTTACAAATATATTAATAATTAAAAAATAATTTTAGTTGTTTGCGGACAACCCAATTGGTTGGGTCACAAAAAAACACCATTTTAATTTATTATCTAAAATATTTTAATGTCAGTTATATATAAGGTAAATTTGACTCGGAGTGGGAGGAAGCGACAGGATGGGACTGAAGCAGCTTGACTGCTAGGGTTTCGTACTATCCTCAGACGACGCAGCCTGACCTGCGCAGACAGCCATCGAGGACCTGACCCTGCACCCAGAAATCACTCAACTGCATTGGAAGGGACCGGAAGGCAAATGGATAACCCCCAGGGGGGGTTACGGCGACCTCCCCCATGGCAAATAAAGCGCAGAACCAAACAGAAGGAACGATACGCTTTGGATCGATCAACGAGAATGTGATCAATCAGGAGATCCCGCGCCAGCATGAGCGCAATGGCAAGAACAAACCGGATAATAAGGTGGATGAAGAAACAGGGCGGAATAACCGACCAGATGATACCCCGAAGGTCTCCTCGACCACCTGCAAACCAATAGCAACAAATCAACCCTGAATCGAACTGCCGAGAGAGAAAATAGAAGAAAGAATCCAGTTTATGACAGATCATGCGCTCATCGTGAAATTTATAGGGTTTTGGCCAACGGAAAAAGCCCTACACAGTTGGATCGCAGCGAAATGGAAGCCAAAGGGCGATGTAACTTTGCAGCTAGGCCCAAAAGGATTCTTCACAACGATCTTCTTCTGCCTGGAAGACAAATACATAATCCTAGTGGAGGCACCTTACTTTTACAACTCAGCAGGTCTATACTTAAGTGACTGGGCACCCAGGTTCAAGCTGGATAAGGAGGACCTCACTTGGGCTCCGGTTTGGATAAGACTATACTCACTCCCAGATGAGTATTGGGGCGAGGATATCCTAAGAAACATTGGAAATGGTCTAGGGGAATACATAAAGGTTGCCGAAGAAATGAAAATTCTTAGATACACATCATACGCTCGCATCCGCGTCTTTATGCGCCTGGACAAAGCTTTGCCAGAATCGGTAAGTCTCTCTCACCGTGACTATGAATGGATTCAACCCTTAGACTATGAACATGTCCCGTTTCGATTTCATAAATGCCATGCCATAGGGCATCTTTTTAGAGATTTCCCCCTAAATGTCAAAGCTACTGCCCCTATCCCCTCTGACTCTTTGACCCATGATGGCTTCACCAAAGCCCCTACCCACAAACGAGCTCACAAAAAATCAACAACAGGGAAGAAACCCCAGCAAAATAACACCTCTGACCCTGCGGTCAGAAATAGCTTTGGAATCCTGGCTCAAACCACGGAAGAGAAAAACACTTCCTCTCCCCCCAACACTGATATCCCTTCCTCCTCCACCCAACCACCTCTTTCAGCCCCCTCCTCGAACCTTCCTCCAACCAAAGCGGCCCCAGATAACCCCTCGGAAAGCAAGGAAAAGCAAGGGGAAAAAGAAAATGAAATGGAGGTTGACAGATCCTCAGACCCACTCCAAAGCCCAAACATGCCCTCGGAAGAAGACAACCAGATGCAACGCATGGAGGAAGAACCGGAGAGTATAGATCTAAATGGATTAGACATATTGGAACTTGAAGCAGCATGCAAAAAGAAAGCTTATGAAAGCATCCCAGAGTTTCAGCTTAACAAACTGGAAATGGTAATTTCCAGAGCATACCATCAGCACCAGCTTGGTATCCAAGCAGGAAGCCAATGGGATTTAAGCCAAACTCCAAAAGACTCCAAAAAAAGAGGAAGAAGAACTGATCTCCAAAGAACAATAGCGGTAGGGAAGATCCTGGTAGACTCAGGCAGGTATGCTAAGCTTACGAAGTACTACAAGCCCTCTACCAATAGTGAATCATGAAGCTCATTTCATGGAACCTAAGGGGGCTCAACAGCCCAGGAAAACTCAGAATGCTAAAAAATATGTTAAGAATGGAAAAGCCGCAAATATGCTTTCTCCAAGAGACAAAATGTAACAGCTCAACTCTAGAAGTGATCCTCTCTAAAGCCTGGCCAGGTAGTCATTCGGTGGCTGTGGATGCCTCTGGGGCATCTGGAGGGCTGGCTATCGCATGGAACTCCCAAGCACTTACCCTCACGGACTTTCATGCTTCTCATAGTCTAATTCAAGCTGATTTTCACATAATAGGCACGAATATACATTGGAATCTCTCGAATGTATATTTCCCGCAGGAAGCCAAGGAAAAAATTTCTCTCCTCCAAACAATAGAAACTCTTAACTCCAATAGAAGGCACCCACTCTAGATTGTTGGGGGGGATTTTAATATGATAAAAAAATTGGAGGAAAAGATTGGAGGTAGAAACAGGCTGGAACAGGAAAATACCCACTTTAAAGACTCTATCCAGAACGCATCCATGATAGATCTACATTATTGCAATGGAACTTTTACGTGGAGCAATCGAAGAGCAGGAAAGCATCAAATAGCCTCCAAGCTAGATCAGTTCCTAATCTCAGACAACTCCATTCACCTAGAGGGAGACTTCTCGGCAACCATTCTTCCTCATTCTGGATCCGACCACTGGCCGGTAGCCCTTCAATGGCAGCATCCTGGCAGCACCACAAGAAGACCTTTTCGCTTCGACGAATTTTGGTTCACCCATCCCTCATTGAAATATTTCGTTCACTCTACATGGACATCCTTTAGGCCCCCAGACGGCTCCAAGATGTAGCAGTTCCAATAGAAACTCAAACATTTAAAGCTCTGCCTCAAGCGATGGAATAGAGAGACCATTGGAAACATCTTCAGGGCGCAACATGATATCCAAAAAGCTCTAAAGGAATTGCAGCAAGAAATAAGTACAAAAGGCCACACAGAGAGAACCCTTAAGCAGGAGCAGCTCATCCACAATCAACTTGAGGAGAGAAGAAAGCAGGAGGAGATATACTGGAAGCAAAAGTCCAGAATCAGATGGTTAAAAGAGGGAGAACGAAATACCAAATTCTTTCACAGAACCACTGTGCAGCGTAGAATGTGCAATAATATCCCTTACATTCAAACATCAGGAGGAGAAAGGGTGGAACAGCACGAAGATATTGAGAAGGAATTCCTCAACCACTTCAAGCAAGTACATCAAGAGCCTGACATCAACAGGTGTCCAGCAATCGAAAGAATCATACACAATGTGCCAAAATTAATCACGGAGGAGCAGAATGAACTCCTCCTCAGTCCAATCCAAACACAGGAAGTGGACGTAGCTATGGCTCAGCTTAAAGAAGGTAAAGCTCCCGGCCCGGATGGTTTCACCACCACTTTCTTCCACAAGTTCTGGGAACTAATAAAATTGGAAGTATGGGAAGTGGTTGAGGAATCACGAGTGAATCACTGGCTACTTCCCTCACTCAATACCACATTCATAGCCTTAATCCCAAAAGAGGAGGACTCGATCAAATCGGATAAGTTCAGACCGATCGCACTCTGCAATGTAATATACAAAGTCATCTCCAAAGTCATTGCAAACAGGCTAAAGCCCCTCTTGCCAATGCTCATTTCTCCGGAGCAGTCAGGATATGTGGAGGGGGGACAGATCATGGATGGCATCATCCTCTCACATGAGATCATACACACTCTCAAGCACTCAAAATAGGCAGGTATGCTCGTAAAACTGGATCTTTCAAAAGCTTTTGATAAACTCAGCTAGGATTATGTACAGCAAATGCTAACTGCTTTCAGTTTTAGTCCCGCATGGATTCGCTAGTTCATTAGCCTCATTTCCTCCACTAGTTTCTCCATACTCGTGAATGGGATCCCTTCTCGACCCTTTGCTCCCTCCGGATGCATAAGGCAAGGGGACCCTCTTTCCCCCTTCCTCTTTGTTTTAATGGCTGAAGGACTGGGACGTCACATTAATAATGCCCTTCACACTCATCAGCTTAAAGGTCTCTCTATTCATCAGCTGCCTGCCATTTCCCATCAGCAATTTGTTGATGACACCATGCTCTTTGGTTACCCCTCTGTTCAAGAAGCTTCCAAATTTAAAGCCATGCTCAATGACTTCGCCGAAGCCTCTGGAACCAGCATCAATTGCTCCAAATCGCAAATCTTCTTCTTTAATACCCCTCTGGTTGTCAAGTCTGCTATAGTCCGCATTTTGGGGTTCCCTATTGCCACCCTTCCCTCCAAGTACCTTGGGGCCCCCCTTACTGTCTCAGCCATCAAGCACTCCTCTTGGCGCAACCTCATTGAAAAGCTTGAATCCCGTCTCAACCAGTGGACGCACAGAGCATTGAACTTAGTCAGCCGCGCAGTGCTCATAAAGGTCGTTCTACAAGCAATGCCGTTGTACTTATTTTCCATCCTAGCTGCACCGAAGTGGGTCCTAAAAAGACTAAGGAATATCCAGAGACGCTTCCTTTGGGGCGGCAATGCAACTAATCGCAAATGGGCATTGGTAAGGTGGAGCACTATATGCAAACCAAAAGCAAAAGGAGGCATTGGACTACGACATCCCGAGCACAACAATGCCATCATGGGGGCAAAAATATGGTGGCAATGGATCACAAGTCCAGGCAAACCATGGGTCACATTATGGACGACAAAGTATGCCAATCATCGACCCCAAGAAGAACTCATCAGATTAAAGCCCAATGATAAAGGATCGCTAATTTGGAATGCAGCCAAAGAACACTATCAAATGATTCAACAGCATAGTTTCTGGGAAGTAAGAAACGGTCTCACCACTAGATTTTGGACAGACGCCTGGAACCAAATGCCTACTCTTAGTAATGTTCTGAACCTGCCTCCGGACACCATTGAGGAGGAGACACAACAAGCGAAGATTAGGCAATACTGGGCTCAGGACTCTGAGAAGGGCTTCAGGATCTGGAAACCGGGTAACCATGTACTCACAAATGAAGATATCCAAATCTCTGTGGAGCTGGAAAGGGAACTCAACAAAAGGAAAATTAGGTGCGATGAGAGTAGAGACATTATAAGGTGGGGATACCAGCAGAAAGGAGCATACACCACATCCGAGGCCTACCAAATCTTATGCAATGAATCTGTTCCTTAGGACCCAATCTGGAGTAAAATATGGAGTTCGGGCTCCTGGCCCAAAATCTGTCATTTTCTCTGGCTGGTAGGACATCAAAGAATTTTAACTTGGGAAAAGCTTAGAAGAAGAAATTTTCATGGCCCCTCCATCTGTTTCAACTGCAGCACCCATGAGGAAACTCTCCAACATCTGTTGGACTCTTTCCCCTTGGCAAATCAACTCTGAGAAAAGGCAAGCTTTCGGTGTCAAAGAAGATGTAGTCTAGAGAATGACATCACGCAACCTATTCGTTAGTGGCCACAGAACCCTTACAAGAGTGAAATCCTCAATCATCTTTGGAGACTAGTACCCGGGCTAGTTTTGTGGAGCACATGGAAGGAGTGAAACAAGCGTATATTTAAAAATCAGTACTCCTCGATAGACAACATTTGGAACCTGCTATGCAGAAATCTTCAGGAGACTCTTATGTTAAAATCCTGGAAGGAGGAGGACTGGCCTACGCTAGCCAGCAAAAAAACCATTATGGACAACTGGAAAATTCATCATACTCAAGGCTCTCATAAGATGGACCACTCTAAAACCAACAACAAAAATCAGAACACATGGAAGCCCCCAGCAAGGTCTACATTCAAACTCAACTTCGATGGTGCTTCAAAAGGGAATCCTGGTCTCGCAGGCTTTGGAGGAATAATAAGAAATCATGAAGGTGCCCCCCTAATGCTGTATTTCGGAAACGTTGGATGGGACACCAACAACTCAGCTGAGCTAGAGGGTCTATGGCAGGGATTACTACTTGTTGGAGGACACAACTATCACCCCTTGGAGGTGGAAGGAGATTCTCAGATCCTTATAAACATGGCCAAAAAAATCCTTAATGGATCTCAGGCCAGGAATATCGCCACCAGCTGGAGGCGTGAAGCAAGACTGGAAGCCATAGAACGTGAGCTCCATAACAACAGAGCAATCACCTTCACTCACACAAGACGGGAAGACAACAGGGTTTCGGACTTCATGGCCAATGTAGGAGTGGAGACTGATCACTCTCTAATCATAGGGTAGCTGAACACTATATTAACACATGACAAGGCTCAAGAGTGCTCTCAACTGGTCCAGAACGATGCAGCTCCCCTGGATGCGGGTGATATATGAGATGGGACAGGCGTTGGGAGATGGCCACATACCAGCCCGTGGGCATCACATGGCAGCAGTAAAGAACATAGCCATCGACTGTAGCTGGTATAAGGTGGGATGGCAGAAGAGAGTTAATGATCCGCGAGGTAATTTGGCTCAGGCGACAGCAGCAGTTATGGCGGGGGAGCTCCAAAGCAGAGTCGGTGAAGTTATAAGGGAAATCGCTGCTTGGGATCAGAGAATGTTTGGGGTTTTGCAGTTGCCTGGCCTCTCCGTCTCTGTCGGGATTTCTTATCCGTCTGTCTGGTTCATCCCTCATTCGGAGTTGGGTGCAGGGGGTCTGGTTGCAGGGGATTTGAACTACCCTGTGGTCGTTTGGAATTTCGCTCCTCCGCATCCCACGAGAATGGTGAGACCTCGACAGCGCATGCTTAGCCGCCGAGGTACCTCCAGGGGGGGAACCACGCGCAGTCATGAAGCGGACAATGTTGTCCATTGTTGCCACTGTAACCTCGCTCGCTCTACTGAGGCCAACCCCCTCCACTCCAGCCAATTCATGGATGCAGGGGCTTTGAGCTCGAATGCCCTGCCTGCCTTTGGTTCCGCTATATTCAATTTTAGCAGTGCCATGAACAATCCGTGGATTAGCGCGCATGTCTCAGTCTTGTTCATAGAAAATGCCAGGGAAGATGAGGACGCCCTGGATGAACAGGGGCAGAGGATGAATGACAATCAGAAGCATGAAGCAGCGGCCTCTGAAGCGGACAAGGAGCAGAAGGTTAAGGATGCGGCCTCAGCCCCAAAAAACATAATGCAACGCAAGAAAGATAAGAAGTCGGGAACTTGCGAGGAGGAAGACACCTTTCCCACTGCGTCTGAAAGAGAAACCTATGGTTGGTGTCGGGTCAAGGAGGTGCAAATGGACGACTGAGGACGCCTGCACATAAGGTTTCTATGGCCTTCTATATGGTCTTTTGCTGTTTGCTTTTTGACTTTGTTAAAGTAACAATGCGTCTGGTCTCTTTCGTGTCTGGGTCTATGTCCATGTTCCTGAATTTTGTGTCAATGATCTGGGTAAGGTCGGTGTCCCCTGCGTGGGATGAAATGGTTGGTGCCCCTGCGTGGGCGAGCTCCTATGGAAGTCTGGTTTCTGTGTCTGGCGCCCTTGTGTGGGCTAGTTTTGGGATGACTCAATCGCTCTCAGGTGACATGCCCAGAGCCTGACTCTCTCCTGTTTCACCATGATGTATTTTCGAATCATGTACATAATAGAATAGTTTAGTCTTTTACCGAGAAAAAAAAATGTCAGTTTTATCTATATATATATATATATAGATATATATATATATATATATATATACATATACATATACATATACATATACATATACATATACAAATAGTTTTTGGGATTCAACTACGTTAAGTAAGTCATTCATCTATGACTGTTTCCATCAGAGGTAGTCATAATTGACTAATTTCCTATGATTTTTTAATAGTTCACTTAGCACTCATTGCATCCGCTGAAGAAGTGGGATTGGAAATAGTGAAATATATATATATATATATATATATATATATATATATATATATATATATATATATATATATATATATATATATATATGACCATTTCCATGAGAGGTAGTCATAACTTACTAATTTCTCATGATTTTCGAATAGTCCACTTAGCACTCATTGCATCCAGTGAGGCCCATAGGGGTGAAGAAGTGGGATTGAAAACGGGCGCACTTAACTGTGGAGTTTTCCCCACAATCAAGCCCACTTACCTTGCTACCCCATTTGCAATACCTTAGCAAGTATTGTGCCTCGTGAACCATTCAAGGAGAGTTCCCTTCACTCTTGAATTAAGTATCAAGTGTTTTCGCAGTGCATTATATTAGATATCAGTTTTTGGGATTAAACTATGTTAAGTAAGTCATTCATCTATGACCATTTCCATGAGAAGTAGTCATAACTGACTAATTTCTCATGATTTTTAAATAATCCATTTAGCATTGATTGTATAGGGTGAAAAAATATGTATTTATCATGAAAAAAATAAATTTTATGGCTAAAATGTTTATTTGATCATATATATATATATATATATATATATATATATATATACATTCAAAAATACAATTTTTTTTTTTGTGTAAATCAGTAGATGTATATTATATCACAAAAATTACATAAGATACAAAAGGTCCGTAGAATCAAATAGAGCTACAAGAATCAAGCTTGTTTGAAAAAAATAGCTACCTTTAGAGCAAGCAAGACCTGAGCCTGCAACTTCAGAACAAAGCCTATCATTGACACTAACAAGCTAAACATACTAACCTTCCAAACTTATTTCTACATGTCGAAGAGGCTAACCATGCAGGGATGCCTAACATAGTACGCAAAAACAAAGAGAGTCTAGAAGACCCAAAGACTAAGACATAATCAGACATTAGAAAAGAATCTAGCAAAGGATGGTTGTCGCAGAGCATAGAACATTGAAGTAATTACAGCTCCAATTCCACGTAATCCTTGTTGTTATCACTTGGGCCGGCCGCTGCATTATCAGTTTCTGGATTTGGAATCCTTTGGGGTTTGTGGCGCTTTACCATGTGGGTGTCGTTGTCCTTCGCCAGAACATCAACCACAATGTTCATCCCCTGTCAGATGGAGAGCTTAAAGAGCCTGATAAAATCCCCCAGACTATTAGACAACATCTTCAGTTCCTCTATTAAAGACTTCATTCAGAATTCCATTGAGTCTAACCTTGCAGAGTTCTTGGCGGAGGCAAGCGAAGTAGCATAGTACGCATCCTTCATGGTTGCAACCTGCATGCTAAGAGCTTTGGCAAGCGTAGTTTTCATGCGCCAAACTTCGCTTTGGGTTCTCACGAACTGAGTGGCTCTGGTAGTCATAGTTCCTGGGTCCGAGATCCAGTCGATCTCCTCCTCCATGGTTTGCATATCTAGCTTCTCCTCTTCCTCAATGACCTCTGCTTCTATTTCCTCAATTTTCCTTTTCCCCTTAGCAAAGAACGAAGTTACATATGCCTCTCGGGCTTTTTTCAGTTCTCTATTAGTGGATTCATTACGACTACCTTCGTTTGTCATTGTGTTGTTGCAGGTATTAGCAGGAGTTGAAAAAACTTCGGGCAACCAGACAGAGCACAAGGTGCATAGAACCGGGCGAGGAGAATGAGATTTCTTAGCCCTTTGGTGGATCATCATAATTACAGTTGAAGGTTGAATGTGATGGATCACGATCCTCAGCCCAACGTTCGTAGATCTGCAGTTTCTGACATAATTACTCCCTTTTAGATTTCCAAAAGCCTTCCCATGATTTTGATTTGATGCCACTAAGTTGCGACGCTTGTAGCTACTAGTTGGTTTCCATGTGTCCTCAATTGTGTCTTGCATACTCTGACATTCATTATTCTGAGAGATTTCCTTCCCCTTCCAATGTGAGTGATGGTACTTCCCCTTAACATGCCAATTTGGTGCATAATGACCTAGGGAATGAACATTAATAGTTGTCCTCATTCGTTATGGATGAACGGTACTATGGTACTGCTTAACCCCTTCTCCCTGTTCAAAATGTCATGTCTTGAAAGTTGTAAACACTTGGCCCGAAGCTCTTCGCATGTAACATCATGCCAACAGGTGTCCGGGTAGGTATTTTGATGAGTGACCTCGTAGTTCACAAGACAGTCTACTACAGCATTTACAGTTTGTCTCACTTCCTGCACAATGACTTCATCAAGGATTGAAAGGTGCTCTGCAATGAGCTTAGTAACTTTGGCCAGCCTCCAGTTTTTTGTAGCCTTACCAAGTATCGATCCATTTTGTAGTTTCTGTGCTGCATTAATAGCCAGCAGTGAATCCCCTTCAACAATAGTAGCCCCTATTCCCAAGAGAATCAATATCTGGATTCCTTGATCTAATGCAGTGAATTCCATTTCTTTGTTGGTTGCCTCTCCCATCAATTGGCTGAAGATATGTAGAATTTCACCTTTGTGGTCACAAAAGACACCTCCTAGGCCTGTTGGGCTAGGCTTGCCCCAAGAGGCCCCATCAAAGTTCAGTTTGTGGAAACCTGGTTGAGGAATTTTCCAAGAGGTTATGGAGGGTATTTGTGGAGGCCAAAGAGCAGATGAGATGGAAGTAGTACCTGCAGTTATTCCAAACACCTGTAAAATTTGAATGACAGTAGTAGATGGTCCAGTGTCATGTTCGGCTTTACACCTGGTAAGAGTCGTTTCCCTCATGTTATGAAGAATATTAGCTTTAATAGTCTTTGTGGATCTGACTTCGTTCTGAAACATTCTTCTGTTCCGCTCTTTCCATGCTGACCAAACTAAGAAACCAGGGGTTAATTTCCATAAAGTGTTAACTGTTTGAGACTTGGAGTAATTGATTTTCCAATTTACTATGCTTTCCTGTATTGAATTTCGGTTCCTGTCCGTGCTCTTAAAGATTGTCTCCATCCAATTCCACAGTATGTTGGTCCATTCATAGGTATTAAGGAGGTGATTCATTGGTTCCTCCTCATTTTCACAAAGGGGGCAGTGTGAGGGGCCTATGAATCCGTTTTTCCATAGGTTTTCCTGGGTGAGGGTTCTGCGGTGCATCAGGAGCCACAAAAAGGTTTTTATATTCGGCCAAAGATCTACATCCCAGACCCTATTGTGCCAATTGAATCTTTGTTCTTGGTCCCTTTATTATATGTATACTCTTGCCTCTTTTAGTGTGAAAGTTCCTCCTTCGAGCTTGCCCCATCGCAGTTGATCTGCATCCTCAGCGCTGCGGATTTTCCTTTTTGCAAGATTTGTTTGCAAAGACATTAGGTTGTTACCTATTTCTTCTGATTGAAGGGTGTCATTGAATATCCATTGTTTCCATGGCTAGTTCACTATCAGGTCTCCAGTAATGATCCACTGTTATCTTTCCTTGTTCCTGGTGTCTTTTTTGAATTTCTAGATAATTAGGGCATTCAAGTTTGGGTAATTGCTGCCAAGCATCCTCCCAAAACAGAGCAGTTTTTCCATTACGGATTTCCCAAAAACTGTGCTCCTGTATTATGCTTCGATTGGCTCTTACAAAGTTCTAGATTGGGGAGCCTTGTGGAGGTTCCTAGATTCTAACCAGATTCTGAGGGCTGCAATTGTTCACATACTTGGCTTTCCAATGCTTGGCCTAGCGGGTGTTTGGTTCATTCACCCATCACGACCATAACTTGCCTCTAAAGGCTCTGTTGATGGTGAAAGGGTCTTGTAGGCCTAATCCCCCTATAGGTTTTAACCCCGTACAGAAATTACCTGCATATGAATTCTAAAACACTGAAAAATAAACAATGCGAGAGCATAACACATATACACAGAGATTTTCCCATTGGATCCCAAAACCGAGACTACCAGCTTGATTTTTGTTTATGTTCCTTTCAATGTTACAATACATATTTATACATGCCAAAGCATCCAATACCATGGACCGAAACCCATCACGTCCAATACCATGGACCGAAAACCATCGCATCCAATACCATGGACCGAAAACTATCGCGTCCAAAACACTTGTGCGAAAATCATGCACAAAACCATAGGTGGGTCCGCCCAACCTAACATAGGGTCCAAAACCAAAATTTTCCGGTGCACTGCCCCGGACCCCATAAAGTGGGGTTACGGGTGCCCTTCAAACCCCCTGTTAACTTTGTGGAAAGAATATAACACAACCGAACATTCTCCCACTTGTTGTTTTCTTTCCACAAGGGGGCCACAAGAGAGCTTAGTCATTTTCCTAGCCCTGAAATACCCATTGTCTCTCTACACCAAGAGAACTTCTCAGAGCTCATAGATTTTGTCAATGCATCTACAGTATTCTTCAAAGTGTCCACCGTTACCAGAAACACCTTTTTGTCTTCTATCATATCCCTCACAAAGTGATACTAAACATCAATGTGCTTTGTCTTTGAATGATATGCACGGTTCTTTGCCAAGAAAATTGCACTTTGGCTGTCACAATCTATCCTTATAGCTTCCTGTACTAACCACATACTTGAACACAATCTCTGCAACCAAACTGCTTCCTTGCTTGCATGAGTGGCTACCATGTATTTTTCCTCTGTAGTTGATAGTGCCACTATAGATTGTTTCTTACTCATCCAACTGACTGCACCTCCAAATAGGTTAAACACATACCCACTTGTAGATCTTCTCTGATCCAGATCTCCAGCCCAGTCTGCATCAATAAAGCCATGAATATCCAACACTCTATCCAATCCTGGTCTTCCTTGGTATCACATACCATAATCACTAGTGCCACGCAAATACCTGAAAACCCGCTTCACTACTATCCAATGCTCCTTTCTTGGTTTTGACATAAACCTACTCATTACTCCCACTACATGTGCAATATTTGGTCTTGTACAAACCATTGCATACATCAGGCTGCCGACTACACTTGCATATGGAACACGGGACATGTCCTCTTCCTCTTCTTGTGTCTTGGGACATTGTTCAGCAGATAACCTAAAGGAATAGGAACCTTCACCGATTTACTATCCTGCATATTAAACCTCTGCAATATTGTCTCGACATACTTCCTCTGGTTTAACCAAAGCTTCCTCTTTGCCCGATCTCTTTTAATTTCCATGCCAAAATATAGTTTGCAGTACCAAGATCTTTCATGTCAAATTTGGAGGACAATTGGGTATTCAAATCCTAGATAATTTCTTTATCATTTCCAACCAAAAACATATCATCCACATACAAGACCAGATAAATAACATGGTCATCAATTAATTTAAAATACACACAGTGATTTGCTTTGCTTCTTGTGAAGGCAAGTCCCGTATAAATGTATGAAATTTTTGATACCACATCCTTGGTGACTGTTTTAACCCATACAAAGACTTCTTTAACTTGCATACCAGTTCTTTCTTACCCTTCGCTGCAAAGCCTTCAGGTTGCTTCATGTAGATATCCTCTTCTAGATCCCCGTGAAGAAATTTTGTCTTCACATCCATCTGTTCTACCCCAAAATAAAAAGCAATGGCATCAGATAAAAGTAATCTAATAGAAGTTACCTTGGCAACAGGAGAAAAAATATCACCAAAATCAATTCCTGACACCTGGGAATAACCTTTTGCTACCAACCGAGCTTTGTATTTCTCCACTTTTGTTTTTGCATTTGTCTTCTTTTTTAACACCCATTTGCTGCCAATGGGTTTCCTTCCAGCCAACAACTCCACTAGATCCCAAGCCTCATTTTTGTGCAAATATGCCATTTCATCAACCATGGCCTCTTTCTAGAGTTTTCTGTCCTCTGAATCTACTGCTTCTTTCATAGTTCTGGGATCGTCGTCAATAATAAATAAAGCAAAATTTGAACAGAAAGCAGATGGACTATACCTTTTAGGCTACCTTCTTCTCGAACTAATCATCTCACGGCCAGAGTTTGTGGCTCTTCATCTTCTGATTCCTCCTCTGTTATAGAGTCTGATTCTTCCTCCTTTAGCTCAAACTATATCTTCTCAGGCTCCTTTCATTGGACTTCATGTTTAATAACATCTTTCACCTCTCTGAACACCACATCTTGGTTCTACACAACCTTCCATGTGACTGGGTTCCAAAGCTTATAACCCTTTAAACCATCATTATACCCAATAAAGATGCACTTTTCAGATTTATTATCCAACTTGGTTCATTTCTCCTTTGGAACATGTACATATGCATCACATCCAAGTACCCTCAGATATGAAAGAGAGGGTTTCTTACCAGTCCATACCTCTTGTGGAGTCTTATCCTCCAACGCTGATGAAGGTCACCTGTTGACCAGGTAACATGCAGTATCCACTGCCTTTGCCCAAAATTCCTGTCCTAACCTGGCACCACTGACCATGCTTCTTGCCCTTTCCATCAATGTCTTATTCATTCTTTCTACAACTCCATTTTGCTGAGGTGTATATGGAGTAGTCTTCTATCATGCTATACCACACTTCTTACAGAATTCTTCAAATTCCTTAGGAAAAAACTCTCCACCATTATCTGTCCTCAGCACCTTTATCTTCTTCTCTGTCTGATTTTCCACGAGAACCTTAAATTATTTAAACTTGTCAAAGACTTTAGATTTCTTCTGAAGAAAATATATCCATGTATTCCTTGAGAAGTCATCTATAAATGATACTTAGTACACAAACTTACCCAGTGATGGAACCTTCACAGGTCCAAACACATCACTGTGCACAAGCTCTAATATCTATTTCGCCCTCTTACTACCAGAGGGGAAACTCACCCGATTCTACTTCCCATATACACAATTTTCACAAAAATCAAAATCCAGAGAGCTATTACTCATACCTTCTACCATACCTTTACCATGAAGTATTCGAAGGCCCTTCTCTCCAATATGTCCAAGCCTTTGATGCCACAACATGGTCTTCTCTCTAGAGACCACTAGATTTTCTACTCCACTTTCAGGAACCAAAGAACTATTACACCCATTAATAACAGTGCTATCTTGTAGCTTGTACAGAGTTCCTATCCGACGTCCCCGCATCAATACCAGTGCTCCCCGAACCATCTTTCACGTATCCTTCTCGAACACTATTTTTACACCTGCATCATCTAGTTTGCTAACATAAATCAGATTTCTGGCTAATGCAAGAATATGTAGAACACCTGGAAGCATTCTAACCCTTCCACCTTGCAATTTCAACTTTAATTTTCTGCTACCAACAATTCTAGCCTTCCTTTCATCCCCCAAGAAGACATCACCACCATCATATTTATCATACTCACAGAACCACTCTCTATGGGGAGAAAAGTGAAAGGATGCACCTGAGTCAATCAACCATGCCTCGTGATCTACATGTGTAGTTGAAGAAGCAAGTACACATACCCACCTTCATCTGAGGAGGTTTTCACCTTTGCAGAAGGAGCCTCATCAGATCCTTTTCCTTTGTCAGGAGCTTTAGATTTACAGTCCCTTTTGTAGTGCCCTTCCTTTCCACATTTCCAGCACACCACCTTTACAGGTTTTCCTAGAGATTTAGATCTCCCTCTAGATTTAGATCTCCCACTTGATGACTTATTTTGGTTTCTGTTCTGGGACTCTCCTCATACAGACAAGGAATCACCATTCTGGCTATCCATATTTTTCACCCTCATGTCCTTCGTCAGCAAGAATGATACTATTTCATCAAAATGCAAGGCAGTTGCATTGCTACCTATTGCAATAACTAGACTATCCCACGAATCTGGTAGAGAACACAACAAACTGATGCACTTATCTTCATCTAAAATTTTAATATCAATAGATGATAACTGACTTACCATAGTATTAAACGCATTCAGATGCTCTGTCACCAAGTCTCCATCTTTCATCCTCAAGCTATACAGCTTTTTCCGCAAGAACAGTTTATTCACCAGAGACTTAGATTGGTACAAAGTCCCTAACTTGTCCCACAAAGCCTTTGTCGTAGCTTCCCCTAATATATTCAGCAATACATAATTTGAGACACACAACCGTATTGTGCTCTTTGCCTTCCAATCCAACTTCTTCCATTCTTCATCGGACATTCCTGTTGGTTTAGTACCCAGATCTACCATGATCCACTGATCTTTATCCACCAACAAATCCTCCATCTTGAGTTTCCACAACTCAAAACTCCGACCATTAAATTTATCGATCTCTCCATCTTTCCACCACTCGCCATCTTCTTTCACCACCAGAATCAATCTCGCAGATCTCCCACTGAACAGGGTCTACCACAGCCCCGAGTGAAACCCCTCAGCAACAAAGGTGTCCCCTTGAATCCAAAAGCAGCTCTGATACCAAATGTAGGTTTTAACCCCGTACAGAAATTACCTGCATATGAATTCTAAATCATAGAAAAATAAACAATGCGAGAGCATAACACAAAACACATATACACAGAGATTTTCCCACTGGATCCGAAAACCGGGACTACTAGCTTGATTTTTCATTATGTTCCTTTCAATGTTACAATACATATTTATACATGCTGAAGCATCCAATACCATGGACCGAAAACCATCACATCTAATACCATGGACTGAAAACCATCGTTTCCAATACCATGGACCGAAAAAGATCGCGTCCAAAAAACATGTGCGAAAATAATGCACAAAAACATAGGTGGGTCTGCTCAACCTAACATAGGGTCCAAAACCAATATTTTCTGAGGCGGTTCCCTAGACCCCATAAAGTGGGGTTATGGGTGCCCTTCAAACCCCCTATTAACTATGTGGAAATAATGTAACACAACCCCACACCACCTAGGAGCTTGGGTTTCATATTTTCTCCCAAGCTATTAAGGACTATTTCTGCTTGTTAGAGTTTCCCAACCAAAGGAAGGCTTTTTGGATGAGTCTTATTTTCTGAAGAACTCCTTTAGGGGTCGAGAGAGTGGAAAGCATCTACTGAGTGATTTCCTGGAGGACAACTTTAGTGAGGACAAGGCGACCTGCAAAGATAAGGCTTCTATGAGTCCAATGCTTACTGCGTTTCTCCAAATTGGATAGCATTTTCTCCCAATGACTTTTTTGCCAAGGTTTGTTAGTAAGAGGAACTCCTAAGTATCTGGAGGGAAGGTTACACCTCTTGAACCCGAGGATTTTGGAGAGATTTTTTTGTACTGCAAGGTGAGTGTTGAAAAAGAAAATAGAGGATTTAGTGAGATTTAGATCCATACTTGAGGCTTTGCTGAAGCTCTTGAGAATGGCTTTGAAGCCTTGACCCTCTCGAATTGTGGGGGTGCCATGAAGCAAGTGTCATCAACAAACTGCTGGTGGGTGGTAGCAGGGTAGGAGGGCAAGGGCTGAAGGCCTTGAATTAAGTTGTCCTCTTTTTCACTTTTGATAATTCGTCTTAGACCTTCCTTTAATATAAAAAACAAAAAGGGGGATAAGGGATCCCCTTGACCAATACCTCTAGTTGGCGTGAACGGGGTTGTGGGAGCTCTGTTTACCAAGATGGAGAATCTGGTAGACTTGACCAGGGCTAGAATCCATTTTATCGATCACTTAGCAAAACCAAGGGCTCTAGTATGGCCTCCAAGTAGCTCCAACTAACTTTATCATAGGCTTTAGAAAGTTTTGACTGCATGAGCATGCTAGTTGTTTTCCGAGTTTGAAGAGTATGAATCATCTCTTGAGCTAGCAGTATATTATCCATTATTTACCATCCCTCCACATAGCCCGATTGTTCTTATGATATTATTCCAGGAAGAGTTGGCTTTAGCCTATTGGCTATGACTTTGGAGATAATCTTGTAAAGAACATTGCACAAAGCAATTGGGTGAAACTTCGAGGGAGTGTTTGCTTCCTCATCTTTTGGTATAAGGGTTATGAAGCTTGAGTTGAGGAATTTGAGGATGGATGAGGATTACCGGGAATCCTCCACCACCTCCCAAAATTCAACCTTGACTATCTCCCAATAGGCTTTATAAAAATCGATGGTAAAGCCATCTGGTCCTAGAGCCTTACCATTGGGCATGTATCACACTGCTTCTTCCACTTCTTCCATGGTAATCTAGCGATTCAAAGATTTTCTTTACTCTTCTGATATTATTTTGGGAACGAAGGTCATTATATCTCTTATATCTTCCTCTTTGTTGACGTCCGGATCCAAAGCAATCTGGTTGAAATGATTAATGAGAAGGGCTGAGATGTCCTAATGGGTTTGTACAGAGGTACCCTGTTCATTTTTCATCCTCATGATTTTATTTGCACATTTGTGATCAATGTCCGAGCGATGGAAGAATTTTGTATTCTTCTCTCCTTCTTTGAGCCACTGGATTTTGGGTTTTTGCTTCCACAATGTTTCCTCCTGGTGACATCTAGCCTGCCACTTCTGCATGAGTATCTGCTCTGTGTTTATTACTTCCTGGTTGATATTTGCCTAGAGCCACTCCTTATGAATCTGTTCTACCTGATTCTCCAGTAGCTTCTTATCTTTGAATATGTTGCCGAAGACCTCCTGGGTCTAGGACTTTAATCTAGATTTGATATGTTTGAGTTTGGCTTGAAGTTTGTACATCTTGGTTCCTCTTGTTTCTAGTAGCTCATACCATCATTGTTTTATATTGGGATGAACTCCGGATGGCTGAGCCAAAAAATTTCAAATCCGAATGGTTTGTTCCTTGGGGTGCCGAGGATGGCCGCGTTCATAGATATAGGCCAATGGTCCAAACCTCCACTTCGTAGAATAGATGAATCCACTGTAATCCCTTCAAGAAGAATGTTTTCTGTTACTAAGAATCTGTCAAGTCTAGAGGCGATTTGCCTTTCACTGCCCCTTTTTTTATTCCAAGAATAAGCTCCGCTCCTGGGGATAATGTCGACAAGCTTCACTGTTTTTATAAAATTATTGAAAGCTTCTGCATCCCGATTAAGCATCCTGATGCCTCCTTTATTTTCTGTGAGCACAGTGATTATATTAAAATCTCCTCCATAAATTGTTTTTGCTAGTGGATATCTTTGAGTCTGGCTTGGAGTATGTACATCTTGGTTCCTCTTATTTCTAGCGGCTCATTCCATCATTTTTTTATTTTTGGGATGAACTCCGGATGGCTGAGCCAAAAATTTCCAAATCTTAATGGTTTGTTCCTCAGGGTGCTGAGGATGGCCGCGTTCATAGATAGAGGCCAATGGTCTGAACCTCCACTTGGTAGAATATCCAAATCCACTGTAATCCCTTCAAGAAGAATGTTTTCTATTACTAAGAATCTATCAAGTCTACAGGCGATTTGCCTTTCACTGCCACTTTTGATATCCAGGTATAAGCTCCACTCCTGGGGATAATGTCGACAAGCTTCACTGTTTTGATAAAATTATTGAAAGCATGTCCATCCCGATTGAGCATCATGATGCCTCCTTTATTTTCTGTGAGCGAAGTGATCATATTAAAATCTCCTCCATAAATTTTTTTTGCTAGTGGATATCTTTGCTGCAGGTTGGAGAGACTTCTAAGCATTGTCATTTTTTCCTCTAGTTTCTGAGGGTTGTACAAATTAGTACAAAGATAAGTGTCTGAGTTCCCAATGATTTGGATTTCTATGGAAATGGCTGATCTAGATGCCTATGTAGAGATAAGATGTATAACCCGAGGGTTCCAGAGAGTAGCTAAGCCACCCTCCATTCCAATCCTTTCTACCTCTATGCATTCCATTCTTTTGCCAATTTTTTTACTTGTTACTTTCATAGTCTGATTAGAACATTTTTTTTCTTACAAAAAGATCATATCAGGTTATTTATTTATGACTTTTTTCCTTAATAGACACTATATCTTTTCGTTGTTTAGCCCTCTAGCATTCCATGAAAGTATTTTCATAATTGACAGATTTTTAGGAAGTAAGTGTGAAAGCCTCAAGGGCTTTCATCTTACCTGAGTTAAGAAGCATTTGACCGAGCTCTTGGAGGGCCTCATTGCTTGTTCTTAGCCTCATTTTTTCCGGTGCTTGGGATTTTTGGTGGTTTGATGCAATCCTTGAGCTTTCACCCCCAGTCCTTTTATTGCTCCAAAGCTTCTTTTTTGCATATCCAGTTCTACTTTTTGTCTTGCAAGGAATAATGAGTTTACTCTGTTCACCTCCTCCTCAGGTATGTGTTCTATGCCTTTCTTCTTCCATTGTTCTACCATGTTCAGTAGATCCATACCTTCTTGTTCTAGGATGTCACTGAGATCCATGTCCTCTATACCCACTTCGCCGGTTATCATTTCTGAGTCTTCTTCCAGTTCTTCTGTTAGTATTGGAAAGTGAGGGATGTTATTTGAAGGGATGGGATTAGGATCTTGTGTCCTTAATGTTGTATTGGTCTGGCTAACTTGCAATGGATTTTTCTCTTGTTTGGCCTTCTCTGCTTCTGTTTCTGATTCTAGCACCTCAAAGGTGTTGCTATGCTTTTAATGGATGTGTTTTCTCTGTGTTGTTGTCTCTTGTTGGCTCTCTGTCTACCATGAGGTCAGGTGAAAGATTCCTTATTTTTCCCTGTGTTATCCTTGGGATTTTCCATCTTTTTGTTCATTGGGCATTCCCTAAATAAGTGTCCATGTTCATGTCATTATCTATAATGAAATGGGATTTTCTCATAGTCTATAGCTTGAAAGTAAACTTCATCCCTATATTCCAACCAGAGACCTTCATGCAAAGCCCCTGAAACATCCATCTCGACACAAATTCTAGCACAAGAGGTATACCTCTTTTATATTGTTGCCTCCGAAGCTTTAATTAAGGTACCTAACTTATTACCTATCCGTTCTAGCACCCCATGTCTCCAATAGTCAATTGAGAGAGAGAAAAGGCGTATCCAGACAGGTACCTATTTGAAACTTTCCTATTCGGGTGCAAAGTTGGGTTTCCATGGTCTCATGTATACTTCGGCTGAGGCGAAAAAATATGGTCCTCCATCGAAGATGTGATCCTTGTCATCCAGAGTTGTGAAAACCACCATGAAGAAGCCTTTGGCTCCCACGTGAAGCCTTACATCCCCTTTTGGCTTCCATTCTTGCTTGATCCATAAGCATAGGGCTCGTTCTGTTGGCCAAAAACCCATAAACATGCAGATCACTACGTGTACTGCCATATGATCTTGGTAAGCCTGTAGTTCCAGGTCGGAGATTATTACCCGCAGGTTTTCTGTGTTTTTAGGCTTGCAATGCCCTTGGTTCTCCTACTTTCTGGCTCCCATGTCTGTTCCTTCCTGATCTATTTTAGACTGGTGCAGAGCTTTAGTATTTCCTGTTATCTTGTCCTCATACTCCTTTTCTTGTGGTCCCGGTTCAGGAACAGGGTTTTCCTTTTCTCTGCCTATTGTACAGTTGCTGTTACTTTTTTCCTTTCGCCTCTAAGTAGTCCTGGGTTCCTCACTTAGTTTCCCTATTTTGCCTGGTTCCTCCTTTCCTGTCTTCTTAGATGCAAAGATCTTCACCCCATCCAGTGGGGTTTTTCCTTTTTGCATCATTGCCTGTTTGTACGATGGGGTCCCAATGGACCCCGTGTTTTTCATTTGTTGGGTCAGAACCTACCCTCTTCTGCGAAGTTCTACACCCCTAGCGTTTTCCTCCTCCAGAGCTTGGTACTATGATCATATGTTGCCCAGGTTTCTAGCAAACCCTACAAAATCATTCAAAAGTGCTTTAACAACAACAATTTTTAAAATGTTATTTAGATAAAATAGACTTATTCAAAAATAAAATTTAAATAATGAAGTATTATACATTTTATTTTCGCACTATAAAAAATGTACATCTAAAAAACTTTGATCCCTCCTATCTAAACTTCTATTACCCTGAGTTGGAAATCTAATTTAAAAACCAACATATATCCCATTAAAAAAAAATGTTTCTATAATATTTAAAAACCATAAATTATGTAGCTAAATTCAAACCATAGCCAATATCTCAACTCAGACTAGGCTAACTACCAATACAATACGAAATAATAATAATAATTTCCGCTAATAGAGTTTAGGCTTCTGTGATCCATATCAAATTAAGAAAGATTCTTCGGCGAAAATCACATGGAATATCATTTCTCGATGCGTTTTGAACCAACCAGTGTGGTTCATCGTCAAGACAAGTTGAAGAAACAGATCAAGCTCATCATGTTAAATAGACTAAGCGGAGCCTCCAACAGCTATCCTTTCTAACGGCTAATTTGACTCAAGGACAGGGGTCAAAATTATTATAATCGTTTAATTATCAAAAATTATAGGTTAATTAATAATTTAAAGGAAAGTTAGTTGAATAAATGGCCTTAAAATAATAGAATACCTAAAAAGTAATATAGAAAGTAATAATTTTATTTAAATTTTATTAATAAAAATAATAATAATTTTATTTAAATTTTTATTAATAGATAAAAGGTAATTAAGTTAGAAAATCAAAGTTAATTATCATAAGTTAGGGGAAAATTAGTTAAATACATGACCCTATGAAAAAGGTAAAAGCCTCAATAGAATGTATAATAAAAGAATCATTACAAATTATAAGTTGATTAATAATTTAAAGGGTAGTTTGCTAAATAAATGACCTAAAATAATAATTTTATTTACATTTTATTAATATGAAAATAATAATTTTATATCATTAATAAATCAAAGGAAATTAAGTTAGAAATCAAAGTTAATAACCATAAGTTAATAGGAAAATGACCTTATGAAAAAGGTAATTGCCTCAATAGAATATAAAGAATAAATAAAATAATATTATTTATAAGTATCATGTATACAAAAAGGTCAAAAAGGACCCTATTAGTTAAACATATAAGGAACAAAATTAGTTATAAGAGGGACCTCAAAATAAGAGGGCCTTAAAATATCAGAAGAAATAGAAAGAAAGGAGAAAACAATAAATAGAAATCACACTAAAATTAAAATAACACTCGAAAAATATAAATACAAATAAAAATAATAAAAATAAAATAAAATAAATAAATAGAAATAATAAAGAAAATAAATAAATAAATAAAATAAATAAATAAATAAATTTTAATAAATAAATAAAAATAATTATATATATATAAAATAAATAACATAAAATAAAAACTAAAATAATAGTAAAAGAACAAATAAAGAAAAACGACAAAAAACCAAAGAGGACGAAAAAACGACTAGGACGAGAGGGCAGGGACCCAACACCTACTGACTTTCCATCCATCATCTCTATTGAGATTGCTTGGTCTCTTTTCAATCTCAAGTGCTTCCCTGAATTTTCGATGGTGGAAATGCGAAACCTTAGCAATAACACTGGCCTCTTCAATACAAACATGATGATTGGTTTTCTCAGCATGTTCAGCCAAAGCGGAAGACTTAGCTCTCCTATGCTTAATATCCGCTGCGTGCTCGCTAATCCTCTGATTAATGGAACGACCAGTCTCCCCAATATAGGGGGTCCCACAGGAACAAGGGATCATATAAACGCCCTTCATATCCTTAGGGTCGATAGGATCCTTCATTGATCTGAGGGAAATACCAATGGTGTTTAAGGGCCTAAAGGTCACAGGGACACTATGCCTCCTGAGAATCCTGCCAATTCTATCAGTGGTCCCTTGAACATAAGGAAGATGGACACCTGGAATACGATCTCTAGGTTCTCTTTTAGTCAGAGAATTCCTGGAAGCTTTAAGGAAAGCCCTTTGACCCATGTATCTACTATAACCATTCTCCGCAAAGACATCCAGTAAATGGGATTTTTCTTTCTCAAAGCTCTTCTTGTCCGAGATCCTCAGGGCCCGAGTAGCAAGGGTACTAAGGACACCCATCTATTGAGCCGGGAAATGGTGGGAACTGGCCTGAAGATACTGCTCCGTATGAGTTTTCTTCCGGAAAAATCGATGGGCGAGGGAACCATCATCATTCCTAGAAATAAGAATATCAAGGAAAGGAAGGCATCCATCTACCTCCTGCTCCTTAGTGAACTTAATGGCTGAGGACTGCCTGTTGAGATGATCAAAGAAGAGATCAAGCTCAACCTGGCCATGAGACCAGATGACATTGGTGTCATCCACATACCTCCTCCAAAGCTTAGGTAGGAGCCGGGAAGAGTTCAGAGCCTTGGACTCAAAATCTTCCATAAACAGATTAGCAACAATAGGGGAAAGGGGGGATCCCATTGCCACCCCACATGTTTGCTCAAAGAACTCCCCTTCAAAACTGAAGAAGGTGAAAGTGAGACAGATCTCAACCAACTTGGCCGTGTCAGGATCTGTTAGGTGGTTGATCACATCCATGGCCTCATTAATAGGGATGCAAGTGAATAGGGAGACAACATCAAAACTGACAAGATTGTCCCCAGGATCAAGCTTAATGCCCTTTAGCTCCTCAATAAAGGAAGCAGAGTCCTTTACGAAGGACTCTGTACGACCAACAAGGGGCTTAAGCTTTAAAGCAAGGAACTTCGCAAGAAGGTATGTAGGACCTCCAATGGTGTTGAAGATGGGCCTTAAGGGGGCTCCTTCCTTGTGAATCTTGGGGAGGCTGTAGATTCTAGGAGTAATAGGGTTGCTTTCAATGAGCTTATGGTGAAAGGAACTCAAAGAGCCAATGGCTTTAATGGCCATAGCCACATTTGTAGCAACCTTCTTCAAAGGATTTTTGGGAAGCTTTTTGTAGCTACCACTATTATGAAGATGATCCAACATCTTGCTGTGGTAATCAACTTTGTGAAGAATTACGGCAGCACCACCCTTGTCTGCCTTTAGAACAATGATATCCTTGTTCTGGTTTAAGGATCTGAGAGCTAGAGATTCCTCTTTGTTGAGGTTACTCTTAGGCGGCTTAGCCCTCCTCAGGGCAACAACACAATCCTGCCTGATAGTATCCTTGATCCTATCAGGTAGACCTCGGATCCCAAACTCAATATCACAGATAATATCCTCTACGGGGATTTTTCTAGGGGCTAAGGCAAAATTTAAACCTTTTCCCAAAACTTTAAAAACAGCAGGGGGAAAAACGAAACTGGAAAGATTAATAACCTTGTTACTAGAAGGAGAAGAAGGGGTAATACCAGTAGCCCTCTTATTCTTATTATATTCAGAGTTAGAGATGCTTTTGCCAACCTGGTCCCCACAGATATTATCAATAATATTATTATTAATATTACAATTACTATTATTATTATTATTATTATTAATAAAATTATTATCAATAATATTATTGTTATTGTTATTATTAATATTATTATTATTATTATTATTATTAAAATTAATACTATTATTATTATTAATATAAAAACTATTGCTATGGCTATTAAAATTAATATTATTATTATACTTATTATCAATATTAAAATTAATATTATTATTATTATTATTATTATTATTAAAATTAATACTATTATTATTATTAATATAAAAACTATTGCCATGGCCATTATAACTATTAATATCCTCCATATTATTAAGGCAATTAATATCACTGTTATAATTATTAATTCGATTATTAAACGCGCAGGATTTGTTACAAAAATTCTGTTTGAGGTCATTAATAAAGGAGTTAGGGTGACCGAACCTCTTATGCGAAACCTCCAAACCATCCACTGGAACAGCGTAAGCCTCAGCAACTCCACCATTGACCGAAGGGTTGGGAGCGATAATCAAACCTGCGCTGGCCTCTTCGGAACTGTCAGCCACTCCACCATTGACCGACGAGAGGGGAGCGTTGATCAAAGCTTCGCTGGTCTCTCCGGAACAGCCAGCCGTACCACCATTAACCACAGAATGGGGAGCGGTAAACAGACCTACGCTAGCCTCTACAGAACCGCCAGCCCTATCGTTAACAGGGAACCTGGGTAGGTTAGGCACCGAGGACGACGAGCCATCCTTCGGCGAACTCGCACATGAAGGTTCTACGATATCCATACCCAACCGGCCTAACAAATCACCTACAGATTTCTCCCTTTGCGCTGAAGAATCAGAGCTCATGGCGAAAACACCAGTCAATGCTAAAGTAGGATCCGAATTGCAGAGATCAGGAATGTTGTCCCCAGAATCGCGTTCAGGAAATGAAGAATCTCTGGCACAAGGATGGGAGCATTCTCCCACAATGCAAACAGGACCAACGCTCCGCTGAGAACAACAGCCCAATTCCTCCCCTGTGCAGATACGACCAAGCTTACATCCAACTGGCAAGACTGCAGCTGAGTGTAGGCCTTAAGAGACTTCATCAAAGCACGCTGAGGGGCCGAGAGATGTTAGGATATTCCGACACATAGGAAATAGTTAAGTACAACTTGGTCTAGTGTAGAGTTAGGTATAGAGTTAGGTAAAGTGTGTTTCTTTACCATTGTACATTTTGTAACTTACAATCCGACGGTCACGATATGTAGTGATCCGACGGTTCATTCTCTCGTCGGTATTACCGACACTTGATCCGTGGCTTGACAGCCGATTAGTCCATGAATTCTATTTAAAGCGCATGGAGGGTCATTTGTAGGGTAATCCGTGCATGAGAGAAGCTTATGTAAATTTTCATTCTTTGATTAATAAATTGCCTGAAGTGGCCGCGTTGGCTCAGGCCGTGGACTGTTACCCTCTTTGAGGGTTTTAACCACGTCAAAAATACTGGTGTATTGATCTGTGATCTGGTTGTGAGCGGTGTCCTTTTGGTGTTCTTTCTGAGGAACTTACGCTGTATATTCCTACATGGTATCAGAGCTATTTGAGGGCCGCGTCCGTTGGTGATCCAAATCTGAAGCCGGTAGAACTGCATTCGACTGCCGTTTCCTAGATCTGCTGTTTCTGACTACTTTCGGGCCGAGAGGACTGCTCTGTTGTGTTTGGAGCATCTATTCCAGTGAGGAACCCCTTTCTTTTCACTCGAAAAGGTTTCCGGTAGCCCTAGCTACGTCATTTTTAAGATCTGGAGGTATACAGTGTTTATTTGCAGTTTACTGTTATTTTCTCTCTGCTTATTTCGGTTTCGATTTATTTAGCTTTCTTTTAACCGGTTCTATACCTTTCATTTCTGCGTATGCTCTTTTCCCTGCGACTCTGTGCGATCTGGGAAAATCAGAAACTGAAACGAAGGATTTTTCTCATGCATATGCTCTTTTCCCTGCACCTTAGTGTGATCTTGGAAAATCAAAAACATTGAGAAAATTATTTAGTTTTTCGGCTAAAGCGAACTTTGAGCCGCAAGGTTCAATTTTTGAAAATATTTAGTTTTTTGGGTAAAGCTAACTTCGAGCCGCAAGGTTCGTTTTCTTTGCATGTCCACGTTGGGTTTTGTGTTTTTTGTTTTGTAGGGAAAAAGAGCTTTCTCAAAGCCAGCACGCAACCCAAAGCCCCCCCACCCTCTCTCTCTCTCTCTCTCTCTCTCAAATTTTTTGTATAGATCAATTGGTTCAAAGCTATTTTAAGAGAGTAGAGGTCTTGGGTTGAAGTCTCCATTTTGTGGGGGCGGACTTTTTTCATTTCCGCACATTCCCGCACTTCATCGGCAACTTCAACAACTTTTTTTCAAAAAGCCATAACTTCTTCATCTGGAAGCCTTTTTCAGAGCTGTTTTTTTTAAACCAGCCTAATTTTTCGAGATCTATCCATTGGAACACTTACTTTCAACATATTCAGCTTCAGTTTTTGTTGAAATGGAAAGTCAATACCAAGTTACCCTTGACAGCACCAACTACTTCCAATGGTTGTCCTACATGGAGGATTTACTTAGAAGTAAAGGTCTCTACCGAATAGCCACAGGCCAAGAAAAGAAACCAAAAGATGAAGACAAGGCTGCTAAATGGGAAAATAGACAAGATCAAGCACGTGTTTTGATAGGGATTTCTATTTCTCCAGATCTTAGATTCCATATTGCAGAACTTGAAACTCCTCATGAAGCAATGGAACAAATCAATAAAGTTTTTGGGATTAAAAATGAAATTAGAGCCCATCAACTTGAAAATGAGTTGCTTACATTGGACCCTAATAATTTTTCTTGTATTGAAGATTTCTTGTCTAAGTTCAAGACCCTTAGATATCTTTTGGAAGGTGTCAAGGTTAAGAAAGAAGATAGTAACCTTATTTATTCCATCCTTACTAAGTTGGGACCAGCCTAATCTGTATTTGTTTCCACCTTCCATTCTACAAGAGAAGCCTTCATTTCTCAAGGAAAAGACTACAAGCCCCCTTCCTTTGACTCTTTTTGTGATTCTTTAATAAGAGAACAAGAAAAACTCTTACACCTTGGTCTTCTTAATCTTGGAAACTCTTCCAAGAAAGCGTTAGACGCCCAGCAGCAACCAAATTCAAAGAATCCTAAAAAGTCATATCCTAAAAAGAATGGTCCTAAACCAAACAAGGGTCCTAAGCAATTTCAGCCCCAAAATGAAAAATCATTTCAACAAAATGATAAGACAAATAAAAACAAAGGGAAGAAGAGTGATAGACATTGCAATTTTTGTAATCGAGATGGGCACTTAGAATCAAAATGCTTTAAGAAGATGGAAGCCTTGGAAGCAGCAATGAAGAAGCATAACATCCATTTGGGGCAATCTTCAACTTCAACTTCATCTTCAGGAATGGCACTTTCTGCATGTGGTTGTCAAGCATCTCGGTCTGGCTATGCATTAAATGTATCTTCTTCTTCTCATTCTCATGAGTGGCTCATTGATTCTGGAGCTTCTTATCACATGACCAAAAACAAAGCCATGTTTTCTTCTTTAAATGATTGTAACACCAAAAATATATATGTTGGTGATGATAGATCTCTTAATGTTGTAGGGACTGGAACTGTTCATCTAGACAATGGTCAGTTTAATGATGTATTATGTGTTCCAACCTTATCCTGCAACCTTCTATCTGTATATCAGATAACTCATTCAGGTGAAGGTAAAATCGTTGAATTTTCACCTCATGATGTTGTAATCAAGGACTTAAAAGATCCTAAACAGATTTTGGCTACTGGCATTGCTGATGATTCTACAAGGTTGTATAAGTTTCACAACTTTGGGTCATCAAATCTTCCCTCAGTATTTGTTGCTCATAACGATGAAGTGAGCAAACTTTGGCATGAGCTATTTGGTCACTTAAACTATCGCTCCCTTCAACATCTATGTAAATAAAATATGGTGACAGGTCTTCCTATGGTATCTTGCAGAGATGGTGTTTGTTCCGGATGTGTACTCGGAAAACATCATCGGGACAGTTTTGAAAAACGTGCCTCTTGGCACGCCTCAGCCCCTTTACAGCTTGTGCATAGTGATTTATGTGGTCCACTTCCAATTGTGTCATTCTCTGGTTGCAAATATTTCTTAACTTTCATTGATGATTTATCCAGACGCACTTGGGTATACTTCTTAAAACTCAAGAGTGAAGTATTTAACACTTTTTTGGCCTTCAAGGCCTTTGTTGAAAAACAATCTGGACATCAAATTCTTAAGTTAAGATCTGATAATGGCGGAGAATATGTTAAAAACACATTCATCAAATATTGCACTAAGAATGGAATTCAAATGCAACATATTGTTCCATATACTCCACAACAAAATGGTGTAGCTGAAAGGAAGAATCGCACCTTAAAGGAAATGGCTAATTGTATGCTACAATCTAAAGGACTTGGTCTTAGTTTTTGGGCAGAAGCAATTAACTGTGCAAATTACATAATAAATCGCACTCCTACTAAGGCTTTAAAGAATATCACTCCAGAAGAAGCATGGAGCTCAATCAAACCAGATGTAAGTCACTTTCGTGTTTCTGGAAGTGAAGTGTGGGCCCATATTCCAGATGAAAAGCATAAAGATTTAGAACCTAAGAGTGAAAAATGTACTTTTGTTGGATATTCTGAAGATGTCAAAGGCTATATACTTATTCCATTTAAGTCCAAAAATGTTATCATTAGAAGAGATGTAAAATTTGATGAAAATATATCGGCCTGCGAGCCTAGTCCAGCGGTTGTGCCACCTCTCCCTATCTCTTCTACTTTTGAAAACATTTCTTCTTCAGATGATGAAAGTGAGGATGACAATCCTCCCCCACCATCTCAGGATCCTCATTCAGCTCCTGAGCTTCCAAAATGGGTTCGTGCTACCCGAGATGCAGCAGGTGATCTTGCCGGTGATCCTACAGATCAGCGACGCACACGTTCTTAGTTCGAGAGAGCCTCTTCTTTACTGGCTCAAGCTCCAGTAAATTATGATCCTGACACCTTTGCAGAAGCTTCAGGCCATCCAGATTGGGAAGCAGCTATGAATGAAGAATATCATTCATTATTGGCAAATGATACATGGGATCTTGTTCCTTTACCAAAGGGACGAAAACTTGTAAGATGCAAATGGGTTTACAGAACCAAGTATGGACCAGATGGGAAAGTTGATAAACATAAAGCTTGTCTTGTTGCTAAGGGCTTTTCACAGGTTGAAGGCATTGACTACACTGAAACCTTCTCCCCTGTTGCCAAAATGAACTCTATCCGCCTTGTTCTTTCCCTTGCCGCCTCTTTCAAATGGGAAGTCCATCAGATGGATGTTAAATCTTCCTTCTTGCATGGGGACTTGCATGAAGAAATCTATATGGAACAACCCATTGGCTTCATACAAACAGACTCCAGCCTTGTTTGTCGACTTAAGAAATCCCTTTATGGTCTCAAGCAAGCTCCTCGGGCTTGGTATGCCAAAATGGATAGCTTTATTTTAGATTCTGGCTTTTCTAGGTGTCATTCTGACAATACTGTCTACACCAAGAAAGTGGGCAACTCTCTTATCATCCTTGTTCTTTATGTTCATGATCTTATCCTTACTGGTAGTGATCCCAACCTTATAAACCATGTGAAGTCTAGCCTCAAAAGGAAATTTGAAATGACAGACTTAGGACACTTACACTATTTTCTCGGTCTTCAAGTCTTGCAATCCAAGGAGGGTATTTCCCTTTCCCAGTCCAAGTATGCTTGTGATTTTCTACGTCATTTTCACATGGAAGACTGTAAGCCAGCCCCTTCTCCCTTTCAGTCTGGAGTCAAACTCTCAGTCACTTGTACTTCTCCTGAAGTTGATGCTACCTTATACCGTCAACTTGTAGGAAAACTTTTGTATATAACCCATACTCGTCCTGACCTTTTCTTTGTTGTTGGCCTTGTTGCTCGATTCATGAAAAACCCCCGTGAAAGTCATTGGAAAGCAGCTAAAAGAATACTTCGTTATGTTCGAGGTACAGTTCAGTTTCAGATTCATTACAGTGCCAAAGCATCTCCTCTATTGGTTGGTTTCACTGATTCCGATTGGGCTCGTGACCCTGATGATCGGAAGTATACTGCCGGTTATGTGTTCACTCTTGATTCAGGACCTATTATATGGGCTTGCAAGAAACAAGGTGCCATTTCTCTTTCATCAACAGAAGCAGAGTATCGTGGTGCCGTAGAAGCTAGTAAGGAAGCCTTGTGGCTTCGTCAGATCCTGTCAGAGTTTGGCTTTGAGCAGCAGCATCCGACTACACTTTGGTGTGATAATCAAAGTTCCATTTAGCTATGCAAAGATCCAGTCCAACATCAGCGCAGCAAACACATTGAACTGCACATGCACTTCATCAGAAAGCTCATTCACGACCATGTTCTTGAAGTGCAATATTGTTCAACAGATGATCAAGTTGCAGACATCTTCACAAAGGCTCTCACAGAGGAAAAGTTCACTAAACTTCGATTTATGCTTGGAGTTCAGGAAGTTGTCACTAAGGGGGGATAGGCTCTAGTGCCTCCTTCCTTCTCCTATTGTGTCATATTTGTAAATCCTTCAATCATATCCCAAGTTGTTCTTAAGGGGGGATGTTAGGATATTCCGACACATAGGAAATAGTTAAGTACAACTTGGTCTAGTGTAGAGTTAGGTATAGAGTTAGGTAAAGTGTGTTTCTTTACCGTTGTACATTTTGTAACTTACAATCCGACGGTCACGATATGTAGTGATCCGACGGTTCATTCTCTCGTCGGTATTACCGACACTTGATCCGTGGCTTGACACCCGATTGGTCAATGAATTCTATTTAAAGCGCATGGAGGGTCATTTGTAGGGTAATCCGTGCATGAGAAAAGCTTATGTAAATTTTCATTCTTTGATTAATAAATTGCCTGAAGTGGCCGCTTTGGCTCAGGCCGTGGACTGTTACCCTCTTTGAGGGTTTTAACCACGTCAAAAATACTGGTGTATTGATCTGTGATCTGGTTGTGAGCGGTGTCCTTTTGGTGTTCTTTCTGAGGAACTTACCCTGTATATTCCTACAAGAGATGGGCAACGAGAGACCTCCCCTGAGCGGCCAGATAACCAATCATTCAACGCAGAGATTTTCTTAGAAGAGATACGGCTCAGGGAAGCACCGCCCAGTGCTCTATTCCGAAATTCTGAATCTCCAGCAAGCCTTAGAAACTTGGAAGCATGTTTCTGCTTACGAATCTCTTCTACCCTAAGAGACTTTAAAGCAAAACAAGCATCTATTCTGGCCCAAAGGGAGGTCGAAAATAAGTTTCGAAGATCCAAGTGCAAATCTAAAAGAACCCGAGAAAGCTGACTCAGGGAATTTCTGACCTTACTGATTTCCGACCTTATTAATGCCAAACTCACCTTAAGGAACACCTAATGGTTTCGCGGATTGTGAAGGTGGTGCTTAACTCGGGCGAAGATAGAAATGATGGAGGTGTCTCTGCATCATTTAAGAAAAGCATCCGATTTCAACCTTGAAACCTGCAAGCGAGCTCGTTCAAAACGACGAACCTTATTTGCAGTGGCTTCTCCGTACAGGGATTCAATAATAGAGTTTAGGCTTCTGTGATCCATATCAAGTTAAGAAAGATTCTTCGGCGAAAATCACATGGAATATCATTTGTCGACGCGTTTCGAAACAACCAGTGTGGTTCATCATCAGGACAAGTTGAAGAAATAGATCAAGCTCATCATGTTAAATAGACTAAGCGGAGCCTCCAACAGCTATCCTCTCTAACGGCTAGTTTGACTCAAGGACAGGGGTCAAAATTATTATAATCGTTTAATTATCAAAACTTATAGGTTAATTAATAATTTAAAGGAAAGTTAGTTGAATAAATGGCCTTAAAATAATAGAATACCTAAAAAGTAATATAGAAAGTAATAATTTTATTTAAATTTTTATTAATAGATAAAAGGTAATTAAGTTAGAAAATCAAAGTTAATTATCATAATTTAGGGGAAAATTAGTTAAATACATGACCCTATGAAAAAGGTAAAAGCCTCAATAGAATGTATAATAAAAGAATCATTAAAAATTATAAGTTGATTAATAATTTAAAGGACAGTTTGCTAAATAAATGACCTAAAATAATAATTTTATTTACATTTTATTAATATGAAAATAAAAATTTTATATCATTAATAAATCAAAGGAAATTAAGTTAGAAATCAAAGTTAATAACCATAAGTTAATAGGAAAATGACCTTATGAAAAAGGTAATTGCCTCAATAGAATATAAAGAATAAATAAAATAATATTATTTATAAGTATCATGTATACAAAAAGGTCAAAAAGGACCCTATTAGTTAAACATATAAGGAACAAAATTAGTTATAAGAGGGACCTCAAAATAAGAGGGCCTTAAAATATCAGAAGAAATAGAAAGAAAGGAGAAAACAATAAATAGAAATCACACTAAAATTAAAATAACACTCGAAAAATATAAATACAAATAAAAATAATAAAAATAAAATAAAATAAATAAATAGAAATAATAAAGAAATAAAAAATAAATAAAACAAAAAAATAAATAAAAATAATTATATATATATAGATATATATATATATATATATATATATAATAAATAACATAAAATAAAAACTAAAATAATAGTAAAAGAACAAATAAAGAAAAACGACAAAAAACCAAAGAGGACGAAAAAATGACTAGGACGAGAGGGCAGGGACCCAACACCTACAGACTTTTCATCCATCATCTATATTGAGATTGCTTGGTCTCTTTTCAATCTCAAGTGCTTCCCTGAATTTTCGATAGTGGAAATGCGAAACCTTAGCAATAACACTGGCCTCTTCAATACAAACATGATGATTAGTTTTCTCAGCATGTTCAGCCAAAGCGGAAGACTTAGCTCTCCTATGCTTAATATCTGCTACATGCTCGCTAATCCTCTGATTAATGGAACAACCAGTCTCCCCAATATAGAGGGTCCCACAGGAACAAGGGATCATATAAACGCCCTTCATATCCTTAGGGTCGATAGGATCCTTCACTGATCTGAGGGACATACGAATGGTGTTTAGGGGCCTAAAGGTCACAGGGACACTATGCCTCCTGAGAATCCTGCCAATTCTATCAGTGGTCCCTTGAACATAAGGAAGATGGACACCTGGAATACGATCTCTAGGTTCTCTTTTAGTCAGAGAATTCCTGGAAGCTTTAAGGAAAGCCCTTTGACCCATGTATCTACTATAACCATTCTCCGCAAAGACATCCAGCAGATGGGATTTTTCTTTCTCAAAGCTCTTCTTGTCCGAGATCCTCAGGGCCCGAGTAGCAAGGGTACTAAGGACACCCATCTTCTGAGCCGGGAAATGGTGGGAACTGGCATGAAGATACTGCTCCGTATGAGTTTTCTTCCGGAAAACTCGATGGGCGAGGGAACCATCATCATTCCTAGAAATAAGAATATCAAGGAAAGGAAGGCATCCATCTACCTCCTGCTCCTTAGTGAACTTAATGGCTGAGGACTGCCTGTTGAGATGATCAAAGAAGAGATCAAGCTCAACCTCGCCATGAGACCAGATGACATTGGTGTCATCCACATACCTCCTCCAAAGCTTAGGCAGGAGCGGGGAAGAGTTCAGAGCCTTGGACTCAAAATCTTCCATAAACAGATTGGCAACAATAAGAGAAAAAAAAAATCCCATTACCACCCCACATGTTTACTCAAAAAACTCCCCTTCAAAACTCCGCTTTTTGTCCTCCGCTTTTTGTCCACTAATAAGGGCGCACTGCAGGCCATTTTAAAAGGTTACGCAAAACTTTCTACTATTCAAGCGTTATGCTGACATATCATAAGATAGCATTATCCTGACATATCGTAAGATAGCATTATCGTGGTGTCTCGTGCTCACATATACGACTGCCCATAACGAAGAAAGAAGTTTTAAATTAGGAAACAGATTAATAATTCTCGTAGACTTTTATTTAGGAGAAAAATATATGTATTTAATGTGTAACAACACGGTACTGGGAGAAATAATAATTTAAGTTTAGACAGTGCTGGTACTGGATGGCACTATGAAATATTATTTTTTAAATCATGAATGACTTATTACTTTATAAAGGAACGGTACTCGATAGCTTTATAAAATATTATTATTACAAATTTTATGGTTAAAATAAAATTTTAAGAATTTGATTATTAATTTGTAAAATTAAGAAATAAATAAATTTAAATAAGTGAAAAATGAAATGATGTTGTTACAAATTTTTTTAACTAATTCTAATATGAAGTAAATAAATTTAAATAAGTGAAAAATGACTTTTTGTTGTAGAGATTTTTGTAACTAAATCTAATATAAATAATGAAAAATTGTAATTAATAAAGTAATTTAATTTGATGAAATAATTTTTCATATTTTTTGAAATTAATTTTAAATTTGAAAATTTGTTTTATCAAATTAAATTTATTGGTAAAAAGATGAAGTTTTTTCATTATGGTTTACTATTGAATTTTCTAAATTATTTACTTAAACCAGTATAAAGATATAAACATTAGAGAACTATCTTTGTCTTAATCACAAATTTTATCACATATCTAATTTGAGCTATTTTATGAGAGTATATTGAACTGATTTTTTTGTTATTAATATAATATTAATTCATATTAAAATATTTTATTCATAACTTACATTGCATATTTTATTCTAGACAACATTAAAATATTTTCTTTTAACATTTTTTTTCTATATAGATATATATAAAGTTCATAAAATATTTTGAAAAGTATAAAGTGTAAACATCTTATTGACATATCCTTGAGATTTTCTGGAAAAATCACATTAAGAACAGAAGGTCGATGTGTTTAGAACCTACATCTAGGTTCATCATCACATTTTTTTTTTATATTCCAATTACTTTACATGAGATTATATTAGTTCATAGGAATAACTAATTAAATATGCATAGCATTTTTTTTCTTTTTATTTAAATAATATATATTTTTAAATTTTTTTAGAGAGATAGACATACTTACACATCCCCATGAAATTATATTATTTCATAAGAACAAAAAATTAAATATGTATAGCATTTTTTTTCATTCTTTTTTTAAATAATATTTTTTATTTTCATCTGAAGAGAGATATATTTACACATCCCCTTCACACTGGGTTGTACAATAAGCCTCTTTGTTCATTTAAAAATAGTTAGAAAGAAACATCACTTTAAAAATTTGGGTAATCTAAAATTTCGGTAGCCTAAATTTGATATGATCCTAAAACTTTGCAAAAAAAAAATCAACTTAAATAATATTATAAAATAAATATATAAAAATAAAAAATAATTTTATTATATTATTAAAAGTAAAAGTCATCAAAAATATAAAGTTTATCTATTTATTTATTAATATTTTTTTTTTCAACATGGTGAATCGGTAACTGCTGGCCTAATCTAAGGGAGACTCAAGATCAAACACCAAGAGCATAACCAACCACCTGCAAGTTGGGTATACTAAGTCTCTATGATTTTAGCAAGAGCAGACTCACGGGAAAGGGGAATCCGCCCCTCTAGCCGCCACCACAACAGGTCAATGTACTCAATGAGATTTGAACGTTAGTCAACCTGGGCATAGCCCATTTGACTTATCGTCAAACCACACATTACTGTACTATTTATTTATTAATATTATAAAATAAAGTTTTATAATTTTTTTCTAAAATTAGTATTTTAAAAAATATGTGACTTAGAAAAGCTTAAAAAAATTAATAAATATTTATTTTTTAACATTACACACCATAAATTATAAATTAGATTTTTGATAGAAAAATATTTACAAATGTGACCCGATTACTTCATCAATAAAATAAAAATATTAATATTAATGATATATAGATTACCAAAAAATTCCTATGATCAAATAATTTCTTCAATTCTAGGAGGCTGGAAAATTTTGGTTTCTATATTTTTAAAATTTTAAATTAGCATCATCATTTGTTTTTTCAAATTTAATTATTTTTTAATTTAAAAAATATAAGTTAATTACTTATTTATATATTTACAAAAATGTTTTTATTTAAAATTATATATATATATATATATATATATATATATGGATTTTAATATTCAACCATTATAGATATTGAAATTTCCTATAATATAATTGTATTCATTTAATTCAATTTCATTGAAACATTTATATTTCTCTGCTTTATAATATTTGTGACCTTGTCATTAAACACTAAAAAATATATGAATAATCTTTAATATTATCCCGATTCCATATCCACCTTTTAATCTAAATATTTTTTTTAATAATTTCATAAATTTGTTTTTTATATCTATTGTTTATAACCTATTGCGATATTCCAATTCTCGTTCACGACCACTCTTATTCGAAACTTTTATTTCTTATTACTCTATACAAGGGGGGTTAAAACATCATCTTGGTCGTGCTTAGCGAGTACATAGGAAAAGACAATTTTCATCCTCTGATCTTTTCAGACTGGTTGTTATGTTATGATGCCATTAGTTGTCACTGTGATTTATAGTGCCTAGCTGTCTATTTCAACATAACTTATTTACATATGTCGATAACGTTTCTGACTTAAATATTAAGTCATAAATATTTTAATTATTATAAACGTTGTTTTATTTTATTTTTAAGAGTGTCTGACGCTCTGCATGTGCAATTAACCGCAGACATCATTCGAATAGCCAATAATAGCGAAAAATAAATATATAGTCTCTTGGCGCGGTAATGCGTTGCAGATGGAAACGCGGAAAAACTCTGAAAGGGACTGCCACTGAAAATAAACTCACGTGAAGCAAGTAACCACTTGTACACTGATTTCAGAATTCCAGAAAATGTTATGGACATTTACCAACTTTACTTTGAAATTCATTTAAATAAGAAAGCAATGTCCAGGAATGTCATATGACAGCTAACCCGCTCTACAACATTGCATCCGGAAACTTCTCACCGAATATCTCCATGCCCTAAAACGCTCTCGATTGCTATAAATATCAATCATCTGTGACAATCTTATACGACCCAGTTCGGCTTTTCGATCTCTTTACCGCAGAAAAAAGGATGGCTATTCTTGCAGGGATGTCTTTCATCTCCAAGTTATTGCTTGTTTTGATTGCTGGCAGCATTTGTGCTGCAAACCCATCAGCTGCTTCATACTATAAATCCCCACCTCCGAAGCCATACCTTTACAAATCTCCTCCTCCTCCATCTCACATTCCATCTCCAGTCCACTATAAGCCGCCCCCTGCTCCCACACCCAAGCCCCCAGTAGTGGAGAAACCACCGCCCGTGTATAGCAAACCTCCTCCTAAGGCGGTACCAGTTTCTCCTCCATACAAGTACAAATCTCCACCTCCTCCCAAACCAATTCCTGCTCCATATGCCAAGCCTCCACCAGTCCACAAGCCCCTTCCTCCTCCTTCACCACCAAAATCATGGCCAACTCCTGTCCCTCCCCACCATGAACACCACAAGCACCATAAACACCCTAAACCTTCTCCAGTGACCAAACCACCGAAAGCTGCACCATCCCCACCAGATAAACCATACGGATACAAATCTCCACCTCCCCCAGCATACGTAGTAAGCCCTACTCCTCCCAAAGCAGTACCTACATTTCCTCCACCGCATCCCAAACCACCAGTCTACCCCTCACCACCTGCACATCACTACTCGTACAAGTCGCCTCCTCCGCCGCCATATTAGAATCTGCAAAGAGTACTGAGAAGGTACGTTATTGTTGTTTATAAGCATTATCTGATAGATCTTCTTCAATATTTTTTCCTTGATATATGGTTTCATGCCATTCTGTGGAATGTTTGTGTCCGTCAGGGTTGATTAATTATTTCAAACAAGTTTCTAGGGTTTACTGCTACTAGTAGAGATTGTTGTTTGAGTTATATTTATATGTTTTTTGATGTGTATGGATTAACTGCATTGCAGTCGTGTATTTACTTGCAGGTGAATAGAGATTTAGAGGGACACCATGAAGAAGATGGATCTATCATGTTTTTACCAGTAGACGCTGTTCTGCAGCTGAGAGTGCTGAGCTGGATTTCCACCTGAACTTTGCCTTGTTCTAAAAATGATGTCATTTTGCTATTTCTGTAATAAAATCGTTTGACAGTGTGAGAGTTATAAAATCTTGTGACGGTGTGAGGAAATATCTATATTTCATTTCAGCGGCCAAAGAGTTTCGTATTTTATTGATTTAAGTAAAAGGGTTTACGGTATGGAAATCTCAAGGAAAAAAGATCAAAAAGGTTTAGGGTATGGAAATCTCGAGGAAAAAAATCCGTAAAATAAAACAGAGTGACGTATACTTGATTCAAAGCAAAAGTTCGCTCATATCCTCCAACGGGCCCTGTTTTCCATTTTCAAGCGCAAGCTAATATTTACTTATAATATTGGCTGTTAACTGAAAATATAAATCGGGAAAATAATTACACTTAATTTTAAGTCAAATAAATATCAGATAATTACCCCAGTGACGGAGACGGAGATGGAGGATCTAAGTTTTAGTGACTACACCATGCATCACATTACTATTAAAGAATAATAGTCAAACAATTATGCAATTATCCAATATGGCAGTGTAAACTTAAAAACAATTTAATATGAGTGAGTGCAGACTGAAAGTATATTTGAAATTCTAAAGCGTATTCTCCCACGACTCGCAATGCCACGTGACGTTATTGAAAAGCCAAATGCATCCTTACACGTATGCCAAATGCATCCTTACACGTATGCCAAATGCTTTAACACATTTGCAGTTTTATCAACATGACCATAACAAAAAGGACACGTAGAAAGTTAGCATTAAAATATCTTTATGTTATTTTTATTTTTTAAAATTAAATATAAAATTTAATTTGATTCAAAATAAGTGGTTGCAGTGGAAGTTGAGGTACAATTTTCCATAATCGTATTTGTTCATTAGTGCATCTATTTGAAACAATATATAATTTTAACCTTTTTGAAATAAAAATAAGTATAAATAAAGATATTAGTATCCTATTTTGATTCAATATTCGAATTTAAATTTTTCTGATCTATATCATAATGTTATATTGAAGATTTTGGTCGAGGTTTTTCGAACCAGTAAGTGTGGTTCATTTTCAGGACATGAAGATCACACTTGCTGGTTCTAAATGGGTCAACCAAAATCTTTAATGTTGTTTTCCGAAAAATATTTTATACATTATTTTGATTCAATTTTAATATATTTAATCTAAAAATGTAATTGTTTGAAGTTAGAGTTTTTGTTTTGAAATAACTTTCATTAATTTCGTAACTATGTTATGAACATATTTTTCATACATAAATTAAAATATGTTTTAGTATGTTTCTATATATTAGAACTAAGATATATGGAAGATTTGAGTTGAATAATCAAAACATATATTACTACCACTTAATATGTGTAAGAGAGACACTATATTGAGAGTCTTTGAACTTAAATGCTCACGGAGGGAATTATAATATCCCTAGTGAATGCCAATCAAGCTAAGAACTTGATTAGATCAATTATGAAGTAAGATATGCTTTTGAGATAAAATCAATAATAAAATGAATTGGCACGAGTAAATATATCTCAAGAGGAAAACCATATTTTTTAAGCATGCAAAGAAATGTTTTAAGAACCTGAAGTTTAAGATATAAGAGGGATATGGAGCATGAGATACAATTGTTTTATAGTTCTCTATTCTAAAACACAAGATTGTTCAATAATCAATGTTACAAGAAGATTAAGTGTAGATATACTTGTATTTATTGTTGGGATAGGGAATAGTTTAACCAAAAATATCACTCTATTATTCATGTATTGTCATAGTGCCCCAAAAAGATGGCATACGGGGAATGTGCATTAATCACAAGCTATTATGAAGATCACCCACAAGAATCAATTCATTTTCTCTTTAGTTTTCCCCTAGTAGCGAAGGGGCCTAGCACATGTCTAACTAGCTAAATTGGTTTCAGTGAAAGTTAATAGGCTATTGTTAATGACTTACCAGATTATTTATAGTTTGATAAATACTTCATCAAACTCTATTTGAAACAAGGATACCAAAAAGTAAGAGACTTGGAAAACTTGAGACATAGGTTATATGAGTGGTTGAAAATGGTTCTTGGTGTATGTATTGCAACAACTAGGTTTGTGTGCATAATGAATAATTGATTTATATTCTTTTACAAATAAATTTGCTATATTTTAGTTGGACTGTATATTAATCCTAGGCTTACATAGAAAGATCATATCTCACTATTGATGAAGCTGCTAGAGACTTTGAGAATGCACTTAACCTATTAAAAAAATATGTTAAGAAATATGAACCCTCATGACAATCCATAATGTTTGTGATTAATGAAATAAAACTTAGTATAAACCCTAAAATGATCTCATCAAATAATAAAATCCTACTAATGATATTAACACAGCTAGAGATTTTGTGAGAATGGCACATTACTTTCCCATGTTTCTAGCATCCGTTTTTCCTATGTTTGCACCATTAGAAAATTAACGAATAAATATCCTCACATTTTTCAATTTTACACTAACAAATCTGCAAATTTGCATTTCAATTTTACACTAATAAATCTGCAAATTTGCAAAAAAATTCTTTATAGTAAATATAAAAATAAGCGAGTGATTTATCAAATTAGTATTAATAAACAAAAAAAAATTATTTACTATGATTGTGAATCGTTCCATAAATTACTTATCAATTGTTGATAAAAAAAAAAAGAGGAAATTTAGTTACTATCATTGTGAATCGTTCCATGAATTAGTTATGAATTGTTTCGTGGATTAGTTTTGAACTGCCCTACGTTTGATGAGCAACTCCATGTTCTATGATAATAAGCATAAAGGAATAAGACTCTAATGCAATAATATTTGAGTCAGTAATTCCCTTTAAGGATCATCATTTTGAATGTTTTTCACATTTACTTTTTAATTTGATACATAGATAAAATGGAGAAACGAAAGAGGATTCGAGGAAAAAGCAGCAAGAAAGAATGAGAAAGGTAAGGAAACTCATTTGCAATTTTAATTTGACACATCTAATGAAAGTCATTGAGAAAGGTAAGATAACTCATTTACAATTTTAAGTTGACACATATTAAATGATATATGTGAAAAAACGCTCTTTAAATTCTTTATGGAGAGGATTGGTTAAACATTTGGTTGAGATAAATAATGGATTGATGTTTGAAGTTAGTGGTTATCTTATTTCATTGCAAGTGAAATTTGATAAGAGATTTTTCTAGTAAGTTCAAAAACATTTCTCAATCAATCTTTTAAGTGTGTATTTAAATAATTATTAGAGTTGTAAAATCTATTAATCATTTGAGTGTGTATTTAAATAATAATTTAAATTGTAAAATCTATTAAATTTAATGGCGTGATTTGAAATTTCTATGTTTAAAGGAGACAAAACACGAATTTACACACAAAACACGAGCTGAGACTATTCTATTGATCACACAAAACATGATTCTTACAATCAACCGGGTGAAGGGTATTTATGCTTTTCCAACTAGAGACTTGCCTAAAATATCTTGACATGCATCCACATGCAACCACACACTAAAAGTCGTCTATCACTTAACTTACTTGATTCAACACTCAATCATTCAGTTAACTGACTCTCTATTTTTAGCTAACTCCACATGTGGGAGAAATTACTATTACGAACGTATGACTCAACATAATTCAGCATGACTCAAGTATCACTCAAACATGCCTGTTGGTCTATGACGTACATAATTCAATATCATGTCTCAACTAGGCTTACAATGACTCAAGACTTTCACAATTTTGCATTTTCTTTTTCTCTTCTTCCAAATTTTAAATCCTTGAAATTTCTTCATTCTCTCTTGAGCTTCTTTGTTGTAGGCTCCATATTCATTTACTTATTGTTGCTACAATTTTTCTTTGACTTTTTTTGAATCTGTGTTGAAACACAATTTGATCTTGTCTACTACATCTTCCTCTTCAAATATTCGTTCAACCATGCACTGCTGCCACACCATTGCATCTTTAAACTATCTTCTTTGCTCTGCTTCTTGCACTTCATATTCGTGACTTTCTTTTCGCCATATTTATTGATAGGTCTCTTCTTGGCTCTAATGCTGAAAATTGTTTCAATACATTTATCTTTGTCTTTAGAAACATCCATATCATTTTTTTCACTTTCATCATCAGGTACTGCTATTTTTTTTTGTAATTTGAACACTCATGATTAGTATTCACCTTTTCATTCAATTCTTTTATTCTAGACTCGCTTCAATTTGTTCTATTGGTTTCTGAATCCATTCTTCAATGAGCTTCAAATCTGCATCAAACTTATTAACAACCTTTCTTTCAACTTCTTTTCCCATGCTATTCTCAACACATGAATATTCAAAAGCAATGTTAAAAACATTTTTATTATGCTCTTCAGTAAAAACTTCCTGTGCTACCTCTTCCTTCTTTTCAACTGCATGGAATTTGTCTTCCAATATTATGCTTTTAGTTGATATTCTCATAAAAACGCTTCAATCACTTTATCTTGTTCTTGATCATCAACTGCTACTAGATGACATACTGCTTCAGGAGCAGTTCCCACTGCTTCATATCTTGCTGCTACAGTGGAAGCTTCAACCTTCAATGTCTCATCAAACATTGCGCTTTCCATATTACCATAATCAATATCTATTTCAAAAAAGAAACCACACATAACATCAACATAATGTTCATCCACACTATGGTAGGATATCCAAGCATGCATGTGCTCATTGTCAATTTCATTGACAATTTCAACTTCACCAAATCCATCAACTATCGTTGGATTCACCAGTTCACATATAACTTTGCCGTCATCATCCACATGTGTCTCATCAAAGTGGGATTCACCATCATCTGTATCATCCACATTACAGTGGATTCCTTGATCATTTATTTGCTTTTGCTCTATTTTAGACACAGAGGCTTCAACTTCTCTCTCTACAATCTTTGTTGCATCCTTTTCATCCATCTGCATGCTTGCATAATGGGTTTCAATTTTATAGTGTTGACAACCATCATCCACTTTTGAGTGGGATTCTCCAAGCTAGTTTTCCTCTCGGAGTCTTGCTCATTACTCTAAGATCTGTGGCTTACTTCTTTGCTTGTGACATAACCTATTGTTTCATGTCACTCTCCCTTGCACCAAACACTGCTTCTAGGAATTTCCATGCTTCCTAGGAAGTTGTAGCTTTTGCTACCCTACACAAACAATTCTCATCCAATGCTTGTTTTTACAAAATTCAAGGCTAAAACATCACCTACTGCATCATATGGGTTATTAGATTCGTACTCAGTTAAATCTCTAGCTCGAAAAAAAGTTAACATCTTGATAACCCAATGATCAAAATATTCACCTATAAACATAGGAGGTGGTAGCAAATCAAAGCTGCACCAATCACCCTTGATTTTTTCTTTGTCTTCTGCTAGAATTCTCATGCGGCCTGAACCTCTCTAACCATGGAAATGATCTTTGTCTCTTCTTTTCGATTTATTTTCTTAATATGCTTCAATCGCACTTTCCCATGGTTATTCCTCTGTTTTATAACTCTGTCGCTGATTGCATGAGGTTGTCTTCCATATCGCCCCTGAAATAAATATGATTTTCAACATGTGCCCCATAAAACACAATCTTCACCAAAAAAAAATTATCATACTTTAAAAAACACCAAAAAAATTACAAATAAATAAACTTTTACAAAATCCTAAATTCACTTTCCAAATTTTTTTTTTTAATCAAATAAATAAATCACTCTTTTCAAAACCTTTAAGATCTTTTCAAATCTCTTCTCGGAAATAAAAAAATGCTTCATAATGCAGCTCCACATATATATGTATATAACTTACGTTTTAACCCCGTGTTTTTGACTTGGCCTTTTGAAACGAAAAAACAACTTTGAAAATAAAACCCACTTTAAAAAAATATATGCTCTTTCAAAAGAAAATCGTATTTGCCCACGTGGTCCTCGGCCCTTAAAAAAAAATCCTTTTCAAATATATAAATATTTTCAAACTTTTGAACTCGCTGACAGGACTTTAAAGAAAACAATACACGTCTACGCACACTTTAAAACTTTGTCCAAGTGTCGACTAACACTCTTCACATTGTCTGTGCACTGCTCACAACGACGATGAAGTGTTGACTAACGTTCTTCACATTCCCTGTGCACTGCTCACAACAACACTGCTCACAACAATGATGAAGTGTTGATTACTGTTCTTCACATTGCCTGTGCACTGCTCACAACAACGACCACAGTCTTTCGATACAACGGGGATTCACTGTGGTGGCAGAAACATAGGCTACGACTCATGTAGGAGGACCCTCGCGACTCTCTAGCACGCTCTTTTATTTGACGATGCTGTGAGGGTGGTTGACGGCAGCTGGGGCTGCTCACGGGTCCTGCAACTAACAGTAACGAATTTTCTCTCGAGTGGCTCTGCAATCTGGGGCTGCTGCAACACACTAAGATATTCTGGTTTTAATTTAGCTCTGATACTAATTTCTTGGAAAGGCAGAGGAGACAAAACAGAATTTACACACAAAACATAAGCTGCGACTTTTCTCTGCACAAGGAAGTTTCACAAAATTAAACATTGATCTCTACAATTTTGATTTCCCTACATGCATTCATAAATGACATTGAATTTTCTTTCATAATAATATTAATATTTTTTAGCAATTCATAAAATTTATTGTTAAATAAATTTGATTTGCTCATAAAATTAGATTAATTTTATTTATATTTATGTTTTTTAGGTTTATAATTTTTTAATAAAGTCTTTGGTTGTTAGTAGAAAACTTAAGGATATGCAGATGAAGCTTCCTCTGCATAATGAAAGGTCACATAAGAAAATTTTGCACAATGAAACATGGATCCTTGGAACTCTCACTTCCCTACCTGCATTAATTAAAAGATTATGATTACAAAAACAATCTATATTTTTTACATGCACTTTGACAAGTTAAACTTTTAATTATTAAATAAATATTTAAAACTCCGATAGCATTTTATATATGTGCATAGGGAATATGTATACACATAGTTTAGCAGGAGTTCATTAAATTCTCATTTTTTAAGAAAATAATATGTACACGTGTATAATTAAATTAATTACAAAGATTAATTTAGCATTGATTATTGCAAAATGAAATATGTAGTTTTTCACAATGATTTGGAAAATAAATTCTTATTTTCTTTAAGAAAATAATATGTACACTTGTATAACTAAATTGATTACAAAGATTAGTTCAACATTGACTATTGCAAAATGAAATTTGAAGTTTTTCACAATGATTTGAAAAATAAAATTGATAGTTTAATGTATTATGAGATCATGTTTTCAATTTCAACAAAACACTTTATTGTATCCTAAGCCCTTGCCATATTTAGAAATTAATAAAATTTATTATTAAATCAATTTGATTTGGTTATAGTCATTGTTTCAGTATACTTAGCTTTCCTTATGCAAATCTTTCACTTTGTAGAGAAAGCTTCCTCTGCACAATGAAATCTTTCATTATAAGCTCCGCACATGGAAACTCCGCACAATGAAACATTGATCAATGCAACTATGGCTTCACTACATAAATTCATAAATGACACTAATTTTTCTTTCATAATAATATTAATTATTTTTAACAATTGATAAAATTTATTATTAAATCAATTTGATTTAGTCATAAAATTAAATTCATTTAATTTATATTTATGATTTTTAGATTTATAGTTTTTTAATGAAATATTTCATTGTGTGAAGAATAAAATTTGTTATTAAATATTTAATTTGGTCATAATCTAATTTAATTTATATTTATGATTTTGAAGTTTATAATTTTTTGAGCAGAGCTTTCCTTGTGCAGAGGAAGTTTCCTCTACACAATGAAAGCTTTCATTATAAGCTTCGTACAATGAAAACTCAACATAATCAACATAAGAAAGATTTGTACATTGAAAAATTGATCCCTTCCTCTACACAATGAAAGCTTTCATTATAAGCTCCGTACAATGAAAACTCAACATAATCAACATAAGAAAGATTTGTACATTGAAAAATTGATCCCTGTAATTGTAGTTTCTCTGCATGCTTTTATAAATGACAGTGAATTTTCTTTCATAGTAATATTAATTTTTTTTAACAATTGATAAAATTTATTGTTAAATAAATTTGATTTAGTCATAATGTTAAATTAATTTAATTTATATTTAAAATTTTTAGGTTTATAGTTTTTTTTAATGAAAGCTTTTGTTGTATAGACGAATGAAATATTTTATGAAAACTGCACATAAGTAAAACTCCATACATTAAACTTTTTTGAATTAAAATAACCATAAGATTCCTCTGCACCATGAAACATTGATCCTTGTAAATGTGGCTTCGCTTCCCTTTATCTGACTTCTAAACTCGTTGAGTAACCCTTAACCTTATCAAACTCTGTCTCTTATCAAACCTATTTTCTAATGGAGGAACCATCATTTATTGATCTCGGTGGATAATAATTAACGTATATAATAATTTATTTTATATAAATGTGGGTTAAAACAATGGATTATGCATAATAATAAATAAAATAAATCATAATATTAAAGTGATAATCTAATCACATCATTATTTTAATTTTACCATCATAATTATAATATTTACCTATGGTATTTATCCATAGATTTTGTAAACCATGGTATTTACCCATGGTAATGTAATTTCATATATTTATTATATTTGACTATGATATTCACCCATGGATTTTGTAAAACATGATATTTACCTATGGTATTTGAAATGTAATGAGAGAATTTTAATTTTAGCATCATAATTATAATACCCACCCATGGTACTTATCCATGGATTTTTTAAGCCATGGTATTTACCCATGGTAATGTAATTTCATATATTTATTATATTTGGATATGGTATTCAACCATGGATTTTGTAAAACATGTTATTTACCCATGGTATTTGAAATGTTATAAGAGGCATGGCTCTCGCTGAAAAATCCCTGTAAAGCGTATAAATATGGGACTGGAGTTAGGCAATTATTTTTCCATGTAGTCTTATGCTATATATTTCGCATTGAACAAAAATAGTTCCATGATTTTTATGTTGTCTTCTTCTGAAATATTTCTCTTACCCAATGTGTCATATTCCTAACTATTTTTACATTGTGATATATTCATTTATTATATGTTAAGTTTCATTTCTTAAAGAACTTGGATTTCACCAACACTAGTTCATGAGGGCTCATGAGAACTCTACAGTTAAGTGCATTTGGGATAGAATAGTATTGTGATGGGTGACCTGCTTAGAAATTTTTAGTTCATATTATTTTTTCACTTTCTTTTGTCTCATTCCTCAAAATATCTAGATTAGTTGTATCAGAGTCATGTACTCTTGTCTATTTTTTTGTGCATGTCTGAATGAGATCACGACTCAGAGAGATGGGACCTAAAATACCACAACCTTTGTAAGACCATCTTCATTGAAGTCAACAACCTCACATGGAAAATTAAAAGAAAATTATGGAGAGGGAGATCTTGCTAAGCTATTGTCTAAGGAAGCACTTACATGACAAAGAAATGAGATGATGGATAGTTTTGTCAACATCCTCTGACGACTCTCAACAACAGCCGAAGAAGCCTTTATAAAGGAGAAATTTTGAGACCTCAACACCCTTCAAGTTACAAGTTAACTTTGATATCCCCCAATTCAAAGGAAAAATAGATGAAGAAGTTTTAAAGAAATGGTAGAATTTTCTAGAGGAGTATTATTTGGTCCATAGTATTTCTACAAATGAGAAAATTAACTTCGTACTCCATAATTCTCAACTTTGCATCCATAATTCTCATTGAACGAGAGGTCAAAATAATTTAATAAAGGAGTTGGTTCCTCATTGAGTAGTTTGTTAGGAGATAATTTATTTATAATTTCGATGTAATTCTTTAAAATAGGAAATTTGTTGCAGTGGTTGTAGTTTTTGTTATTTTCCCTAAAATGGTATTTTGATCCTATATTCATGGATCTATACTAGACATGATGTAATCTATATATTATTTTGATTTTAATAAGAGAACACAAGTGAGTGTGGCTTCTGAGAGTTTCCCAGGTAACCAGTCCTTCTGCGGTCTTTATGATCAATGCATATTCCCATTTGTAATAGCACTACATTTTATTGACGGCATATTCCCATTTGTAATAGCACTACATTTTATTGACGGGGCCGAGAGGCTTTATACGTATATATATCGTTCATTAGAGTGACTATAGGAGGAGCGAAAAGTGTTGTGAGGGAAGGCACAAGGAGGAACTTCTAAGACGAGCAGGCTTAAAGATAGAGGAGAGTCAAGAGGGAACCTACAGATATATAACATCAACTGAGAGCACCAACACTTAAGTGATTTTTTTGTTCCTAGAAAAATATGTTAATTAACAAAACCTGGGACCGTCAATAGACATAATCCCATAATGGAATTTTCTTGGAGGTCAAAGTGATGAAGCAAAGCCGCAACGCTCAGAAGGCACGAAAGTCCATAAGGTTTTACAAATTTTAATTTTGAAAAGCGTAGGGAACCAAATATTGTCTATTGATGGAGTTGGAGAAGACTAGAATTTTTTCATTCATTGGGACCATGAAGCACGAAGGAAATTCTAATTGAGAATTGAACACCCTAGTGGGGCCTATAACAACATGTGATTGATAGATTTTTCGTTTATAAGTGACCATTAATGGACAAGTGGGACAATAGAGAGGATAAAAGTGGAGGAGTTCATTATAGTGGTGACGATGGATAGTGGGATAGCCCGTAAAGTTGGATGGTTGTAACACATTTAAATTTCGATTTTAATAAATTGTCAGGGTCTAGGGTTGCGGGTATATATATATATATATATATATATATATATATATATATATATATATATATATATATATAATTTTAGCCATACTTGCATAGAGTTTTCCATCATTCTGACTCGTCCCATTTATGATTTTTAACGGGAGTGTATCTCCAAGGGTTGAGGGAAGTGCAATTCTAGGAAATTATTTTGTATTAATACCAACTTCAAGAAAATATGAGGTAGATATACATCAATTATATCAAAGAAAACCAAAGAAAACCCTGCATCTTCTTCAGGAGAAAAAGAAACCATGTCGGATAGCGATGAGGCACAACAGGAGGAGATAGACATAGGCCAATTGCAAATAGATAAGTACTATCGTTGATGCAGTGATTGGAGGAATGAATGGAAACAATGGAGACATATTTGAAGAGAGAAACAGGAGAAGGATAGATGAGTCCAAAACAGGAAGAATTTTCATAATAATAAGCAGTAGAAGAACCTACAGAAGATAAAGTGTTGAAATCATAGTTGGGATCTTTTATGAAACCCAAACCAAATATGTCTTCTTATACAGGAAACATGAATCCAAAAGAGCTTATTTAATGGATCACAAATATGGATAAATTATTTGAGTATGAAGAGATGGATGAAGAGAGAAAAAATTAAGTTTGTTGTAACTAAGCTAAAGGGTCATGCATCTTTCTAGTGGGATGGTGTATAGGCAGAAAGAAGGAGAATGAACAAGCAAGAGATTAACAGCTGGGATAGGATGGTGGGGAAAATTAGATGTAATGTTTTGCCAAAACATTACCAACTTACCTTGTTCAGGAGTATGCAGAACCTTACGTAGAGAGATATGACAATCAAAGAGTACAAATAAGAATTATACACAGTGGACATCAAGGCAAGATATGTAGAGGAGTCTACAGAGAAAACAAAAAGGCATAAATGGGATTAGACTAGATATACAAGATGTGATTAGTGTATTGTCACCTAAGATAGGAAAGGAGGCATATTAGTTGCCTTTGAAGGCTTAAGAGAAAATTACAAGGAAGAATGTTGGTAGAGGTAAGAGTGCTACTAGAGGAAGAGAGAAGAAAAAAATAAAGGGAGATCTACTACACCAAGAGATGAAGCTAGTAGCTCCATTCCAAAATGACAGTAAGAGGGAGAATCTATAGGCCAAAGATCCTTTTTAGAGAGGAAGAGGAAGAGGTAGAGCAAGAGAGGTTTGTTGCTATAAGTGTGGAAATCTTGAACACATGTCATATGATTTTCCAGAGAACAAAGAGATAGACCAAAGGAATGTTGTCACTGCTCAAGTAGAGGAAGTGAACACAGAGGTGTAGGAATTTGAGAATGTGCCAGATATAGTGTTGGGAACCATGATTTATATTAGACCAAAACCTCTAGGTTTTAGTCAACGATCGCATCGCTAGAGATAAGGATCCATGATAGGCGGTTAGACCATGTCAGAAAACACATGGGGAGCATTGGTTTATCCAATGTATAACCATCTCACCCCCAACACAAGCTGAGTGAGTATCTAACTCATGACCTACACTCGGATACCACTTGTTGGGAATCAAGATTGTCATTAGAACAAAATCCACAAGTGTTAGTCAACAATCACATCGCCAGAGATAAGGATCCAGAGAGGTGGTTAGTCCATGTCATGAAACACATGGAGAGCGTTGGTTTATCCAATGTCCAACAAATAGGAGAGGCATTGGTGATAAATAAAGAATTAATTAAGTAGGAGAAAGATTTTAATGAGCGAGCTAAAGGAGAGCCATATTCTGAATTGTTTGCAAAGTTCAAGGAAATTTTTGTAAAATGGTGATTTATAATGGCAGTACTAAAAACCTGGTGTCTATAGAGGTTACATTAAAACTAAAGTTGAAGAAGAAAAAGCATCCAACACCATATAAGGTGTCTTGGTTGCAGAAAGGACATCAAACTTTGATGAATGCGAAGTGTGAGATAGAGCTTCAAATTGGAAGCCACAATGATAAGATTATGTGCGAAGTGTGAGATAGAGCTTCAAATTGGAAGCCACAATGATAAGATTATGTGCGATGTGATGCCAATAGACATGTATCATAATTTTCTCGGTAAGCCATGGAAGTTTGAAAGAGGTGTTGTATATGATGGTAAAAAGAGCACCTATAAGTTTTATAAGGATGGAATCAATCATACCTTACTTCCATTACAAGAAGAAGGGACTTCTAAATCCAGTGATCCTAAATATTTGTTGATGAGTGGGAAAGATTTTGTAAGGTAGTTGATGATAGAGGAGGTAAACTTTTCTATTAGTTGCAAACCTAGAGTTTTTCTTACTTCCACTACTATTTTTTATCTTCCTTTAGAAATTCAAGAATTGTTGGAGGAACATCACGACATTGTTGTGGATGATTTTCCAAGTGAACTATTCATCCAAAATGGATCTAACATAGACTTTTAAGTTAATTAATTTTCCTCATAGAGGAAAAATGAAAGTCAAAGGATGCTCCTAGAAATAGTCTCATTGCAAATATCTCTTCATTATAAGTCTAACGCAATTTGAATGGGCGAAAATGAACTTCGAATGAAGAAGTTATTGTAAAAGGAAATTTCCCATTGTCCTTTGAAAAGGAGGAATTTTCTTATTAAATGGGACTTAGGAGAAATAAAGGATTTCTATATAAAGATCGCATCAGAAAGGTGCAAAGGGTGGACATATACGCAAGGCCAGACGAACCCCCAATCAACGATCTACGACTTATCGCATCGAAGGTCGGCTGCATGTGATATCGAGACCCAGGCAGAGCCGATTGCGATATGCGATGACCGGATCAATGGATCAACGTCGTCGTGTTCCATGGTATATGGATCAGTCGATCAGTGGATCGACGACCGACACAGTCAAAGGGAAGACCCCCGGGGCCGTTGCGACAACGATAATGCGATATGCCGATATAGCGATGGGGCTGATAGTGATACGCAAATATCGGCAAACAATGATCCCCGATACAAAGGGTCGATGCACATACATGACATGTGATTGTGATATGAGATCAGAGGCATGGACCTGATGGGATTATGAAAGCGATTTCATAATATTTGAAATCTAGGTTATGTGGATTTTCAATGTGTTCCTGTGTAATTGGGTTTTTGGCCATTTGGCCATGCGACTTGCGATTTGCGATAGAATAGCAGACCTGATGGGTTTATTGATGTGATTGCATACATTTTGAGTTTCGGATCACGGCTAATGAACGTATTTTCATGTGTTTGCCTGTGTATTTTCCGTTATATTGTATTTTCGGGACTTCTATACAGAGAGGCCAAAACGACCGGGTTTCCTATGCCCATCGGTTCATTTCGATTTGGAAACAGTCATCATCCCTTGTGCAACACTACAGGCGGGCATCTTTGTAACAGGGATACGTTTTGAACCGCAAAGAGGTAGAGCCTGGAAAAGGAATGATTCCTCATGATTGAAGGGACAAAGGAATGACTGTGGAAGCCACAAAGTCAAATAATGCCTCACAAAAGCTAGAGAGCATGATTGAGAGGTAGCACAGAGAGTTTTAGAGGTTGCTGGAAGGTTGCCTAGAGTTGCTTGGAGGTCAGCAAACTACAGAGGCATGCAGAGGCTGAGAGAAGCTTAGACAGGGCTAGAGCCAGAGAGCCAGAGCCAGAGCCAAAAGCCAAAGCCAGACCTAGGGCCAGAGAGCTAGAGCCAAAGCCAAAAGCCATAGCCACTACCATAGCCAAGAGCCAGAGCTAGAGCCAGAGAGCTCACAGTAGACTTCTAAGAGCCTTGGAGCTGTAATGAAGCTACAAAAGAGCAAAGAGATAAACTGATCCAGCTGTTGCTGGCGTTTAGAGTGTGTTGAAGATTGAAAAAGGCATTCCAAAGACAGTGAGAGAATTATGAGGGAGTTGGTGCAAGCTAGAGCTCAATATAGCTCAGAGCGCTGATTGAAGGAGTCTAGTCAAGAGAAGCCTAGATCTGTCTGCAGAGTCAGGATAGCCAGCGGGATGAGATGGTATTATAAACTCATAGGTTCAGTTGTAAACCAATGGAGTTGAGCATGGTGCTTGTAAAAGAATTATTACCATAGTCCCAAAGAGCCTAGTTGAGTTGACTAGAGCTCAAGGAGACGTAGCCCAAGATATCAGGGTGAAATCCATATTATATTACTGTTATGTGTGATTTCTTATTGCTGCATTGTATTTGTTGCTTTATTTACTGTTATATGCATTTCATATCAGTTTTAGAAAATGACCATAAGCACTTAACAGTTAAAGGCAAATAAAGACATACACCTCTTTCAAGCACTTTTAATTCTGCAATTGGTTAATCATAAGATCTGGGAAATATATAAGCTTTGGAAGTGGGAGAGGTTCTTGTAAGTTGACAATAAGCCTTTAGTGCCTCATTTTCATATCAGGTGGTATCAAAGATTAAGTTTGATTAACCCCACCTTCAAAGAAGGTGATATCAAAACTGGTTATACCAGAGCAAGTGGTATCAGATCAGAATGCTTGATTGACAGAGCCAAGATTTCTTGTCTGAAAGGTGTTTAAACAGTCAGAGGTGATTGTATGCTTGTTTGCAGATTGACTATTGTTTGAGTTTACAGAGGTGAAGGGAAAGCTATTGATAGCTCTGATCCAAAACGGATTTTGGATGGAATTCTAAGTCTAGGTGTTCCTCAGAGAGGAAAATGAAAGTCCAAGGACGTCATTGGAAATAGCCCCATTGCAGATATCTTTTCCTTCTCAATCTACTACAACTTGAATGGGATAAAATGGACTTAGGATGCATAAGTTATCGCAGAAAGAAGTTGCCCTTTGTTCTTTGGAAAAAGAGGCAGAATCCCCAAAAAATGGCAAAAACCCTTATAAAGGGAAATTGCATCGGAGAAGGTTCTAAGAGGTGGACTTAAGCAAAAAGGGAAGAGACCCCTAATCTCCGATCTCCGATATATTGGGTCAGAGATAGGCCTGTGCTCGATGGCGGGACCCTAGGCAATGTGATTGCGATCACTGATATCTACGAATCGATGTCGGTGATGCCACGAGTAAAGGGAAGGACCCCTAGGCCTATGCGACGAGTGATTGTGATACATCGCATCGCAACATTGCATCGCAACGATGTAAAAGCAGCGATATACAAGTGACTAGCGATTAGCAAAAGCCGGACCCGATGGGTTTTAGAAACCCAGCCTGATAAATTTTGAGTTCTTGTATAAGGGATTCTCTGTGTATTAACGCTTTTCGGTGTAAAAAGCGAAATACAAAGGAAAGACACCCAAGGCAATAAAGCCAGACCAGAAGCGGAATTATAGGTGTGATTTATAAAATTTGAGTTCCGTAAGTGGGATTTCGGGTGGGCCTTAAGTGATAAATGGTATTGGACTAGCTCCGCCCGATCCCATACAATGAACGACGCGTGGCTGGCAGAGGAGAGAAGAAAACCACCTTTTCGGGCTGGTAACCTCCGTACCCTTAAGCCACCCAAAATTCCATATTGACCGTTGGATCGGAGATCCTGTAGATCAATGGTAAGGCTTGTGAAAGTGACCCAATGTGGACCCGATATGATTATAGGGTGGATGCGATAAATTTTCAAGTCCGATAGAAAGAGGTATGTCGGGTTTTTCATGTATTTCCTATGTATTTGGGATTTTACCGAAAACTCTTATGCGATGCGATATGCTGCCTAATGGCGGACCCGATAGAGATTTTAGGGGTGATTGAATGGAATTTCATGTTTGGATTTCACGTCCGATAGTGTATTTTCCAGAGATCTGTGTATAATGAAATTTTCTCTGTTTTCGGGTTTTTGCCTAAGAGAAGGCCCTGAAACCTCTGTAACCACTCCAGATCCTCATGCCACACTGCAAGCGAGCATTTTTACAGGAAATGATGCATTTTGAAGCCACAGAGCCACAGAGCCAGATGGCCAGTCGAATTAACAAGGAGAAGGGAAGCCGCAGAGGCGTAGAGAGATGATGATATGTAGAGAAATGGCTAGGGTAGCCAAAAAGCCAAAAAAGTACCTCAAAGGAGGTAAAGAGCTCAATTGAGAGTAGAGGCAAGAGTAAGAGAGCATAGAGAGAGAAAATATAATGCAAAGAGCAACTGAGGGAGTCACTTGGAGGTCAAGTGAACCATTGATGCACGCAGAGGCTGAGAAAGAGCTCAGAGGAGCTAGGGCCGAAGAGCCAGAGCCAGAGCCAAAGAGCCAAAGCCAGAGCCAGAGCAAGAGCCAAAAGCCCATTGTTTCTATGTAAAACAATGGAGTTGAGTGTGGAGCTTCTAAAAGAACTTATACCATAATCCCAGAGAACCTAGTCGAGTTGAATAGAGCTCAAGGAGACATAGCCCAAGAGTTTTGTGTGAACTCCATATTAATATTGTTGTCCATGTGTTTGTTTTAATACTGCATTATTTACTGTTAGGTGTATTTACATATCAGCATAAGCAACAGAATTTAAGGCCTTTTATCAGTTAAAAATAAACATAAGCATACACCTTATTGTCAAGCACATTATTAGTTATGCATTGGTTAATCATAGTTGTCTTGGGAATATTTAAACTTTGGAAGTGGGAGAGGTTCTTGTAAGTTAGACAAGAAGCCTTTAGTGCCCCATTTTCAGATCAGGTGGTATCAGAGCCTGAGATTGATTAACCACACCTTCAAAGAAGGTTATATCAAGGCTGGTTATACCAGAGCAAGTGGTATCAACTCAGAATGCTTGATTGATAGAGCAAAGATTGCTTGTCTAAAAGGTGTTTGGTCAGTCAAGTATTGATTTTTTGATTGATTGTATGCTTGTTGCAAACTGACTATTGTTTGAGTTTGCAGAGGTAAAGGGAAATCTATTGATATCTTAGTCCAAGAAGGACAAGAAGGAAGAAGGGTTGAAGGCATTCTTCTATCCCAGAGGACCTCAAGGCAATCCTTGAAGCACAAGAGGTTTGTTTCAAAAGGTTGTTGAATAAGCTCTTTATTAATCTTGTTTGAAGTTCTTTGGTTCATTGGCATAATGACAACTTCTACAAGTGAGTCCTCAAATTCTTCGTTCTTCACAAAAGTCTTTGATGAAGACATGAAGCAAGACCTGGCCACCATGATGGATATGGTGAGAGAAATGTATGAGGATGGAAGGAAGAGCAACATACCTAGAGAGCAATTGAATTCCATGGAGGAAGAGAAGCAGTGGCTTTCTGATAAATTGCAGGAAATGGAGAGGCAACTTCATATTGTAAAAATGAACCTGAAAACGATGCATGAGTTGGAGTCACAACTCTTTGTTGCCCAAGAAGCCTTAGTAAAGTATCATCTTGAAGAAGAGGTAAAACATTCCAGTTTGTCTTCAAATTCTTCTAAGAATTCTTATATTGGTTCTTTTGAAAAGCATACTAGAGGCATAGGTTCCAAGCTAATGTCCAAGATGGGTTATGAGGTAAAAGGCTTGGGTAGACATGCACAAGGTATTGTAGAGCCAATAATAATTGAGGAAAGGCCTAAGTATTTTTGTCTTGGCTATGGACAAGATTACGGAGAGAGTTCCAAAGATGCCATGAAGACCATTAAAACAGCTCCAAGAAGGAGTTGCATTGCAGGTTTTCCACCTCAAGAATGTGAAGATTGTGTTCAGGAGGAATGAAATAGCTTGAAACATCATTTGCAGGATGCAGGTGTTCAAAAGCACACACTTGAACCAGAGATTTCTGGAAACTCTGACAACCTTGAAGATATTGATGGTGTTCCAAAGGGAGTTACTTCTTCACTCAATTCACCTCCTCATGAAGGCAATAAAGGTGAAAGAGAAAGGTATAAATGTGGTTCTAATCATCTTCCTTTTGATTTTACAAAGCATGATAAATTTCCACATAGATATGGGAAAATAATTGCTTGTTCCTTTTGTGGTTTTGATAACCATAATGTTTCTAGATGTTGGAAGAGAATGGCCACATACATGAAACTTTTGAAGGAAAGGAAGCATGAGGCCAAAGGTCCATTGGACAAGGCAAGTCATGCTGTCAAGAGGATGCACATGCAATGCACTTACTACCATAAGCAAGGACATCTTGCTGCAAAATGTTGGAATCTGAATCCAACAATGCTTCCACAAAAGATGAAGAAAGTGGAAAGAGAAGATGGTAGAAATGGAAAGGAAGATTCCATGATTGATGTGTTTCAGGATGATTCATATGTTGATGCTGATGTGCAGACAAAGGTAGTACCTTTGAAAGGGATTGGTGAGAAATGTTTATATTTCTTATCCAATTAAGATTGCATGTCTATTGGTTCATCTATTTGTATTTATTTGTTAAATGGAATGCAAGTACCAGGATTTTTCCAAGGTGAATGGAAAACTAGAGTAGGAGACTCACTTTATCGCTGCAACATTATATTCATTTCAGCTTCAAAAGTACATTGTGCTTAAGTGAAAGTTGAAGGATGAAATGCATGCATAAGCTTGATATGGATGAACACAAGGATGTTGATGTTGTCCTTGTATTCGAACATGTATGTGTAATTGACTTGCAAGGTTGATTGCTTGGACATGCATGTGATGCAATGTTGACTTGGGAGAAGTTAACTTAGTCTCCAAGATGGAGATAATGATGAAGTGTTTCATCTTTGAAAAAAAGTCTTAATGGTATTTTTCTACATGCTTGACTTGAAGAGTCACTTTTTTAAAGGCATGTTTTGTGGGCTTGTTATCTAGTCCATCATTTGTATGCATATGTAAGACATGGAGGCATTCACAAGATGTGAAATTTGTTTCTTTTGTTGAAGCAGGAGTTTAGTCCATCTAGTTTTTGTCTGTATTTTTATTGTTGTTAACAGTTGTTGTTGACAGCTTTTCAAACAAGTACAAATGAAAGTTTTGTGGAGAAGATGTAACTCACATTGGTTTGAGCCACCTTGGATCAATGATCAAGGCAGAAAAGTTCAAACTACCTTTCGTGACCATTTCAGTAGGAGTTCTGCATGAAGGCAAGGAGGAAAATAGTTCTTCCCAGGAGGACTAGCACATCGAGGAAGGAAATTGGTCAGGGGATTTGGTTCAGAGGCATTATCCAAGGCAAGTGTGTGGAGGTTGAAGGAAGAGGGTGGTGTTACTCAAGTGTGTGGAGGTTGAAGGAAGAGGGTGGTGTTCATATCAGTATATCAGTATTTTGGAGACTAAAAGTTGTTTTAGTGGGAAGGTGTGATCCAAAACGGATTTTAGATAGACTTCTAAGTCTAAGTGTTCCTCACAAAGGAAAATGAAAGTCCAAGGATGTTCCTAGAAATAGCCCCATTGCAAAGAGCTTTTCCTTCTGAATCTACTGCAACTTGAATGGGCTAAAATGGACTTCGGATGCAGAAGTTATCACAGAAAGAAGTTGCCCTTTATTTTTGGAAAAAGAGGCAAAACCCCCTAAAAATGGAAAAAACCCTTATAAAGGTAAATTGCATCGGAGAAGGGTCCAAGAGGTGGGCTTAAGCGGAAAGGTAAGAGACCCCCGATCTCCGATCGCCGATATATCAGGTTAGAGATAGGCCTGTGTTCGATGGCGAGACCTTGGGCAATACGATTGCGATCGCCGATATTGGCAGATCAGCATCCGTGATGCCACGAGTAAAGGGAAGGACCCTCGGGCCTATGCAATGAGCGATTGTGATATATCGCATCACAATGTCGCATCGCAGTGATGTAAAAGGGGTGATATACATGCAACAAGCGATTAGCGAAAGCCAGACCCGATGGGTTTTATAAACCCGACCTAATAAATTTTGAGTTCCAGTAAAAGGGATTTTCTGTGTATTAACGCTTTTCGATGTAAAAAATGAAATACAAAGCAAATACGCCCGAAGCAATAAAGCTAGACCCGAAGGGGAATTGTAGGCAAGATTTATAAAATTTGAGTTCCGTAAGTGGGATTTCGGGCGAGCCTTAAGCGGTAAATGGTATTCGGCTAGCTCCACCTGATCCAATACAAGGAATGATGCATGGCAAGAAAACGAGAGAGGAAACCGCCTTTTTGGGCGGGTAACCTCCATACCCTTAAGCCACCCTAAATCGCATATTGACCGTTGGATCGGAGATCCCGTAGATCGATGGTGAGGCTTGTGAAAGCGACCCAAGGTGGACCTGATATGATTATAGGGTGGATGTGATAAATTTTCAAGTCCGATAGAAAGATTTATGTCAGGTTTTTCACATATTTCCCGCGTATTTGAGATTTTACCCAAAACACTTATGTGATGCAATATGCTGCCTAATGGTGGACCCGATAG